>OZ024821.1:89034092-89389092 GCA_964016985.1 Anodontia alba
GTTACCACCAAGGTGTATCAATATTGCAGCTGGTTTAGTTCTGAATATCATCTGACACTGAATAGTTTGGTGAAGGTTCTCCCATCTCATACCAGATGAACCAAGCCACACTATATTGTACTTTCTCTGGCCCAAAGAAAGATTCCCACTTTGGGACACGTGCTGCTCTGCGCGTTTGACTATTGAATCACCAATGATCCAGATGTCTGGAACCAAACAAGAAACAAAGGTCCATAAGAATACATTTAGGCATACTGACAAATCAAAAAAGGGCTTGACAAAGCCTAATCTAAGTATGGATTTAACACAGCCTCATTTGAAAGCCAACTTTAAGTTGAGTCGGTATTAACGAATGTATTTAGTGTATGTATCAGATGTCCACCGACCCAGTCTTTTAATATTCTCTGAGCTGACACCAGCCAAAGATAGATCAGTTGCTCTACCTATACGGAAAGAGTGTGTTTTATATAACTGAGATGGCATACCAAGTTGCTGTATGCACCTAGCTAGTATGGCTGAAAATTGATACCTGGTAAGAGGGGATTTATCCTCATGGCATAAAAGATAGCCTAAATGCTTTGGTCTACACTTAAGAAAATGCATAGCAGCATTAACACAGCAGATTTGCTTGTTGACGTATGTAGGAATCTTAAGTTTGACAGGTTTGCCCACTTGATTGGTCTTTGATTTCCTGATTGTGAGGATTAAAAATGAATTAGACAAGCAGATGTCGGACAGCATGAGTGGCCTGTCTGCTAAGCTGACAGAGGTGTAAACCAATTCACTTATCCGGAGAAGGCCGAAGTAAGCTAAAGTATATGCTGCCAAGAATAGTTTTGTTTCATAGGAGTTTCTACATACTTTGGGCAGTAAGCAAACAATTTTTTCCAACAGAGACCTGCCTATAGGAGCTCTTGTGTCAATGACTTTTCTTCTGCGACGACAACCCTCCAATAGTTTACGCACCACAAATTCATCAGTTGGATCTTTCAAACCGTTGACCTTGTGCAGAAAACCAATACCAGAGCAGTAAGATGCTAATGTAGATGGTGAATAGCCATTTCCAAAACATGCTGTTAGGAATAGGATTATGTGATTTGAAGGTGAAGGCCAAAGTTCTGGTAAATTATATTGCGCACGGAATTTAGAAAAGGCAGAGAGAGCATTTCTGTACACCAGCTGAGTATTGTTGGCCATACTGTCACAAATTAGCTGTCTTGCTTCGAGTTGAATATTTTCCATAGGTCTGTTGGGATTGGCTCTGGTTGTTCTTCGGCGTTTGGAGCCAGTTCTCTGAACCTGTTCATCTGAAAGCGGGAAAGGCTGTCTGTTATATCATTGGACTTCCCAGGGATATGTTTTGCTTTAACAACCAAGTTAAGCTCCAAGCACTTTAGAGTAAATGCCCGAAGTACTACTAGCATCTGGTCTGATTTAGAAGTCATTGAATTTACAGTGCAGACAACGGCCATATTGTCACAGTGGAGGATAATTTTTTTGTTTCGAAAGTGTTTGCCCCAAAGATGAAGTGCAACAAAGATTGGAAAGAATTCTAGCACTGAGATGTTGCCTGTTATACCAGCCTTATGCCATTGCTCTGGCCATTTTGCGTGTGCCCACTTTCCAGCAAAGAAAATACCGAAACCACAACCAGTTGCACTATCGGAGTAAAGTTCAGCATCAACATTTGAGATCCAGAATCGGTCATGAAAAACCGATATACCATTGAATTGTTGGAAAAAAGCAAGCCACATCTCAAGGTCATTTTTCATTGCCTTTGTTACTCTCAGATGATGATGGGGTCTAGTCAGACCACAGATGGAATTGATAAGGCGCCTTATGAAAGGACGCCCAGGGACAATGGCTCTGCAAGCAAATTGTAAGCTACCTATCAGGGACTGCATGTCACGTAGAACCACCTTGGGTTTCTGCCTCACATTCTCAATTTTCCGGATGATTTCTTTGACTTTCTCAATTGGTATACGAACAACCATTGCCTCCGTATCTAATTCTAAACCAAGAAAAACTATAACTGTCTTCGGGCCTTCGGTTTTCTGGGACGCAATGGGAACCCCCAAATTGACCATGCAAGAAAGAAAATGGTCCATGACAAGCTGGCAGTCATTGGTGCCTTTAGAACCTCCAAACAAGAAGTCATCGAGGTAATGGAGCAAGTCCCCGTTTGTATTTGTAAGCCTCTTTCGCACCGCATACTCTAGAAATCGTGCAAACATTTCAAATGTGGCAGGACTTATTGAGCATCCAAAAGGTAATGCCTTATCAAAGTAGTATTCACCCTCAAAAAAGAAGCCTAGTTGGTCGAAATCGTTGGGTGACACTGGAAGCAAGCGAAAAGCAGATTTAATGTCTGATTTGCCCAGCAGGCAACCTTTCCCTAATTGCTGGACAAGCTCAACAGCCTTATCAAAACTTGTATAATTTACAGTGCATAGTTTTGGATCAATGAAATCATTAACTGAATTCCCCTCTGGATATGACAAATGGTGTATAAGCCTGAAATCCTGAGAATTTTTCTTTTCAACAAGGCCAATAGGAGACACTCTAAACGTGGGCGTAGGAGGAAATGGAAATGGGCCACCGAGGCGACCTGCCTCCAGTTCTTTTTTTATCTTTTGTTTGATAACATTTGGATATGATCTTGCTGATTTAAGATTTTTTGACATAATAAGCCTCCTAGGACCAGAATAATGAATGGGAAAGCCATGTTTAAAACCATTTATAATCTGCATTTTATCTGATGAAGGGTACAGTTCAGCTTCTTTCTCTAATTTACTTAGATTGACTGGAGTGTTAGCTAGTGTGAATGCACTTTCCAGGTTGATTGACAGTAGCTTACGTTCTTCTAACTGGACGGCCTCTTCCGTAGAGACTTTGACCTCTACCCGTGGGTCTTTGAAAACGAAAGGAACCCTGGTAGTTGTTAAACTGCTGTGAATTATAGTTTTGATTGAGATGCGGACATTTTGTTTTTGGGTGTGCTGTTGAATTGCAGGCTGCACATGCATGTTTGAATTTGCATACACTACGTGTGCACAGGCCGAAATTGAAATCGTTGCAAGTAAATGGTGACGTTATAGGCCTAATAGTAGGTGTTTGGCTAGTCAGTGATGGAGAATTGGCTGCTGACATGATGCGCAACCATAATTCATTATTCAAATTACCCCAAGGCAACCGAGTTTGGAGGTTAGCTTGACGGAGACGAAATTGTTCATCATAGGTTTTCCATGCTGTGTTAGAAAAATGTTTACTAGCATCACGAATCACAGACATGTACTTGAACAGTTCTATGCCCTTCTCTGGATATCTTGTGCATATTATGCTAGCATAAATGATGAAAGCATCGGTCCATTCCTCAATGGACTTCACTGTTTGTTTAGTTGTCCTTGGTCTGGCTTCAATGCCACCCTTCTCATTAATATGTAATGTGCTGCCAGAACAGATGTCAGACAATTCTGTAGACCTCTTCAATAAGAGAGCCAGGTTGATGTATTGCAAGTTTAGAATTTTTTCTTTAATCAATTTGGGAACATGGGCTGTGATGTCGTCTCCACCACACCTTATTTCTTCAATTTCAGGCGTGTCCAAAGAGCTTTTTGTGAGATTGAGACCCTGAAAAAAGGTATCGAAATGAATAATTCCGGAGGGTGAAATCTTATTACCTTCTGCACCTCCATTTTCTGCAGAATCCACTGTCGCCAAATTTATAATGTCAGCAGTTTCCTCTAAATTCTGCCTTTTGCTGCCATGATCACTGTCCTCAGTTTCCCTTGGACGCTTCTTTTGTGTTTTTCCTTTACCTCTGCCAGGCATAATTATTGCACAAACTAGGATGCAGATAGATTTATTTAGAAATTGAAAACCATGTGCTTATTCTTTCAGTAGAATCTTGGAAAAGGAAGCTGCTAGCAATTGCAATTCAGTATATCCCTCTCAGAATGACCTTCACCTTATTGACAATAGATTAGGGGAATTCCAGAGATTCCCAGATACTATTAATAGCATTTCAAAGTGGCAGAGATTCCCTGATACTATTACTAGCTTTTCAAAGGGGCAAGAGAACCAATTTAATGTAAAGCAATGTTTATGTCTGTATGGTGCATGATAAGCCAAAGAAAAGCTGGCTTGCAAAAATAAACATTTAATACAGGTAATATCTGTATTCTGCTTTAATTTAAGTATTTGCAGATGATCTTTGATAGTTTTATGCTCCTGCTTCAGATAGATTTAGGGCATATTACTTCGATTGTGTCCATATGTCAGAGTCATTTTAACTGGGATCTTGAAATTTTATTTTAGTTTAAGTTTATTTAGACATACCCTGATAAAAAATAGCAGAAACACAGCCTCTTCTTTGAAGTTGAATCACGTATATCCCTTTTTCATAAAAGTGTACTCTAAAGTTTCTGAAAGTCATGATTTCTGAAATTGTTGGGAGTTAAAATGATGGTATCAGACATATTGTTTGGTGTCAAGCTGTAGATCATTTAGATCACCTGATTTAAATTTGGACCAAGTTCAATAAACATCTGACTGAATTACCGTATTTACCATATGTATTCGGACAGACAGGCCTAAGCAAACAGTTTAAACCCAGATGAGACGCCGCAGAACGCGGCGTCTCATCTGGGTCTGCACTATTTGCCACTCATCCAGCAATTTTTAGACACAACATCGGGTAGTGAATTGTACTGGTTCAATTGTTAGAACATATATGGTAAGGAGTTGAGGTGTCCAAATACTTAGGGTAAATACAGTATTTCTCTTTACCAATCCTGTTTTCAGAAGAAACCACTGAACTCACTTCTAGTATGCAAAGTTATATGCAGACTGGTCTGGGTTTCTACCGTTAGTTGCATTGGGCTCCATAGTCCAGTCACTAGTGTGTCTGACTGTTGATCCTGGGTTGCAAGTTCGAACTCCAGCTTGGCCACATAACTTTCGTGGAGATTGATCGAGAAATAATTTCATCGGTCATTCTCTCCCTTCAGCTGATTCAAGAAGGGCACATGTAAGCTACTGCTGAAAGTATGCGGTCAAGCACTGTTTAACCCAGAGAGGACTAAGCTTGTGCAGGAGAAATGTGAGTAGGTTAACTGACCAGCTTGACATGATCTTAACCCTTGTCCTGCTGAATAAATTAAGAGGCCACGCCCACTTCTAATTTTCAGCCAATCAGACTACTTGATCCAAATTGTTAATGTAAATTTACATACTTAATGGCAAACAGTGCAGATCCAGATCAGTTGGCTTCTGAAGAAGCCAACTGATCTGGATCTACACTGTTTGCAAAGGCAGGTATATCTGGGTTCAGCAGACAAGGGTTAACAATGTTGATTAGGCAGCCGTAAAACTCCAACTCAGTTCCACAGTTTGCGTATGAGCCACAAGGTGAGATTATGTATCTTTTGACATGCACCAAGCGCAGACTCTGATCAGCTTGTACATCCCCTTACATCTGATCAGTCTTTGTTGTCTGCCTGTCAGAAGAAAACCTTGGTTCTTAGTTATCTAATGGCTGATCAGACTCGGTAGCTGCATAAACTGATCTTCTCTGGGTGCACATGGTTTGAAGGTACATTGTCTTGTCTTTTTGACAAATGGTTTTGCAGGTTTTCTTGTCCGCTGGTTAGAATTTCTTGATATTTCTGTGATATTATTACATGTTTGTTTGTTTGTGTTGAGGTTTTACGGCCCAGTCAACCCAATGGGGTCATGTCGAGCGCGGTCAGTTTACCTAACCACACGTTTACTGGGCAGGCTTAGTCCTCTAAGCGGTTAACCAGTATTGTGCACATTCTTTCGCCAGAAACTGACAACTGCCCTTCTTGAATCAGCGGAAGGGAGAGAATGACCGTAGAAAATATTTCATGATCAATCTCTACGAAAGAATGTTGCCGACCTCGGCGGGGGTTGAACCCGCGACCTCCTGGTCTCCAGTCGGACGGCGCATCCAACTGAGCCACCGAGGCCGGCATTATTACATGTAATGTATGATAAACTTGCACCATACTTCTTACATCATTAATTACAGCTACAGCAGATGGCACTTTGAAATATTGTTTGTTTGTTGTTGTTTTTTTGTTGTTTTTTTTTCAGATAAAATAAGACAACATTTCATGTGAAACAAATGTGAATAGTCTGCCTAGCAGACAGTTCAAATGAAATGTCAAGTCTTATTTTCTCTACAAAATAACAAAATCAGTGTTAGAAATCTGTCTGCTGCAAATGCTTAGCACTGTAACGCTTAGCACTCTGGGTAAAAAAATCAGCAAACAACACTTTGAAATATTTTTCTCATTTTTTCCAGAAAACAGATTTTGATTTTTCATACAAAGTGTCTCCTATGGAGACAATATGCATGAAATGTCAGATCCTGTTTTCTGGGAAATTTTTAAAAAATATCATAAGTTTGTCATCTGCTGAGTTAGCCTAGAGAATGGTAATGGTTAAGGGCTAATAATAGACATAATTTTTTCTATTTTCAGTACACGTCTCACTGTTTATGGACTTACGTGAGGCCACATATTGAAGGAAAGGCTTACGCTCTCAATTTAACAGACGATAAGCAGGTGAGTTGTGTGTTTAACCCTTTCAGACAGGCAGATCAAAACAGATACCTGTGCAAACAGTGTAGATCCAGATGAGATGGCTTATAATGAGATGTTTCATCAGGATCTACACAATTTGCCATTTGTTTTTGATTTTGTTTTTTGAAACCCCTGTTGAGGCAGTGGACATTTCAAAATTCAAAGGTGGAAGAGTCCTCTTGAGAAACACATACCTCTTTAACAGGTTTGGATATATTTTCAGGGGAGACAACTCTATCAAAAATGTTTTTGTCTGTTTGTCTGTTCTAAAATGAGGTTTGTGTACAGGAAAAAAGGTTCTTGTCAACAATGCAAACAGTCCATCATTTCTCCCACCCCTCCACCCCCAACACACACACACACACACACACACACACACACACACACACACACACACACACACACACATGCACACACACATGCACATGCACACATGCACACACACACACTAGTGATAAGATGAGTTGTTGATGCAGTGTGATCAGGATTTATGCATGCAATTTGAAAACTCAAACAGTCTACTGGGTATGACTTGTATTTGCTGTAGATTATAGTTTGCTACAAGGTCAGTTTGACAGGCATCTTTCTTTAGATTTGTTGCATTTTTTAAGCATCAAAAATGATTGTTTCACAGTGTTTACATAATGCTGATGATGATGTAGCATAGCTCTAAGATGGTATACAGACATACAATATGATTTTCTTATTTCTCAATAAAAACATATGATGTAGGTACTCATTATACTCCCCTGAAAACTAGATGCTCTAATAATCCATCCTTTATGACATCCTTATAAGAATGGCATGACAAAAACAGTTCTATAGATTATCAACAGTGTCCATTTTCATGAGGAATCAGATGGATAGATGATTCTATGTTTTAATGTCTCTTTGAACAGTGCATGTATTTCAGTTATAGCAAGATGATAGAGATATAAGAAAATATAAATCCTATGTTGTTGAAAAAAGATGTACCGTAATATCTCTAAGCATTTGGACAGACAGGCCTGAGCAAACAGTATAGATCCAGATCAGACACTGCTGAATGTGGCATCTGATCAGGGTCTACACTGTGTGCCTTTCATCCAGCAATATTCTAAACACATCAGCAGGTAGTGGAAGAGACTTTTACAAATTATAGGACAAGTATGCTAAGTTAAGGACGGAGTCCAAATAATTAGGGTAAATATGGTATTATAATAGCTCCAGAGGGGTGGTGGGGGGGGGGGGGGGGGGATGGGGGGGGGGGGGGGGGGGGGAAGGGTTGGGGGGTGGGGTCTAGGCGAAATATTCTCTTACTTCTCCACAAAATATATATTCTAGGTACTATTAGAAGCACCTAGATGTGCTAATGAGTTCCGAAAACATATGCATTCATAGAGAAATAGGAAAAATATCAATACGTTTCAGGCTCTAGGTAAGAGTATTTTACCCCTTGATGCTTAAATGCCCATTTGAAATGCTTATAACTCAAGGCGCCAAGCTCAAGTGTAACGTAGACAACTCTAACTTTTTCAGAGAAAATAAAGCTTGGAATTTCATTTGAATTGTCTGCTAAGCAGACAATTCACATGAAATGCCAAGCTTTATTTTATCTGAAAAAAAATAGAAGAAAAAAAAATACCTAGTAATGCATTTGTCTTTGAAGCTTAAGGGTTAAGCCCTTTCTGATCTAGTATACTGGTCTTGCTCACAGCAGATTCAGTGTGATAGAAATTGCTTCATATTAAAAGACGTAATGTTCACTGAAAAACTTTACCCCCTAAATTTGATTTCAATGCTGAAATCCAAAATTTCTTTGAGTATTGTTTATCCCTCAGCTTCAGTTTCAATGCTGATTTTCAAAAATTCAATGCTGAAATACCCTTTACTCCCTCTTATCTCGAGTTTTATTTAAAAAAAAAAAAAAAAAAAGACAATATCTGGAGTTGTAGTATGATTTGCATTATTTCAGTTTTTCCGAGCTCCAGATCAGAAGTTTAAACCTGGTAAAGGTTACAATGGAACTGTTTTGAAAATACTCAGTGATACATCAGTGGAATTGTCTTTTACTGGTGAGTTACTTACCTTTTCTGTATATCTTTACTGTAATAACCCTGAATATTGGAACAAATAGGCCTTTGCAAACAGTGTACACCCAGATCAGATGACACAGAATCTGCATTTGATCAGAGTCTACATTATTTGCCATGCATACAGAACTATTTTAGACTCATCAAGAGGTACTAGAATGGACTTTCAAATTTTAGAAGTCTGGGCCCAGTTGTTCAAAGCATCGTTAGCTTAACGAGCTCGCTAGTGGTCAAATCCTTAACTGTTCTAGAAAGTACAATAACAAATTCATTCACATTTTTCCAGTAAAAATATTAGCATATATGCCATATTTAATGATCAAAGTTTTAACCATAAGTTAACTAACGACATCGTTAGTTTTGAACAACTCGGCCCTGGTAAGTAGTTAAGGTGTCCCAATACTTTGAGTAAATAAGGTAGTTTATATCTTGCGGTGCTTGTATCACTATGATGTTGAATGCTAGCATTATCATTAACTAGTGAGATACATAAAGTATTTACCTTATATTTTGAAACTGCAAGGCTGATTGAGTTCTAATTTGAACTGAGCACAGTGGTGCACTTGGATTCCATAATTAACACAGAGGTTTTCCCTCAGAGCTATAAAATAATATAGAACTTTTGCCAGGTAGCGCATTTGCTCAGGTGAGTGATTCAGGCCCTTATGGGTCTCATGTTTTGATGGAATGGCAAAAAGTGTAGACAGTGATCTTTCAGGTATAGTCAAATTTATGTCTGTACTGTTTACATATGCCATATTACAGTGAACCCTCGTTAGAACGACAGCATTTGTTCCCAAAGATGTTGATGTTTAAATGAATTTGCTGTTGTAAAGAATTCTTAAACGCAGCAGAATGATAATTAAGAAAGGGTTTGTTTTATTCATATTTTTTCACAGAACATATAATTTGGATAGTTGTTAAAATTGCCTCAGTGAGGTGATTCCAACAAATATCTAACTCATATGTTTCTTGAGTTATCAAATACATTATTCTTACATAAAATCTGATTAATTGTCACCTTTTGAGCGAAGGTTTCTTGTCCGTCAAATTATCATTATAATGAATTTTGTCATTGTATCTAGTGTTGGTATAAAATGGGTTGACTGTATTAGAAAAAACTGGTGTACAATATTTTAGGACTGTTACAGTATTTGGTTTATTTATTGTCTTACAGAAAATGAAGCACCAGTAGCGGAATCAGCAATAACAAAAGGTTTGATAGCAGGTAAAAAACTAGACCAAGGTCTGCTAATACAACTGGCTGACAGGATAAGAGGACAAGCTGCACTCACAGATCTCAGTGACCAGTACGAAGATCACCCAACTTCACGATATAATATTGGACAACTTGTCAGCTGTTATGTTGTTAGTCTCAGTGAGGATAAAAAAGATGCAGTTGTTTCTTTGAGGAAGTCCAGGTATATATACAGTATTTAAGTATTTAAAAATTGTTTCAATATGACTTATTTATTGTTGAAAGAGAGGTAAAACATCAAATTATCATCATCTATGTATTTTAACCCTTAATCTGCCAATCACAACAATTGTCGTCTGCTTTGTCATCTGCTTGTGATTTTAAAAGTCATTTCTGCAAACAGTGTGGACCCAGATCAGACTAGGAGCAGTCTGATCTGGGTCCACACTGTTTGCCTGTATGCAAAAATAGGTTTGAAAAGTTTGCAAGAATATTCAGCAGACAACATAAACAGATGACATTTTCAGATGCAAGTTTTCTTGGCGTTTTAAGGGTTAGACATGTTTGCAGAAGGGATCACACACACACAGATCAAGTTTGGGAATGATCTCTATTGTTAGCCATTCAGCCTCATTTTCGACACATCAGCAGATACCTAACATTTCAAACATGTCATTCCATACTTTTTATGCCCCTGCCATTTCAAGAATAGTGGAAAGAGCAATAAGTGTTGCTCCTGTCTGTCTCCGTCTGTGTCTGGCATTAACAATTTGCATTTAAGTTTTTCGTGGGGGTGGGGGGAGGGGGGGTTCTGATCTGGGTCTTCACTGTTTGCATATGCCATTTTGTCAGAAACTTGTGTTTGAAATTTTAGGACATTTAAGGTAGTCTTCTGGGTTAGTTCAGATTTTAGGAAATGCACAGAAAGGTGATGTATGGTTTCTGAAATTTTTGGTATCACCATAGCCATTTCAGATAATGTGCCTATTAATTAAAGTACTTACAACATGGCAAACAGTGTAGACCCAGGTTAAACTGTTCCTTAGGAGCAGTTTGTTCTGGTACTGCACTGCTTGCTCAGACTTCTCCGCCTGAATATTTAGGGTACGAGGGCGAGTCAATAAAAAAACAGCCGAACTTATTTCTGGGTGAGATCGATCTCTTCTTTTTCAATGTAATTGCCCTCTAGAATGATGCACTTGGACCAACGGTGTTTCAGTGCCATCAGCCCAGAACTGAAGAAGCCAGGGTCCTTGTATCCAACCCACTCCTCAGCTGCCGCCACGACTTCTGCGTTGGACTGGAAATGTCCACGGATATCCTTTTTCAAGTTTGGGAATAGGAAATAGTCACTAGGAGCAAAGTCCGGAGAATAGGCAGGTAGCGGTATTAGCTTGTACCCATTCTGCTCAACAGCATCCATTGCAATTTTGCAAGTGTGGACTCTCGCATTGTCCTGTTGGAGCAGAATCCTTTTGGAGAGTTTACCTCGGCGTTTTTCTCGGATTGCAGTTCTCAGTTGGTATAGCAAATTTACATAATACGTACCTGTTATTGTACTTTTCTTTGCTAGAAAGTCCAACATAATAATGCCTTGTGCGTCCCAAAATACAGTTGCCATCACCTTGCTAGCAGAGGGTTGCGTTTTGAACTTCTTTGGCCTCGGAGACCCTGGCCCTACCCACTGGCGACTGAGCTTTATTCGTCTGGATCATAATAATGGACCCAGGTCACATCTACAGTCACCAGACGTGAAAGGAAATCATCTTCCTTTGACCTAAACCACTTCAACAATGCACTGCATACTGATGCTCTGGTTGCCATTTGCTCATCGCTTTGGGACCCAACGGGCTGTTAGATTGTGCATACCAAAGCGATCATGTAAAATTGTTGAAATGCTACCATGTGAAATGTGTAATGCATTCGCTATTTCTTCCACTTTAACTCACCTATCAGAGTACGCCAGGTACCGTACTTTGTTACACATTTCTTCATCAGTGGCATCTGATGGGCGTCCAGACCTGGTTTCGTCTTCTAAAGATGTTCTGCCGTGTTTGAATTCCCCAACCCAGAATTTAAAATTTCCTGACCTGTTTTCCCTTTCAAATACAAGTACCAAATTAAAGCACAGTACTCAACTTTTGATGAAAAGCTTGCTTTTGCATCTCTAGCCATGTTTGACATTCAATATCTTATGAGTGAATGACACAATAAGGGTGCAATTTTGCTCTCAGGCCTAAAACATGTATTGAAACAAGGCATGAAAATCGTGGGTGTCTCGGTCAATTGGAAATGGGATAGGCTGGTTACTTATTGACTTGTCCTTGTAAATATGGAAATTAAAAGTTCCTGTTTTTTTTTTGTTTTCTTAGATTAAACCAGAGGATATGTAAACATACCCCAGATATACAGACTGTGAGTGATCTAAAAGTGGATCAATTAATAAAAGGCTTTGTTGTGAAGAATAATGAAAAAGGTGTTTGTGTGAGGTAAGTATTTGAGCTACATCACATACATAGGGGAGTTTTGCATATACAAATAGTTAAAGACTGGATCAGAATGTGCATCTGTTGACCCAGGCAAGAGGTCGAGTGAAATTCTGTAAATGTGTCTCTTTAATGATCTACTAAATGGACCATTTGTAAATCTGGAATGAATTTTCTTGCCCAAGTTTACCTTTTCAATACACAGATTTAAAATGAATGTTTTGTCTTTGTGTTGGCAAGGACTTAATAATGAAACAAATTCTTTGTGCAGGTTACAACACAATGTGAATAGCGTAATAAATACTTTCAGCTGGTTAGAGTACAGTGTTAATGATGTATTAAAGAAATTCTTTGTGCAGGTTAGAACACAATGTTAATGATGCAACAAATTCTTTGTGTAGGTTAGGACACAATGGCGTAATAAATATATGCTAAGGTTAGGAAAGCAATGTAAAAATGGTGTAATAAATTCTTTGTTCTGGTTAGAAAACAATATTAGGGTGTAATAAATTCTTTGTGCAAGTTAGGACAGTGTTTTGTGTATAAAAAAATTTTGTGTGCAGGTCAGAACACAATGCTGTAGGAATTTCTTTGTACAGGTTAGAACACAGTGTTAATGGTAAAGCAAATTCTTTGTGCAGATTAGGACATGGTGTTAATGGTATAGTAAATTCTTTGTGCAGATAAGGACACAGTATAAATGGTATAGTAAATTATTTGTGCAGGTTAGAATGCAATGTTACTGCTATAGAAAATTCTTTTTGCAGATAAGGAATCCGAATGGTACAGTAAATTCTTTGTCCAGATTAGGACACGATGTTGATAGTATAGTGAATTCTTTGTGCAGATTAGGACATGATGTTAATGGTATAGTAAATTCTTTGTCCAGATTAGAACACAATGTAAATGGTATAGTAAATTCTTTGTGTGGATTAGGACACAATGTTAATGGTATAGTAAATTCTTTGTCCAGATAAGGATGTAAATAATACAAGGATGTAAATAATACAAGGATTTGCAACTTGTTCTCCGTGTAATAGAAAGAACCACACATCTCGTGATACCCCGAGAAACCGCGAGAGACGTTCGAGAACCGATAGCGTCACATGCCGCCATCTTGTTTTTTTCATCGCCAAGAAATATTTGTTGATGAAATACTAAAGTATGATCATTACTGTTAAAAGCTGTTGCCTTCAATAGATTTTATTTAATCAACTGTGTCCTTGAAATAGGTCCTTGAATGTCTCAAGTTTACTAACTACCCAGTTATTTTTGCACATCTGCCAAACCAACTGAGAAAGAAGAAGTTGAACAGTGCTGTACACATTGAGTGATGAAAGACTGATGCGAGTTTTCCAAATCATTGCCCTTTTGTAACACAAAAAACATTTCAGTTTTTTGCATTTTCTGTCTGATACTATAATTTTTAGTTAAAAATATATCTGATCCTGTGTTGGCCAGCATTTTAAAGTGCTAAATCGGCCAAACCATGCATTAAACGCGTGTTGTATTTCATATACCCCCACCCGTTATATGCACTGGAACCACTGGTTGTTGCCAAGACATTACCCATTTTGTAACGCAAAAAACATTTCAGTTTTCTAATTTTCTGTCAGATATTATTACTGTTAGTTACAGTTATACCTGAACCTGTGTTGGCCCGCATTTCAAGCCCTGTATCATCCTAAAATATGTAATATTTATGAGTTTATATGTTTATTCCAAACGCCCTCCCATTGTTTGTTATGGAATAGTTGACGGGGCATTGCCCATTTTGTAACGCATAAAACTTTTCAGTTTTCTGATTTTTATGTCAGATATTATTATTATTAGTTAAAATTATATCTTATCCTGTGTTGGCCAGCATTTCAGGTCTTAAATCATCATAGAACAGGTGAAAATGTTTATTTCATTCACCCTATGCATTATTTGTTATGGAACACAGTTGTAGGGCATTGCCAGTTTTGTAACTCCAAAAAACATTTCAGTTTTCTATGTTTTCTGTCAGATATTATTATTTAAAGTTAAAATTGTATCTTTACCTGTGCTGGAAAATAATCGAAATGAAAACACCTGACAGATTTTTACTGGCACCTGTGAATCTTCGATGTCTTTCACCTCTTGAAAATCGCCGACTTTTACAAATTCATTTCTCCTTTTTATCAATTAAATAGTATGAATGACGCCTTGTGAAAAAAAAAAGATAATGTTTATTTATGCTGTGAGAGAAAACAATCAAGAAAAAAAAGGCAATGTTTATTTATACTGTGAGAGAAAACAATCAAGAATTACGGTCATGGTTGTTCGCTCTTTTGAGCGATACCGGCGATAGCGTACCTGTGTTGTCTTGGTAACGAAAGTCTTGCGCGGCTCTCACAACCGTAGGACTCTTAATACAGGGATGCAAGAGATATTGCAGGATTTCGTTTAGTTGCGAATCTTGTAATTTTATACGTCTTTGAATATGTTAATGGTATTGTAAATTCTTTGCGCAGATTAAGACACAATGTTATGGTATAGTAAATTCTTTGTGCAGATTAGGACAGGTTGTTAATGGTATAGTAAATTCTTTATGCAGATTAGGACACAATGTTAATGGTATAGTAAATCTTTATGCAGATAAGGACACAATGTTAATGGTATAGTAAATTCTTTGTGCAGATAAGGACAAGATGTTAATGGTGATGTAATTTCTTTGTCCAGATTAGGACAAATTGTTAATGGTATAGTAATTCTTTATGCAGATTAGACCACAATGTTAATGGTATAATAAGTGCAGATTAGGATACAATAATTTTTTTTTTGCAGATTAGGAAATGATATTGATGGCATAGTACATTCTTTGTGCAGATTAGACCTCAATGTTTATGGTATAGTAAATTCTTTTACAGATTAGACCAAAATGTTAATGGCATAGTAAACTCTTTGTGCAGATTAGATCACAATGTTAACAGTATTGTAAATTCTTTGTGCAGATGAGGGCACAATGTTAATGGTATAGTAAATTCTTTGTGCAGACTTGGACACGATGTTAATGTTGTCCCAAATTCTTTATGCAGATTAGGACACAATGTGAATGGGTGATTAAATTCTTTGGGTCAGCAAGGACTTAATGGTGTAATAAATTCCTTGCGCAGGTTAGGACACAATGTTAATGGTGTATAAATTCTTTGAACCAGTTAGAACATAATGTCAATGGTGTAGTTAAGGTTTTTCTGCAGATTAGAACACCATGATGTAATATATTTGTTATGCAGATTAGGACATAACACTAATCGTGTAATACATTAATTCTTTGTGCAGGTTAGGATACATTATACAGTGTTAATGTATAAAAAAAATTCTTTTCGCAGATCATGACACAACATTAAAACATTAATGGTATAATAAATTAATTCTTTGTTCAGGTTAGGACACAATATTAATGGTATAATGAATTCCATATGCATGTTAGGTTGTCATGGCACGGTGTAATATGCATTTGTTTTGCAGGTCAGGACACAACATAAATGGTGTATTAAATTAATTCTCTGTACAGTTTGGACACAATATTAATGGTGTAATAAATTTGTTCTGCAGGTTAGGACACGATGTTAATGGTGTAATAAGCCCCAGTGATATAACAGATAAAGGGAGAGTAAAGTGTACATCCTCCTTGTTTCCTGTTGCTACAGTTGTCTCAGTCAAAATATTAAGGTTGGTGTAATTATTTTCTCTTTGATTACCTTATATACCCTACGTATTGGGACACCTTATCTACTTACTATACTTGTCCTAAAATTTGAAATGGTCCATCCTGCTACCTGTTGATGTATCTGAAATATTGATGTATGTATGCCAAACAGTGTAGACCCTGATCAGACTTCACATTCTGTTTACTTTACTGATCAGTCTACTGGTAGATCAGGGTCTACACTGTTGGCAAAGATCTATCTGTCCCAATACTTAGGGTTATTACTGGTACATGTACTTGATGTCTTTATTTTAGATACATCAAGCAAATGTTTATATGCAGACAGTGAAGGCCCAGAACAGCTTGCAAATCTGCAGGCTAATCAGGGTCTTCACTGTCTACCTACAGAAATATGGGATGCTATAGAATGCTTTCAAGGAGGAGGAAAGCCATGATGTCTCAATGTGAGGCACCTTCAATGAGTATCCACAATGTATGTTTCCATGGAGAAACAAGGAAAATATTCTCACTATCCCTCCTGTCTGGAGATATGTTTTTACTATATAAAGTCACTCTGTGATCAGACTAGCCTGACTTTGGACATTTCAGATTTTATACAGTATCTTTATACTTGTCATGGTTTTCATTTGTTTATTGTATTGTAGCATAGATGAAGAGAACAGTCATATTTCCTTGTCTGTACTAGAAGAGCACACAGGAGTGAAACTGGACATACCAGAACACTTGATATCACAGCCAGGTAGCATAGTAAAAAAACTTGATATCACAACCAGGGCTTAGTTGTTCAAAGCATCATTAGCTTAACAAGCTCATTAGTGGTCAAAATGTTAACTATTCTAGTAAGTACAATATCGAATTCACAGGTATTTTTTCTGAAAAAATGTGAGTAGCTTTTGCAAATGCAAAAGCTAATTTGCAAAAGCTACTTACATTTTTTCTGCAAAAGTATTAGGGTATATGCCATATTTAATGATCAATGTTTTCAACTAACTACATCGTTAGTTTTGAACAACTGGGTCCAGGTAGCTGTCTGTCTGTCTCTCCCTCTCTCTCTGTTTTTCACCAACTAATTTATATAAAATCCTAATACTCGTTTCTTGTTTTGCTGCTATTGCATATTCTTTTACTTTAAAAAATCATGATGTACTAGATGTACTTGTACTGTTACTCAGATGTACTTTGTCAATGATCTAGTATTGCAACTTGCCATCTGAAAAATAATTTTTCTCCACTGTGAATTATTGCGAATAATGCATGGTGTTGGAGGGCAGATTTCGAAGTGTTTATTATTAATTCACCATGGTGAAGCCAGAGTGAATTAATATTCTCATCTGCCTGACAAAACCATGAGTTAGTCATGATAATTCACAGTAGAGAAACATTATTTCTATTCTAACATAATACAGAAAGAAAAACTGACATCATTGCAATGTTTTCCAAAGAACTCTTTTGCAGCAGACATAGTGATAATTTTGCTGAGAAGAACTCCACATGCAATCAGCTTTCATTCTAATCCTTTGTACTGATAACTTGTGAATTGTATGTATGTATGATGTATACATGTATATTGAAATACAGTAAACCCTTGTTACAAAGACAGCATTTGTTCCAAAAGACTTTGCCATTAAAATGAATTTGCTGTTGTACAGAATACTTAATGAGCAAATTGATAGGTCTTGTTTTGTTCTTATTTCCTCACAGAACATATGTTTTGGATATTTGTTAGAATTGCCTCACTGAGGTGATTCTAACAATTATCCAAAACATATATTTCTTTTAAGTTTTAAATATGATATTCTTGCATAATTTGTGACTAATTGTTACCTCTTAATCAAAGGTTTCGTGACAGTCAAATTGTCATTATAACAAATTTTGTCGCTGTATCGAGTATCAATATAAAGAGGGTTGTCTGTAAATCTATTTTAACCAAATAGCACATTTAAATACCAATTTACCAACCATATTTACTCCTTACCATACTTGTCCTAAAATATTAACAAATCCATTCTCTGCCTGTTGATATCACGAAAACATACCTTTATAATTTTGACCCCTTTAAACCCCACTTTTATATAGTAAAACTGGGTTTACAGGGTATACATTATTTTTCTTATTTCTGGTCAAAAACGAAGATTGTGGGTACTCATTAAGAAGTTTCCACAATCTATGTTTTGAGTAGAAATATGAAAAATATCAGAAATTTTGTCTGAAAACTACACATTTTTGGTGGCGAAATTTTCAGTATATTTGAATAGGCCTGTTTTCGTAATGTGTGTCTAAAAACTAGTGGATGAATACTGAAGAGTGTTGACCCTCTTCAGATGTCACATTCTGCTTTGTCTCAAATGGATCTTCACTGTTTGCTAAGGCCTGTCATTCAAAACACTAAGGGTTAATATGGTATCCTAAGTTCTCAGGCAAAGTGACCCCATACCTTACTAGGGTTATGGTAAGGGCAGGTGAGGGAATGGGGTATACAGAGGATATTTACTTTTTTAGAGGTGAATACCAAAAATATTTCATCGAGTTTGTAGAAAACATCAGAATTTTCACGAGTGAGAAGACAAAAGATGAACACACAAGTTGAAATATTTTTGGTAGTTACTCAAAAGTTAAATTTTCTTTAAATTTTATACTTTATAAGGCAATTTACGGTAATTGATCAAACAGCTTATCAGCTGTTTGTGATTGCCGCCTTAAGCCGAAGCACTACTCTGCATACCATGAGAGGATGATGAAAGCAAAGAAATAGTTCCAAGCTGTTTGATTTACTTATGGCCACACACCAAGAAACATGGTCAAACACAATGGAAGGGAGGTAAATCTGTACAGGAATGTAAACAAACAAACAAAAAGGAAAAAAAAAAAAAAAAATCAAAAAAGGAGTCCGGCGCGCTACAATGAAAATAACATTGACTTTTTATTTTTAACGTGAAAATGTCATATTCTTTCACTTGTGAAATTACCCCTTTTATTTATTTTAGATATGCACTGATTTCATAGCTAAGTATAAAATAATTTAGTATTTCTTCTGTTTTTGCACTGCCATTTACTATTCCCTTCATACTCCCAGATTTCTCTATTGCCTATCATCTGCTAGCTCTTGTGTTTCTCCTCTCCCTTTCTCTGTGAGACAGTCCAAAATGACTCACAAAGGTTGACGTGTCATTAAACAAGAACTCAAACAAACAAACAAATCATCTGAATTGTCTGTCTATGATTTATTTGAAATGTGAAGGTTTATTTTCTCAAGAAAGAAAAAGATATAACAAATCTTTGTCTGCTACTTTTGTGACTGATGCTTTAATTAACACTTTGCATGCTGGGTAAAGTTTCAGCATACAAAATTTTGAAATATTTTTATTTTTCCAAGAAAATAGGATCTGATACTTCATGTAAATAAAGACAATTTGCATTAAGTGTCAGATCCTATTTTCTAGGAAAAAAAAAAGAAAAAATATCATCAATTTGTCTTCTGTTGAGTTTGCCCTCGGCATGGAAACTGTTTTAAAAGACAGCGTGAAGTTCTCATTGTTTATGTCTTTTATATATTTACAATACTGTGTTTATTCTTCAACCTGATGGGATTTAAATAGCAACAGATGACAGTTTATCCCTGGTCCTGCTGAATCCAGATATATCCTACCTTTGTAAACAGTATAGCTCCAGGTCAGTTGGCTTCTGAAGAGGCCATTTGATCTGGATCTGCACTGTTTGTCATTAAGTATGCGAATTTGTATCAAAAATTTGGATCAAGTAATCTGATTGGCTGAAAAATAGAAGTGGGCATGACATCTTAGTTTATTCAGCATGGCAAGGGTAAAAATGTTTTTTGTTTTGTTTTTTTTTCTTGTTTTTCTCAGTAAATAGGGTTTGAGATTTCGTGTTTTATTTTCTGCTGAGAGAAAGCAAGAAAAACTCAATTTGTCTGCTGAATTTGCCAAGAGAGTGCTTAAGGGTATTTTCTCAGACAGGAACACCTGTCATTTCATGAAAATTGTCTTCCAAGTAAATGCTTTTTTCTAGGAAGAACAAGAAAATTGTCATCAGTTTGTAGTCTGCTAATTTTGTACATAGAGTACTAACATTTCTTTGTTTTTCTTTTGAATTCAGAAAGTGATATATCTAATAAAGAGGTAAAGAGAAAAAGAAGTATATCGGCATTATCAACAGATCATGAGGAAACAGTAAATTTAGAAAATAGCATATCTGTCAAAGAAGGAAAGAAAAAAAGAACTCTATCAGTTTCATCAGCAGAACATGAAGAAATTGCAAATTCAGAAAGAATTACATCTAATAAAGACACAAAGAGAAAAAGAAGTATATCAGCTTCATCAACAGATCATGAAGAATCAGTGAAACAAAAAAGAAATAAATCTTCAAAAACTTCTAATGAAACAAAGTCTAAATCAAAAAAGCAGTCAGTGATTAAAAATGAAAAGAATGTGCCTAGTTTAAACTCTACAGCTACTGAATCAGAAGATAAAAAACTTGAAAGAAGTGAAAAGGGGAAGAAACGGAAAAGTTCAGAAAATCGTAATAAAGTTAGTGTAGCTAAAAAGAAGAAGGATAGTTATATAGATAGTGGGGTTGATGCCACTGCAGATTCTGACACAGAAATACCGGTGAGTAAAAATGGTTAGATTGGCTTTCCTTATGTCCCTTCACCAAAAGGGATGGGGACAGTGCTCCAGATAATTTTTTTTCAATCAGTACCGTACTGATCAAATTTTAAGCCAGTCAGTAATGGCCAAGTTTAGCTTTCTGGCATCAGTATCCATAGCGACGGCGACCTTGGAGCTAGTATTGAGTTTTGTTAAGTTACCATATGATAGCTGAACTTGTTAATTATTAACAGGCTCAGCTATTATAGCTAACAAAACTTGCAATACTGTTACATTTGGGTGTCCAGCGAAATGTAAGCTCTGTTGTCTACTCAACTTCTTTGGTGTTTCCTCTCTGAACATTTCAAAAGTAACGGTTTCCTGTTCATACATTAAATCAAGAATCTTAATTTCAAAGGTGGGATACATACGAGTATGTTATTCTTGTTTATATTTTTGGCATTTGGTCACCCCTTGTGGGGAAGAAAAAGCTAAGTCATTTGCTTGTTTGTCCATTTGGGTAATGGTGTTTGTTCTGTTTTCCTCTAGGTGCCATGGGTTGGCCTCATCTTTTGATTGTGGCATTGCCTGAACATTTCATTCCTACTTTTTACTATGAACAGAAAGTCTTTGCTTTTATGCAAATAATTAAAGATTTAAGAAAATCTCAGGCGAAGTTTCCAGATGCTGAGTCAATATATCATTTTGTTTCTTGGGACATATTGTTTTGTGTGCAGATCCCATTGGCATCAGCAATGGCATTGGTGGCAGCATTGTTGTTCCACTTTCTTGTCTTTGCAATATCTCATGTACACGTAAGCTGATTTTTATCATATTTGCATAGATATATCATTTGGACTAGATTATGAACTGACTGCTATCTTTTGACGCTATACCCAGTTTTGTCCTTAAACCATCACGAAAACATACCTGTATAATTTTGACCCTCTTAGTCTACTTTTGTATAGTAAAACTGGGGTTTACAGGGGTATACATTATTTTTCATATTTCTGCTCATAGATTGTGGGTACTTGTTAGAACCACCTCAGTGAAGCAGTTCTAACAAGTAGCCACATTATATGTTTTGAGTAGAAATATGAAAAATATCAGAATTTTTATCTGAATACTTTCAGTTTTTGGTAGTGAAATTTTCAACATATTTGAATAGGCTTGTTTTTGTAATGCTTTGCAGTAGTACTTGTTCTAATTTTTTTATTAACACTGCATGCTGATTACAGATTTCAGCAGATGACATTTTGAAATATTTTTTCTTTTTTTTCCCCTCTATTCAGGTTTTAATATTTCATGTCAAAGCCTATTTTATGGGAAAAATATCAACTTGTTGTCTGGTATTTTTGCCCACTGAGTGGTAAAGGTGAATCGTTGGTTCACCAGCTTTCTAAGTAGCAAAACATAGCTCCAGGCAAAATGCTTTTTCAATGGAAACTGTTGATATTCTTTTTATTTCTCCACAAAGAAATACTCCCTTCCGCTGATTCAAGAAGGGCAGTTGCCAGTCTCTGGTAAAAGAATGTGCACAATACTGGTTAACCACTTAGAGGACTAAGCCTGCCCAATAAATGTGTAGTTAGGTAAACTGACTGCCCTTGACATGACCCCATTGCCTTGACTGGGCCGTAAAACCTCAACACAAACAAACAAACAAAAATTATGTTTTTGGTACTCATAAGAAGTGCCACATTGACACACTTCTTATGAGGCACTTCTAATGAATACCCATAACATACGCTTTCATTGAGAAACAAGGAAAATATTTATGACATCATAACAATGCAGGACAAAACAAACATTTTTCTGATAGAGTGGAACAGACCTCACACCAAGGCTTTTTTAATGAATACCCACAACATATGTTTTTGTGGAGAAATAAGAAGAATATTTTGTGGATACCTCTTCTAATCTGGAACTGTGCAAAACTTGTTAAAGAAGAAATCTCTTCAACCATTATCGTGTTACAAACACAGTCGGCAAACATTTTGCAATACTATATTTACCCCGAGTATTGGGACAGAGAGACCTGAGAAAACAGTGTAGATATCAGCTCAGATGCTGTGGAATGCTGCATCTGATCAGAGTCTACATTGTTTGATCATGGTCTTTACTGTCTGCCGCTCATCCAGCAGTTTTTAGACATACATGTTCAAGTAGTAAAATGGACTTAATGAAATTTCAGGACAAGTATGTTTACTGTATTCACCGTAAGTATTCGGACACCTCAATTCCTTACCATACTTGTTCTAAAATTTGAACAAGTTCAATTTACTACCTGATGTTATATCTAAAAATTGCTGGATGAGTGGCAAGCAGTGTAGAACCTGATGAGATGCCGCATTCTGCGGCATCTCATCTGGGTCTATACTGTTTGCTCAGGCCTGTCTGTCCAAATACATACCATAAATATGGTAATTTTGGTCTATTGAAGAATAACAGTTTACAAAACGTGAACAATATTTTGTTATAGCCCATAGAATAAAAAGAGCAAATACACTACAACCTCATTATAACACAGTTTGTTATAACACGGTTTTGGATATAACACGGTTCAAAGATGGATCCCAAAAATGTATAGATTATGTTGAAAATTTTTTAAATATAATCTATACATTTTTGGACATTTTTTTTTTAAAAATCTGTCCTTAAAATAGCGATGTCCTGGCGGGCGGGCTGGCAGTCGGGCGTCTGGCATCGTCCCAGGTTTACTTTTGGTTAACCTTTTTTCAAAGTTACATGTTACCTTTATTCTTCAGTGGATTGCTTTCATATTTGGTAGGGATACAAAGGAGGACCAGTAGGTTTATCCCGTGCAAGAGAGACAACTCACGCTTCTTCATTGTTTTAAAAACCTGTCCATAATGCCATTAGGTATTTTTCTTGTTGTTTGGATATAACACGGCTGTTTAACTAACATGGTTTATGCTATGGACCTCAGCAAGTGTTATCAAGAGGTGGTGTATTTATTATAAATGTTTCTTCTCTGTTATAGATCTCAGATGCCTCGTCCATGCCTCATCTTGACTTATCTGAGGGATTTTCGTGGAGTTCAGATTTCCAGTTACCAAGCTTCTCTGGTAGACAAGAGGAGATGAGCAGTGATGAATCAGAGGATGAAGTAGTCCAGGTAAGGTGCAGAATATAACAACAACATGATAAATTATCTCCACATGTAACAGTCATCCAGCAGTCCTTCATATCAACTGAGCCAGCTCATGACAAAACTAGCAAAATGGCATGTGTGCCCAGCGAAGACTCAGATCAGCCTGGGCATCCGCCCAGTCTGATCAGAGTCTTTGCTGTCCGCATGAAAAAAAGCTTGGGTCCTTAGCTACCTATTCTGTACAGAGGGAAGACTGATCAGACTGGGTGGATCTTTCACTGTGCGCACATGCCATTTTGTTGGTTTTGTCATGCGCTGGCTCAATAGTAAATCTTTTCTCTCTGCATACTACCAGCTGGTCAGGGTCTCTAGTTTGCTTGATATGACAAGATTCATATAATGATCATAGCTCTAGATAAGAGGTGGTCTCAGGCAAATATTTTCACCAAGGTGCTTCTAATGAATACCACAACATATATTTTTGCTGAAAAATAAGAAAAATATCCATACTTTTTGGCTGAAAAAAAAAGCACCTTATCTGGAGCTATGAATGAGTGAACACTGAATAGATGGTAGGGACCCTTTACATCCTCGGATCTTTACCCTCTCTGAAGAAAGGGTTTAATATTTCATGCTAATTATCTCCAAAGAGGACAGTTTGCTCCTTATATTCTGGGAAATAGTAAAAAAATATTTTCATGAGTTATCTGCTGAAACTTTTCATAGTGATACTTTAACTATTAGCACTATCTGGGCAAATTTAGTAGACAACAAATTGGTAATACTGTTTCTGGGAAAAAACATTTCAGAATATTATCTGATGAAATTTTTACCCATGTTGCTAAGCGTTAATTACCAGGGCCCAGTTGTTCAAAACTAATGATGTCGTTAGTTAACATATCATTCAACTTTGATATTTAAATATGATATATTCACTTACATTTTTGCTGAAAAAATTAGTAGCTTTTGCATTTGCAAATGTTACTGACATTTTTTTAGCAAAAATACCTATGAATTAGATATTGAAATTTCTAGAACAGTTAAAATTTTGACCACTAACAAGCTCGTTAAGCTAACGATGCTTTGAGCAACTGGGCCCAGATATTCAGACATCGTAACCCCTTACTGCTTGGCACTCAGCAGTAAGAAAGTAGAGCTAAGAATCAAAGCTGGCCAGTCAGGTGTCAGTATAATGAGACTGAGTGACATACCATGCATGTGTCTAGGGCATGATATTGAGGCAGCAGTCTTAAAGTTAGCAATGATCTCCCTGCCACATCTGACACTGTAGCAATATGACTGAAAGATTGTTGAAAGCAACGTTAAACTCAAGTACAACAAAAACAAACTCTTTGCTGCACTTGTTTTAACCCTTAAAACGCCAAGAAAACCTGCATCTGAAAATGTCGTCTGTTTATGTCGTCTGCTGAATATTCTTGCAAACTTTTCAAATCTATTTTTGCATACAGGCAAACGGTGTGGACCCAGATCAGACTGCTTGCAGAAGTGACTTTTAAAGTAACCAGCAGAAGACAAAGCAGACGACAATAGTTGCAATTGGCGCTTTAAGGGTTAAAATTTAAACAAGTCAGTTTGACTACCCAGTGAATTCTGAACCGTTTTCCAAAGTTAAGAACCATCAATAAAACAGGAATACAAACTGATAAAATGCCATCTATCTGCATTTAACTGTTAAACTGTTAAAAGCAGCCACTTGTATGCAAACAATAGTGATTACGGTAAATGTCCTAAAAATTCGAACACCAAAGCTTCTGACAAAATGACATATGCAAACAGTGCAGACCCAGATCAGACTGCTCCTGAAGGAGCAGTCTGATCAGGGTCTACACTGTTTGCCATTCCACTAAGTATTTTAAGAAACCAGTGCATAAGAAGCATAATTTAGGCCAGAATAGTACAAAATAAAGTGTTCGAAATTTTAGGACATTTACCGTATGTACCTTTGCATTCTCTTTCATGGAGGAACGGAATCATTTTCAAGCAGTGGCTGTTTTGGGGGGGAAAAAAAACCCAAAAAACAAAAAAAAAAAAAAAAAAAAAAAAAAAAAAAAAAAAAAACTAGTAATTTTCATTGTTTTCTGCCATTGAAATGATTGGTCATGTGTTGAAGTCCATGTTGTAATTCCAATAGGATTGAATTACAGAACTGCTATGAAATTGACTACAGTAAATGTCCTAAAGTTTCAAACATGTTATTCCATACTTTTTTGGCCTAAATTTTACTTTTTATGCACCTATTTCTTAGAAATACTTAATGGAATGGCAAACAGTGTAGACCTTGATCAGACTGCTCCTTTAGGAGTAGTCTGATCTGGGTCTGCACTGTTTGCATATGTCATTTTGTCAGACACTTTGGTGTTAGAAATTGAATTACCGTATTGAATAAGACAAAACTACCGTAGCTCCAGACAACAGGAGTTTTAAGTATTTTTCTTGGTTTTCCTCGAAAAAAAAATGTTGTGGGTATTCATTAGAAGCACCTCCGTAATGAGCACCCACAACATACGTCTTTGTGGAGGAATAAGAAAAATATCTGGGCCCAGTTGTTCAAAGCATCGTTAGCTTAATGAGCTCGTTAAGGGTCATTTCGTTAACTGTTTTAGCGGGTTTTATACCCAATTTTCTGATATTTTTTGCTGAAAAAATGTGAGTAGCTTTTGCTCTGCAAAAGCTACTCACATTTTTTCAGCCAAAAATTTCAGTATATTTGCATATCACTCGATGCAAATTTTAACGAATCGTTAACTAAGGACGTCGTTAGCTTTGAACATCTGGGCCCTGATAATCAATACTTTTAGGTTGGAGAAACTCTCATCTGCAGCTATGAATTTACAGTGCCTTCAGTAGTTTCATAGACAATATCTAGCCCCACTGATCAGGATTTTCACTGCTATAATACTTTTTTAGCAGAATCAGTTGCAGCGATTTCTATTATACACCCCTAAGAATGCACCTGGCATTCATGATGGAACATATTCAGGGATTAATGGGTAAAAGCATAGCGCCAGATAAGAGGGTGTATCCACATAGCAGTTTTCTTATTTCTGCACAAAAATATTTGTTGTGGGTACTCATTAGAATCGCCTCAGTGAGAACCCACGACATGTTTTCATTGTAAAGTAAGAAAAATTTCAGTAGTTTTTGGTTGAAAATAGTGTCTTATCTGGAGCTATGTTAATATGTTAATATATAATGCAGCAGGTGGGAGCTATGTTAGCAGGGGGGTGGGGGGGGTGGGGGGGGTGGGGGGGGGTGGGGGTGGGGGTGGGGGGCTCTTATTAACATTTCTTCTGTTTCTGCAGGTTCATTCCACTTTTCACTGGTCTTCCTTTATTTCTGTCATTACTCTTATCTACTAGCCATTCTGTCCCTTCTCCCTTTCTGTGGGAGTTGACAAAAAATGACCCACAAGGATTGAAGCATTGTTAAACAAAAACTTGATTAATGTATTTGCAGAAGCCTGTAAAGAAGAGCAGGGAAGAATTGAGAAAAGAGAAACAAGAAGAAGAAAAGCGGTTGTTTGAGGTAAGAAAAAAAAATATATATGTACTTGTCTAGTTTTTAGGTTTTTATGAAGCTTTTTAATATCTGATTAGGCCCCGAGGTTATAAAACTTTTTTCATGCTCAGCTTAGCTGAGCATAAAATTTTCTCTGCTAAGAATTTGCAGTTGTTAGTAATTTGAGATTTATTAGCAGGACAAATTTCATGCTCAGCTGAACTGAGCATGAAAAGTTTTATAACCTGGAGGCCTGATGTACTTTGAGAGGACTGGATACTCTCTTGGTAGAGTTCCAGACATTTTTAACGAGACACCTTTGATGACTTCCTGTTGCTTTCCATGCACATCAAGATTCCTGCGGAAAAAGGTTTAACCCTTAAAGTGTCGATCACAACTCCAGCAGACGATAATTTTTTTTATTTTTTTTTTTATTTTTCAGAGAAAACAAGCCTTGACATTTCATGTGAATCGTCTGCTTGGTCACATGAAATGTCAAGACTTGTTTCCTCTGAAAAATAAAAAAAAAAATTAGAATGTCGTCTGCTACAAATTTTGCTTGGCACTTTTAGGGTTAAAAGGATAGAATTATTTCCTTTTAGAGTAGACACTTTTTCAGAATGGAGGAAAAAATGATTTTGTTGGAGTTACCTCGCAAGGAGATGTATCCATTCCTCTGAATACCTGGGCCCAGTTGTTCAAAGCTAACGACATAGTTAGTTAACGATTTGTTAAAATTTACATTGAGTGATACGCAAATATGCTGAAATTTTTTGCTGAAGCTACTCACATTTTTTCAGCAAAAAATATCAGCATATTGTATATTGAATCTGCTAAAACAGTTAACGAAATGACCCTTAATGAGCTTGTTAAGCTAACGATGCTTTGAACAACTGGGCCCTGTATGATAATCTTATGAACAGATAAAAGTAAGCAGGCTCAAGTAAATGTCAAAGTAAGATATTATTTTCAGTGAGTATTGCCAAACAACAAAATAAAGGCAGTGCAAATTTCGTTTTATTTATGCATATTCTATTAAAGGTATGTGTGAAATAATATTTTCCGAGTTCTAAAATAATCGATGTCATATATTTAAACCTGTAGTTTGAAGTTAAAGAAGGAATTGACACCATTTTCTTCAACTTATTTTTCAACCTTGCAGAAAAATAGTTTCCCAGACCTCTACATATTTTGGCTATTCATATGCTTTTCTCATTTTTTCACTAAAACAGATGTTGTGGATACTCATTAGAAGTGCCCCACCAGTGTGTTTCTAATGAGTAGGAACAGTATGTTTTTGTGGAGAGGTTAAAAAGTATCAGTTTTGTTTGGAGAAAAAAAAAAAAGGGGCACCTTTTCTGGATTTCTGGTGTCCACATTTGCTGTATGTCCATCCTGAGAGATCTTTTTCCCCTTTGTATATCTAATATACTATTATACGGCCAAGGCTGACCAGATTTGGTGTATGCAGATATTTTTTACTTATAAAATTTGGAAATCTTACCTCCTTACACAAAAAGTACTACCTGTGTCTAAAAACTGCAAGATAAGTGGCAAATTTGTAGCTGCTAATCAGATGCTGCATTCTCTGGTGTCTGATGTAGGTCTAAATTATGTTTGAGCCAGTCTGTTCGAATACTTAGGGTAAAGTGGTATGCCTAATGCAGATGGTATGTTATTTACCATAAATGATCACTGTGACCTGTAAATGCCCTCTGACCTTTATCCCTACACTTTATCTGATGAAATTATGGGTAGAATTGTATGGTCTATGTTTGCCAACTTTTGAGCATGGGAACATCTTCTGCTGAAGGCAGTTACTCACTTTGATCAATATATTGACCTCAGACCTACCTTACAGCATAACATAAACTTGTCATGGCATATCTGGGCTATGCCATGCAAAAACGTGTCTTTGGGCAAATGCAAAAATGAAGACCCAGATCAGCCTGTACAGTCTGATCAGGGCCTTCACTGTCTGCTTACAGAATCATTGGACAACATATCGAGGGTTGAGCGCAAGACTAGTAACTCAAACATATTTTTGAAACCCTTATTTAAGGACAACTTTGACCCCTTTGTAAACAATGCAAATTTAGGTGCCATTGCTCATACGAGCAATGGCACCTAAATTTCCATTGTTTACAGAAAGAAATGTTGTAATCTTCATAACGCCTTCATGGTGAGGAGATTAAGTATTGGGAAAAACAACCATCTGACTTGCTACAGTCTTGCGATCAACCCTCGATATAATGTATCAATGGAGAGCAAATGCCTGGGCGGGACGTTGGGCATGCGTGGGATGAATCTGAATATGTGTTTATTATATACAAAGTAATGAAATATAGAGAATTATTAATGAAATAAAATGCATATTTTCACTAGTGAAATATAAGTTTTATATTTTCACTAGTGAAAATATAAAACTTATATTTTCACTCCTCTAAGCAGTGAAAAATATAAGATCTGGATCTACTTTTTTCTTATTTACATTAATGTTTTCATTACACGAGATGAAAATTTTTATGGTATTCACTGAAAAAGAGTAAATTTTCTTTTTATTTTATTTTTACACGCCAATGCGCGTTTCTGACGTCATATCTAACGTCACCAAACAAAACAAAACATGAACGTCATGGCGCCAAGGGACAAAACTGCGTGTCAGACTTTCCCTTGCAAATGCAAGATTTGCATCTCGTATCGAAAGTGATGTATATAATAAAAAGAAAATTCAAATGTTTGTCGTGAATATGACTTTTATTTCATCTCGTGAAGTGAAAAAATGTATATTTCATTCGTGCCTTCGGCACTCATGAAATGTACATTTTTTCACTTCACTCGATGAAATAAAAGTCATATTCACTCCAAACATTTGAATATCCTCTATATATTGTGCATGCTTGAAGACACATTTTTGCTTGGTGCTTCCCATCTTATCTACTGCATGGCTTTCTAGTATGGGAATATGGATTACCTTTGTACAATACTGTGCCTTTATTTCTCTTTAGCAAGTTTGCCATTTCCTTCATACACAAGCTGCCCAGAGGGGCCCTTACTGATTCATGTTTTCTAGTTTAATTTTGTTTTCTTTATTGCACAGATTTTAACCTTTCTTATGCATAATTAATTATAACTTAAACTTAAATTCCATAAAATTCCTATTTTGTTGTATTTTATATAGTATGAGCGACGTCAGCTTGAAGGAGAGATAAGTCCAGAAACAGCAGACGACTTTGATAGACTAGTTCTTCAGTCTCCCGATAGTTCTCTGGTCTGGTTACGCTACATGGCTTTCCATCTGGAAACATCAGAGATAGATAAAGCAAGAGCTGTAGCAGAAAGAGCCCTTAAAACTATCTCATTCAGGTAGAAAGCTGTTAACCCTTAACCCTTTCACCCTGATATTACTGATGTGGACTCTTCTGTTTTAAGAGTTGGACAGTTCCATTGTTGCAAATAAGGCTGCTAGTCAAAAATAAAGTCACAAACAGTGTAGATCCTGATGAGACAGATCGTCATGAGCCATCTCATCTGGATCTGCACAGTTTTTAGAGGGCTGAAAGGCCTTAAAGTTCCTATCTAGACAGCTGCAGATGATATTTTGTTTTTTTTGTTGTTTTTTTTAAAATAAGTCTTGAAATTTCATGTTAATAGTCTGCATGGTAGAAAAGTCAATGCTTGTCTCAACCAGCGGACAGTGGTCCTGAACCGCTCACCTGAGTGCTGAGTGTTTTTTGAAATGAATTTGAAGGTCATCAGAAGACTGTCCCATGGACCGTTAATATGCTTATTGGAAGCCAGGCTCATGTTATGGGGCTTTATGCCCCTTCATAGGATCATGAACCCAGGGGTCTGTACCATGAGTTTATTTGCTGATTATGTTAAATTCTATGCTAAGGACGAAGGTCAAGGAGTGACCTTGACCTTTGATACTCATGTAGGTTCATTTAGTCATTTAGCTGATTGCAAATACAAAATTAAAGTTCACAGGCAACAGTAGTTTCCAAAAAATTAACAGTTTGCACTTTTTCCCATACAAAAGCATATGCGACCAAATTTGACCTTGATGTAAATTGGGTCAAGGTCAAACCAGTCATCATTTGAATAAACTAAGATGGGCCCCAAAACCCCAATACTAATACAGTTTCAAGGCAGTCAGTCCATTGGTTCTAGAAAAGAAGGTTTTTAAATGATTTTGCCGCATACGGGCATGGTAGCCATATTTGTCATGTGACCAAACTCATATTTATTAATTTTCATTTCCTTGTTCCTAAAAGCTTTCCTATGAAATTTGGTTACAAATGGCCAAGTGGTTTCTGAGAAAAACAAGTTTTAATTTTCATATCTGAATGACCTTAGGCCAAGGTCGAGGAATGACCTTGAACTTGAATACTCATGTAGTTTCATTTACTCATTTAGCTCACTACCATCTACCGATTTTCAGACCACAGGCTGCAATAGTTTCTGAAAAAATACAATACCGTTATTGACTTTTTCCCATAGTCTATGCGAACAATTTTGACCTTAGCCTAAAATAGGTCAAGGTCATCCAAGTGTCATCAAGTTTCATGACAATCGGCCTACTGGTTCAGGAGAAGAAGATTTTAAAAAGGTTTTTACCTAAAATGGCGGCCATACTTGTCATCTGACCAAACTCATATTTTTTAATTTTCATTTTCTTGTTCCTAAAAAATTTCATATGAAATTTGGTTACAAATGGCTCAGTAGTTTTTGAGAGAAACAAGTTTTAATTTTCATATCTGAATGACCTTGGGCCAAGGTCAACCTTGACCTTGAATACTCATGTAGTTTTATCTACTCATTTAGCTCACTACATCTACAAATTTTCATACCACAGGCTGCAATAGTTTCTGAAAAATACAAGGTTTTGACTTTTTCCTGTACAAAAGTCTATGCGAACAAATTTGACCTTGACCTAAAATAGGTCAAGGCCATCCAAGCGTCATCATTTGAACAAACTATGATTGGCTCGAGTCCCCAATGCTACATACCAAGTTTCATGACAATCGGCCTTCTGGGTCTGGAGAAGAAGATTTTTGAAGGGTTTTTACGTTATATGGGCATGGTGGTCATCTTAGTCATGTGACCTGGACCCCATGAACAAAGTTTCCTTTCCCTATCCCATGGATGCTCAGCATGAAATTAAACTTCAATCAGCCCAGTGGTTTCAGGGGAGATGTTTGAAAATGTTGACAGTCGACAGATTACAGATGACAGACGACCACAACAGAGGCTAGTTATAAGTTCACCAGTGAGCTTTCGGCTCAGGTGAGCAAATAGAACCGAGACTCCCATTTTCTATCCATAATGTGTTCTATGTTTCCAAAGGCAACCTTTTAGATTTTTACTGCAGCTGGTGTTAAGTGCCATATGGCCGTATTTCACCATAGTGCAGATTATATTTTATTTTCTTTTGGGACCGTTGGATATAAAGATATTCAATAAAATTGAATAACATGGTTCATTAAAGAACAGTTTTGGATTTAACATGCATAGCTATAGATAAGAGGGGGTAGGGTATCCTCGTAACATTTTTTCTTTTTTCTCCCCCAAAACACATGTTGTGGGTACTCATTAGATGCATCTCAATGAGGCACTACTGATAAGTATTACAATGTTTTCATGGAAAAATAAAAATATCATCTCTTTTCGGATGAAATAAAATTACTTTATCTGGAGCTATTAAATGGTTAAAGATGGATCCCAAAACTGTTGTATCCAAGCAAAAATGTATAGATTGTATAGAAAAAGGACCAATTTTGTTTGGATACAACATGTTTCTCTAGCTAACAGAGGTTTTGCATTGATCCTAGCTATTATAGTGTTAAAGAGGTTGTGGTATATAAACAGATATACTGCTCTGATGACAGATTTTAATAGAAACACTGTAATGATAAGAAAAAAACTAAAATAATTGAATAGTGGTTTCAACATTTCTCCCGTTCTCATGTGTTGCAACTGATGTAATAAATTTGCTCCTGTTCTTGTTCTCCTGTGTTGTGAGTTTAATATAATAAATTTTGTAGTATTTATAAACAAAATTTTAAAAATTACTGAGGTAAATATGGTAATTTAAAAAGGGAAATAACTCTGAAATGGAAATATTTACAACCCATCTCTTTGTGGGGCTGCCTTTAAAGGGAAGAATTTACTCCCAGAATGAGCAACTTCCTTTATGGAGCAACTCCTAATTTATAAATTAAGTTAATAATTTAAATTATTGTCTGCAAAAGTCGTCTCACTTTCAAAAACAGCTGCAAAATCTCCACATTTGTCCATTTACCATAAATTGTTTTACAGAGAAGAACAAGAAAAGTTGAATGTGTGGGTGGCATATCTTAACTTGGAGAACATGTACGGTAGCAATGAGTCTCTTCAGAAGGTCCTTACTAGAGCTGTACAATTGAATGATGCCGTTAGTGTATATCTACAGATGATCAACATCTACTGCAAGTCAGATAAAATAGAGGTAATAGCTCTTCATATTGTATTTACCCACAATATAAGGACAGACAGGCCTGAGCAAACAGTGAAGACCCAGATAAGATGCCACAGAATGCTTTTCTGGGCCCAGTTGTTCAAAGCCTCGTTAGCTTAATGAGCTCGTTAAGGGTCATTTCGTTAACTGTTTTAGCGGATCCAATATACAATATTCTGATATTTTTTGCTGAAAAAATGTGAGTAGCTTTTGCAATGCAAAAGCTACTCACATTTTTTCAGCAAAAAATTTCAGCATATTTGCGTATCACTCGATGTAAATTTTAACGAATCGTTATCTAAAGACGTTGTTAGCTTTGAACAACAGGGCCCTGGACCTGTGGTTTTGCAGAGCCATGTTCAGACATTTTGTCTCAGAAATGGAACTGGCCTCAGTGACTCAGTTGGATGCTCCTCTGACTGAAGATTAAGAGGTTGCGGGTTCGACCCCTGCCAGGTTGGCAACATTCTATCGTGGATCATGAAATACTATCTACGGTCATACTCTACCTTCTGCTGATTCAAGAAGGGCAGTTGTCAGTTTCTGGCGAAAGAATATGCACAATACTGGTAAACCGCTTAGAGGACTAAGCCTGCTCAGTAGAAGTGTGGTTAGGTAAACTGACTGCGCTCAACATGATCCCATAGGGTTGATGGGCTGTAAAACTCTCAGAAATGGAATAGCTTTTGCTGCAAAGCAACGATATCAATAGGTGTTACATTAAGACCTTGGTATTCATATTTAACGTACAATCGACTCTCATAATCTCAAAGTCCAAGTGACTCTCTGAAATACTATGCATTCCTTGACAAATCAGATTTGCAGAATTGAGGAAAAAAGTAAATTGAACAACCACTTTTCACAAATGAATATGCAATTTGACTCTTGAAGATAGAGATATATTGAAAACAATTGTGGGGCCTCGGTGGCTCAGTTGGATGCGCCGTCCGACTGGAGACCAGGAGGTCGCGGGTTCAACCCCCGCCGAGGTCGGCAACATTCTTTCGTGGAGATTGATCATGAAATATTTTCTACGGTCATTCTCTCCCTTCCGCTGATTCAAGAGGGGCAGTTGTCAGTTTCTGGCGAAATAATGTGCACACTACTGGTTAACGGCTTAGAGGACTAAGCCTGCCCAGTAAACGTGTGGTTAGGTAAACTGACCGCGCTCGACATGACCCCATTGGGTTGACTGGGCCGTAAAACCTCAACACAAACAAACAAAACAATTGTGGAAAAGAGGAGAAATTGCTCCTTAGAAGCAGTTTCTCTTCTTTTCCACAATATTTTGTACCTGATATTAGATTTCCATGTTAAAACAAGGACCGGATTTTCTCTTAAAGATAAGCGGTTTATTCGAGATAAGCAAACTCAACATAACGAGAGTTGACTGTATATATCAGAACAAGAAAAATGCCTGACAGCGTTATGCCAAATTTGTACAGGTTTTTCAAAACTGTTAACCAAAAGGTAAACCTTGGATGACGCCCAACGTTTGACCGTTTGGACATTGCTATTTTTAAGGACAGATTTTTGAGAAACCCGTCCAAAATGTCTGCAGCTATTTTATGGACATCATCAGTGTTTATACAAAAGTCTGCATAAAGTTTTGGACATGTTTGTTATGAAAAACATCCACAGGGATGGTCCAGATGCATTATTAGGAAGATTTGATGGACTTTAGTGCCTTAGCACCTCTGCGCTTTTACACAATGTATTTAACCCAAATATTCAAACCATTTATGCCGAGTGGACTCTTCTTCCTGAACTCTTTAGACTGGTCCATTTCCAATAGAATGCAGCTTCTGATCTGGGTCTACACTGTTTGCCAATGTCCCTTGGGATGCTAGGCTTAAATGGATTAATACAGTTATAATTGAACTGATCTATAAATATATTTTGCACATTTCTCTAGTCTGTCAAAAGGTGCTGAACTTACTCTTCCGGCTTGTGATTTCAACATCTTTTTCAGGAATACATGAAAAAGTGTGTGTTGATCCCAACTGTGGATGTCTGACATGCCAATACTAGTAATCTGGCCTTTCAAAACCAAAGGAATGTGGATTTCACATTTATATTTGGTAGATTTCTGAAAGAAAAACTTTAAAAGTTGACATAAAAATCATCTGTATGAGAATTTTTACGAGGCTGTAGATATAAGTAATCACTGTGTGCTAAAATATCTGTTCATGCTTGTGATCAAAAATTGAGAATTACTTACTTTAAGTTTATGTATTTAAGTGTCCTTTTTGTCTACTTCTAGGAAGCTGAACGTCTGTATAACTTACTTCTAAAGAAACACAGCATGAATAAAGATATTTGGGTGAAGTTCGGACAGTTTTACTTCCAGAATAATAGACTAGAATCAGCTAGAAAACTCCTACAGAGATGTCTCAAAATCATTGAAAACAGACTTCGTAAGTTGTATTACTGCTATTATCTTAACTGTATTTACCCAAAATATTCAGACACCTACATTTCTAACTATACCGTATTTACCCGAAGTATTTGGACACCTCAACTCCTCACCATACTTGTTCTGAAATTTGAACAAGTACAATTTACCCCATGTTGTGTCTAAAAATTGCTGGATGGGTGGCAAACTGTGTAGATCTTGATGAGATGCTACATTCTGCTGCTTCTCATCTGAGTCTACACTGTTGGCTCAGGCCTGTCTGTTCAAATATGAATGGTAAATATGGCACTGGTCCTGAAGTTTGAACAGGTCCATTTCACTACCTGTTGATGTGTCTGACATCTACTGGATGAGTGGCAAACAGTATAGACACTGATCATTGCTGGGCTTGTGGGTACTCTATGGGATTGCCAGCACCAAAACATATATTGTGGGTAATCTGCGGGATTGCCTGCACCAAAACCTATCTTGTGGGTACTCTGCAAAATTGCCTGCACCAAAACATATCTTGTGGGTACTCTATGGGATTGCCTACCCAAAACATATCGTGAGTACTCTGTGGGATTGCCTACCCAAACATATCTTGTGGGTACTCTGTGGGATTGCCTGCACTAAAACGTATCTTGTGAGTACTCTGTGGGATTACCTGCACCAAAACACATCTTGTGAGTACTCTGTGGGATTGCCTGCACCAAAACATATCTTGTGGGTACTCCATGGGATTGCCAGCACTAATATCTATCTTGTGGGTACTCCATGGGTTTGCCAGCACTAAAACCTATTTTGTGGGTACTCCATGGGATAGCTAGCACTAAACCATATCTTGTGGGTACTCCACGGGATTGCCAGCACCAAAACACATCTTGTGGGTACTCTGTGGGATTGCCTGCACCAAAACATATCTTGTGGGTACTCCATGGGATTGCCAGCACTAAAATCTATCTTGTGTGTACACCATGGGTTTGCCAGCACTAAAACCTATTTTGTGGGTACTCCATGGGATAGCTAGCACTAAACCATATCTTGTGGGTACTCCACGGGATTGCCAGCACCAAAATCTTGTGGGTACTCTGTGGGATTGCCTGCACCAGAACATATCTTGTAGCTACTCCATGGGATTGCCAACACCAAAATATATCTTGTGGGTACTCCATGGGATGTCCAGCACCAAATCATATCTTGTGGGTACTCAAAGGAATTGCCAGCACCAAAACATATCTTATGGGTACTCCTAGAGATCGCTAACATCAAAACATCTTGTGGGTTCTCCTTAGGATTGCAAGCACCAAAACATATTGTGGGTTCTCTGTGGGATTCACAGCACCAAAACATATCTTGTGGGTACTCCTAGAGATTGCCAGCATCAAAACATTTTGTGGGTACTCCATGGGATGTTCAGCACCAAACCATATCTTATAGGTACTCTGTGGGATTGGCAGCACCAAAACATATCTTGTGGGTACTCCGTGGGATTGGCAGCATCAAAATATCTTTTGGGTACTCCATGGGATTGCCAGCATCAAAACATCTTGTGGGTCCTTTGTGGGATTGCCAGCACCAAACCATATCGTGGGTACTCTGTGGGATTACCTGCATCAAAACATACCTTGTTGGTACTTAGTGGGATTGCCAGCATCAAAACATTTTGTTGGTACTCCATAGTATTGCCAGCACCGAAACATCTTTTGGGTACTCCATAGTATTGCCAGCACCAAAACATATCTTGTAGGTACTCCGTAGGATTGCCTGTACCAAAATATATCTTGTGTGTACTCAGTGGGATTGCCTCTTTAGCCCCCTTCCCTGCCTTCCCATTTACATTTGTGTTGTGCCATTTCATTGACCTCAGACATGATGTTATAAAGGGACTGCCTATTTCTGGCAATTTTTTCTTGTCTCCCATATGATGTTTTCTATCATTTCTAGATGTGGAGACAATTGCTAAGTTTGCCCAGATGGAGTTCAAATTTGGTGAGCCCGAACGAGGGAAGACGATGTTTGAGAATATTCTTAGTACCTATCCGAAGAGAACAGACTTGTGGTCTGTTTACATTGACATGGTGACAAAACTCAAGGAATTTGATGGGACCAGGTAACCTTACCATAATAGGGAAAAAAAAGGGAAAAATATCTTAGGTGATGTTAGAAAAGTGTGTGTATGTGTGTTTTTTTCCATGGTGTTTTAGAATTTGAATGCCTCATCAACAGTATTTCAGTCATGCTGGAGGTAGGTAATCATATAATAAAGTCTAGGGTTAGGAACACCATTCAGTCAACAGAAGAAATATTTAGCAGCAGATGTCATATTTGAAATGATAATTTTGGGTAAAGTTTTTTTTTTTTTGTTCCACAAAACATGAAACATGGGCTCTTACTGGAACTGACTGAGACAGTTTCTAGCAAGTACCGACTACTATAGGCATGAAGTAAAAATGACAACAATCATGGCTATAGATAGATGTATCCAGAGTGTTTTTTTTTTTGTTATTTATTTACAAAAAGCAAACATTGTGGGTACTCAATGGAAAAGTCTCTCAATATTTTGGGGTCAGAAAAAGAGCTTTATCTTGAGTAATGAAAAAATAGCTTCTGAATATTGTGCAACGTCCCTATAATAGCCATCCTTTAAAAGGCACAAAACTCGCTGTTGCAGGGATGTGGCAATTGTAGAGTAGTTAACCTTTACTGCTCTCTGGGCATTTTCAGCAGATGACAAATTGATGATATTTTTCTTTTTTTCCCAAAAAACAGGATTTGACATTTCATGCAAATTGTCTCCTTAGCATGAAATGTCATATCCTGTTTTCTGGGAAAAATAAGAAAAAATATTTCAAAATGTTGTCTTCTGAAAATTTTACCCAGAGTGCTAAGGGTTAAATAAATGTATATACAGTTAAACCTCAATGACTCATTTACCATGGCTAATTCAAACTCATTTTTGAGTCCCAAGAAATTCTCTTGACAGCCCAAGAAAGCAAATATTTATGGATATTTTGGGGAAATATTCTTATTTTATCATGAAATGTATGTTGTGTGTACTCATTAGAATCACCTCATTGAGGCAATTCTAATGAGTACTCAACATACCATTATTATACAGAAGATTGAAAAGACATCCCTAAATTATATCCATTGCGCTATGATTAACTCTCGGTGGCACGAACTACCCATGTCTCAAACAGATTTACATGGTCACAAAGATGTTCGAGCCATTGAGTTTGGACTGGGGAAAACACGCACAATAGGGAATCAGAAGAACTATAGGGAGGTGGCTGTTGTTCAGAGGTGACCATTAATGAAGGTTTTACTGTACTCCCTTTTTAATATCTTGACCTTTGGTTTCAGTTCTGCCTTGAGCAGGATTTGAACCCACAGAGTGGTGCTAGCCCAGCTGGACAGCCAATACTCCTCAAACAGGGAAAGCTAGTAGGGATTAATGAACTTGGAATAATAATATTCTCAAACCAATCACATGAACCCATTTATACTGAGTGTACTCTTCTACATTAACTTTTTGGACCAGGTTATTTCCATTTTAAGAAGTATTTGGTTACTTTTTTCTTGTTACAAATAACCCTCTTTATACTGACACTCGATACAACAAAATTCGTTATAATGACAATTTGACTGTCATGAAACCTTCCCTTAAGAGGTAACAGTTAGTCACAAATTATACAAGAATGTTGTATTCAATACTTTAAAGAGACATATGTTTTGGATATTTGTTAGAATTGCCTCACTGAGGCAATTCTAACAAATATCCAAGACATATGTCCTGTGAGGAAATAAGAATAAACCAAGACCTTTCTTACATATAAATCTGCTCGGTAAGTATTCTGTACAACAGCAAATTCATTTTAATGGCAACTTCTTTGGGAACAAATACTGTCGTTGTAACGAGGGTTCCCTGTACCATCTTTTATAGCAATTCCTGTCCTGAATGCAAACAGTGTAGACCCTGATCAGATGCTGCATTCTGTGGTGTCTGATCTGGGTCTACACTGTTTGCCAGTGTACATTTTATGGCACGCTAGGCATAAGTGGGTTAATTGCCTTTAGGAGCAGTTTGATCTTGGGTCTGCATAGATACAGATAAGAGGGGGTATCCACATAATATTTTTCTTATTTCTCCACGAAAACATATGTTGTGGGTACTCATTAGAAGTGCCTCACTGAGGTGATTCTAATGAGTACCCACAACACATTTTCATGGAGAAATAAGAAAGTTATCGGCATTTTTGGGATGAATAAAGTGCCTTATCTGTTGCTGTAGGTCTACAAAGTTTGCTGAGGCTTGTCTCTCTGAACAGTTAGGGTAAACAGTATGTAAACAGAGGTAAAACACCCTAATTAGACTTTGCGCAATGCTGTGGGCAGCCTGTTCATATATGCTTAACCCTTAAAACGCCACGAAAACCTGCATCTGAAAATGTCGTCTGTTTATGTCGTCTGCTGAATATTCTTGCAAACTTTTCAAACTTATGTTTGCATACAGGCAAACAGTGTGGACCCTGATTAGACTACTCCTAGAGGAGCAGTCTGATCTGGGTCAACACAGTTTGCAAAAATGATTTTTAAAATCACAAGCAGACGACAAAGCAGACGACAATTGTTGTGATTGGCAGTTTAAGGGTTAAAGACTCCTATTTGATTGATGATAAATGACAAGGACCATATCTATGTTGCAGGGGTCTTTTTAAAAGAGTAACAAGTCTCAAGTTATCTGCGAGAAAGATGAAGTTCTTCTTCAAGAAATATCTGGAGTTTGAGGAAAAGCATGGAGATGAGACCTTGGTGGCAGAAGTGAAACAGAAAGCTTTAGACTATGTTGAATCTCAAGGCTATATAGATGACTGATGATACTTACTTTCATATTTTGCATGCTGGGTTTAGATATCAGCATATGATTTTATTTCTTATTTCTCAAGAAAATACCATATATATCCTAAATATTTGGACAGTTTGATCAGGGTCTACACTGCCATACTGTCAGATTTTAGACACATTACCATGTAGTCAAATGGAAATTCAAGTTTTAGGATATTTGTCACCTGGGCCCATTGTTCAAAGCATCGTTAGCTTAACAAGCTTGTTAGTGATCAAAACGTTAACCGTTCTAGTATTCTATTAAGTACAATACCAAATTCACAGGTAGTTTTGCTTTAAAAGCTACTCACATTTTTTTCTGCAAAAATATTAGCATATGCCATATTTAATGATCAAAGTTTTAAGGATATGTTAACTAACAACATCGTTAGTTTTAAACAAATGGGCCCAGGAGTTGAGCTGTTTGAATATTTAGAGTAATTATGGTATGGCTTGACATTCCATTCTGTCATTTCTTTTAGTAAAGATATGAAAGTAATGTCAAGCCCTGTTTTCTTTGGAAAAAATCCCATTTGTCATCTGCAGTATCTTCTAGAGATTTTATTTTACGTAAACATTGTCTTCTAATGGACTACATAAGGTCATTCTTAATAAAATTGTTTGCAGATGTCTATTCTCTTTTTATATCCCGCCACACGATAGTGGCCAGGTATTATGGTTTCACGTTGGACGTCCGTGTGTGTCTGTCCGTCCGTCAGTTGTACTTACGTCCGTCCATCCATATTTCGTTTCCGGATGATAACTTGAGTAAACATCAATGGATTTTCATCAAATTTGGTTTATGCATTGATATTGTGGAGATCTGGTTTGAGATTGCTGATGGGCAAATTTCGTCAAATTGTGATGGAGTTATCTGCCCGATACACGCCCATATTTTCGTTTCTGGACGATAACTTAATAAATATCAAGGGATTTTTACCAAACTTGGTACATGCATTATATGAAGGAGATCTGATTTGGTATTGCTAATGGGCAAATTTTGCCAATGTTTGACAGTTATCTGCCCGGGACACGATATTGGCGGGGTATTATAGTTTAACGTTTTTATTTTATTTTTTTTACTAATCGTGTTTGGCTATGAAAGTAAAATGTGGAAAATTTTCACATTTATGTATTAGAAAGAATGATTTTTGAATATTCAAGCGTTTGACTTTGTTAAGTAACTTGGCAGCTGCAATGAAGAAAATTTTATGAAGCGGGGCTCAAAATGTATAGTGTCAATGAATTGTACACATGAAAAAAATAAAGCATCACCTGTAAACTGTCTTTTGGCAGTGTTTTATCTGTACCTTCTTATGCAAACCAACTTTGTTGAATGCAAGTGTGACAAAAGCATTGCAGACATTGCATGATACCCACCAATGCAGGAAATAAGTATGTAATCTTTCTCAATATATTAAGCAAAATCACAAATTTGATATCAATCAAGGGCCATAACTTTGTTGAAAAGTAATGATACTGGCCCATTTTCTGTCTCAACCTACCGGTAGTTCTAGTTCACATCAATATGTATATACATTTTGAAAATCCATTCATTGGTTCTCAAGTGAATTAACATAAACTCAGTTCCACGTCAGTCAAGAGCCATGAGTTTTTATAAACAAACAATATTGGCCTATTATTAATCTTGACCTAGATCAAGTCAATATCAATGTGTATATAAAATTTGGTCAAAATCCAGTGATTTATTTTCAAACAAAAACTCAATTTTGACATCAAGCAAGGCCATAACCATTAAAAAAAGTAAAGATATTGCCATTTTCTCTCTTAACCTGGTTCTAGTCAATGTCAATGTGTACATATATTTTGCACCTCTTCAATTTGTTCTCAAGATATTAAGCAAACCCAATTTAGATGTCATTCAAGAGCTGTAACTCTGTTGAAAACTACAAAATTGACCCATTTTCAATCCCAGGCTAGAGCTACTCAATACCATTGTGTGTATAAAATTTGATCGAAGTATATTTATTTGTTCTCAAGACATTGAACAGAAACAGAATTTTGACGTCAATCAAAAGCTATAACTCTGTTGAAAGTTAAGGAATTTCCCCATTTACAATCCTTAACCACTCCTCCAGAATATCAATGCCTGTGCAAAGTTTCAAGAAAATCATACAAAAAAATATTCAGGGTAGAGATTGGAAACAAAGCACTGACAGACAGACTGACACTTGCATAGTATACCACAATGTGGCAGCATATATAAAGCTAACATCTTTTGCAGGTCTAGTAAAATGACAAAAATCTTGCTATGTTTAAATATAATTTTATGCATTATGTATGTGTAAAAAAGGAACATAGTGTTTCGGTGGTTAAAAATCATTATATAAAACTTTCTTGCAGTGAAATACATTGTAAATTAATTATTATCTTACATTTACCAGAAAATGTTCATTTTGCATATGTGATACTGGCATGGCTTTCAAGTACATATCACTATTGCAGTATGCATAAGCTATATCCCAGTCAGCATTCTACGTAAATCTATATCGGGCCGTCATCGGCCCGTCAGGGTACCTGACGGGCCGATGACGGCCCGATGTAGATTTACGTAGAATGCTAGCTGGGATATCAAGCTAAAATTAGCCGAAACCAATATCACTTTTTAGGATGGAAAAGCCCTATCACAGAAGTGACTCATATCACACCCTAGGGTGAAAAACCCACATCACCACTTTCAGAGCACTCAGCTATCTTGACTTCGACTTTTCTTTTCTATATAACATGTCAATGCAACTAGTAGACAGCAGCCTTCTTAACACTCCTGCATCTCAGTCTCACACCAGATATGATATCAACTAGGTAAACTTGTCAGAAAGAAAAATGCATGATAGAGTATGATATGGCAATTTTCATATTGTATCTAGATGTTACAGTTAGTGATAAATGGAGCTAAATAATAGGGTTGACATAAAAAAAAAAGATAAAGTCTTTAGACCATAAAAATAGGAAATGATCATAAATTGGTATTATATTGTTTGTGTCCATATTAGTGAGACAGTGTATGCCAGGTAAGATGATTGTAGGTGTAATGATTATGCAGAAATGGGCCTAAATGCTAGTGTTGATGTAAATGCTGACCACGAATGGATGGATGGAAAACAGGACCCTGCACCTGTTAAATACATGTGGCAAAATGGTGTCCAGTGCATATTTCTTGCTTCTAACAGCCTAGGCTTACCAAATTTGATCTGTAGGTACATCTAAAGCATATTATATACCAAAAGTGGTGACTATAACTTGTATTTTGACCCCAATGTATTTTATGCAAAAATTTTGTCCTGTACACACCTATTTTTGTATTCTGTGTCTTTGGCTAACCAAATTTGATGTACAGATACCTCGATTAAAGACCGTTATGTACTAAAAGTAGGTCACTGCAACCTATATTCTGACCTCTGACCCTACTATTTACTAAAAACATCCAGCGCAGATCTCATGTACTATATCTTGTGTGTGCATGTAGGTGTATGTATTGAAGACTGTGTCCTACACCCAAAGTATGTCATTAAGACCTAAATTTTGACCCCTTGTTAACTTTATACAATTTGTTTCTTATCTCCTGTAGTATATGGCATCAGGGTGACTTGTAGATCAAAATAGCTAAAATAGTTCAGAACGGAAATCCAAGATGGCCGCCATGGCCACTATTGTGGAAATTTATTTTGCGCTTCTCATGAACCTAAAGACTAATTTACTTTAAACTTGGTAGGAAGTATCATGGTGACTTGTAGATAAAAAATAGCTAAATTTATCCTGATCGGAAATCCAATATGGCTGCCACTGCTGCCATCTTAAAAATCTATTTTGAACAGAAAAGCCAAGCATCTCAAAACTTGACAGGAAGTATCAGGATGACTTGTAGATCAAAAATAGCTAAAATCATTCTGATCGGAAATCCAAGATGGTTGCCCAGCAGCCATGTTGAAAATCTATTTTGAACTATTTTATCAAGAACCAAAAGGCAGCTAACTTGAAACTTCATTGGAAGTATCAAGGTAACTTGTAGATCAAAAGTAGCTAAAATTGTTCTGATTGGAAATCCAAGATGGCTGCTCTCTTGAAAATCTGTATTGAACTTATCTTGAACTGAAAGGCCCATAGACTCAAAACCTGTCTGGTAATCAGGTGAGCGATACAGGCCAATCTTGGCCCTCTTGTTTAAAATTTAATGTTGCCATGGCAGCCAAACAAAATGGCCACATCATAAAACACATAAACTGGGAAGACAATCATCAGATGATTATAACTGCCAAATATGTTTCACAGGACTTAACAGGTTATGATAAATTTATAACTATGGGAGCTTTCTGTTACTATGGCAAACAAACCAAGAGGATGATCACCATAATTTTATTTATTTTGAATTGCCCTTATTAAAGCAACAATTTTACCAAATTAGTCACACTGTCCAGTGGTTTTGGAATTGTCATTTAAAAAATTCCTTTTAAATTTTAGCTCACCTGAGCCAAAGGCTCGATGGGAGCTATAGTGATCACTCACCATCCATCGTCATTGCGTCCACAATTTCTTTAAACAACATCTCCTCCTAAACCACTGAGCCAATTTTAACCAAATTTCACAGGAATGATCCTTGGGTGGTACTGATTCAGAATTGTTCAAAGATTTGAAATCCATGCAGGATTCTGGTTGCAATAGCAACCAAAAGAAAAAACTTGAAAAATCTTGTCAGAAACCACTGGACCAATTTCAATATAAATTGGCAGAAATGTTCCTTTGGTGACCCTCTACCAAGATTGCTCAAGCCATCATGATTCGTCAAAAAACATGGCCGCCAGGGAGCGGGGCTTATTTTCCCTATATATCTATATAGAAAACTTTAAAAAATCTTCTCATCAGAAACTACTGGACCAATTTCAATATAATTTGGCAGAAATGTTTCAACATGGCAGAAATGTTCCTTTGGTAACCACTGTAGTCAAACCGCCCCGTTGGCACTCCGATTGGTAATATAGGCCCAGTCATAAATCCAGTTAGAGTTTTAATATGGCGGTTTAAGGAGTTTTCGGATTTACCCGTCATGAAAAAGTAAGTATTTACTGTAATGTTCTTATTTGAAAAGACGGCCAATTTCACTGATGTCTGAATAAATATTCTTGTTAACCATTGTTTTATCATCACAAGATTTACCAGAAAGCGAAATATCAATGGTCGAAGTTGTGCTCATGGAAAACATCGTTTGTACAGACGATATCCTAGCCGGCCTCGGTGGCTCAGTTGGATGCGTCGTCCGACTGGAGACCAGGAGGTCGCGGGTTCAACCCCCGCCGAGGTCGGCAACATTCTTTCGTGGAGATTGATCATGAAATATTTTCTACGGTCATTCTCTCCCTTCCGCTGATTCAAGAAGGGCAGTTGTCAGTTTCTGGCGAAAGAATGTGCACAATACTGGTTAACCGCTTAGAGGACTAAGCCTGCCCAGTAAACGTGTGGTTAGGTAAACTGACCGCGCTTGATATGACCCCATTGGGTTGCCTGGGCCATAAAACCTCAACACAAACAAACAGACGATATCCCCTTCTTCTAATTTTCGGTCTATGAAAGGATACACGAGGAAACACGTTTTTGAAATTCATTGATTTTGTCCTGGGTTGGTAACGAGGGCTCCCAGGTTGGTTTTGATAGGAAATCGGATTGGAATGAGCCACTAATGATAGAGAGTACTGGTTGGTGAGTCTAGTAATTTGACAGAATGGCCTTTATGAGGCAAGCTAGTGACAAAATTGCAGCTATACATGCACTTCTTTGGGCAGGCATTACTTCTGCATGTTGCAGCCAATCAGTTTTTTGGATAGTGTTTTGCAAAAGCATTTGGGACGTAGACGAAACTGTAAATAAACATGTGCTTAAGGATCGATCATTTGATTTTTACTAGTGGGAGTTGGAGTGGCGGTAAGAAGTTTTCAGGTGAGGATTTGTTCTTCCACCACTAAAGACGGTCCTTGTATTCAAGTTTCTACAAAGTGTGTATTAGCATTAACCCTGGTTCTGGTTATTTTGTCTGGAAAAAATGGCTCCTGGATTTTTTTTTTCTAAAGACCCTTCCGCCACCGCCCCTTCCATTCAAAAACAAATGGTTGCTCCCTGAAATGATTTCGTATGTGAAATTGACTGTCAGTTGGTATTTTAACATCGTCTTATGATGACGAGATAAACATGTGAACAAACGTGGGTTAGATATACAGTTTTATTTTAATGTAAGCGGTGATCACGACCAATTAGCATGATATTTCCACAAGTAAAAACACACCGGTTACCCAGGGACAACTAATGGGACTGGAAACAGCAAACACGGTTGAAATTTATAGGCGGGAATAGAAAGTAAATACATGTATGGGAACAAAAAAATTGCCAAGGATCAGTTTGCCACGGATCAGTTTGATCCTTGTCAGTTTGTTCTGTGGCAAGATGTTCCCAGACAGGTATTTTCTCCCTGTTGATTTTAACTGCATTTCTTGTTCTCAGTTGCTTTGGTTGCCTCATGATACAAGAGTATGTAATTTTGACCCCCTCAAACCCCACTTTTTATGGCAAAAGTGGAATTTTGGGGGCTATATATTATTTTTCTTTGTTCTTGCTTTAAAACATAGATTGTGGATACTCTATGTTTTAGAGCAGAAATAAGAAACTTACCATTTTTATTTGAAAATTTTCATTTTTACAGCAATAAAAATTCTTTTATATTGAATATGCCTGTTTTCGTCACAAGAGCTTGGCACATTGTTTTGCCAAAAAATGTGTGAAATATGTCAAATGGCCAAAATTAACAAAATTCAGCAATTTTAGAATTTTCCCCAACATATAGGTCTAAGAGCTACACTTTAGCTTGTAGACCCATATGTTGGGAAAATTTCTAAATTGCTGTTTTTTGTTAATGTTGGTCATGTGACATATTTCACATATTTTTGGCAAAACAAGGTGCCAAGCGCCTGTGGTTTTCGTTGCAAGTTTGACAGACATTTGTTTTATGGTCAATGTGGGCACTCATATGTCCCTGAAAGTGCCATTTCTCGTTGAAAAGTTTTATACATACTGCACATTTGTACTTTGTATTATGGTTGTGCTCCTTTCTTGTATGCCTAAACAGGCCACCGTTTGTTTGAAATTGTTTCCCACAGCAGTTGCATATCATCTTTTCAACACTAGGTGTATCCTGGTGACTGTCTTCATGCACCTTAAGGTGCCTTCTAAAATTGAAAAGGCGATCTGTGGTAAATTCACATATGGCATATTCGTGCCTCTTTCTAGTTTCCCCGGCTTCAGAACTTGGAGGTTCCTGAAAAGATTCCTCCAGACCTTCAATAGGGTTGGTTTCATCCATCCTGAAACAAAAAAAAAATATATATATATATATTCAATTTATTATATACAGTGCAGTAAGGTCAATGTTTACAGGTTGTCGACTTATACCAGTCACGTACGAGGGATGTTCGAAATGAATTGCTTATTGTCCTCTAGCTCGATATCCACGTGGGGCACGATAAAAACCAATACATACCTGTATAGGGTTATTCTATATCTACACAATGGTGTATAAATGTACATGTTAGACTAAGTGTAAGACATAAAATTTGCCATTTGAATACACACAGTCATTGACCACTGCAGTAAAAATGATTGGTAGAAGCGTCGACAAAAAAGATGAAATACGGGCTTACATCAAAGCTCGCTCAAAACTTGGTTGTTCTTTGAAGAAGCTGATGACTGAAATTTCTACTGCTTTTGGACCTTCTTGTGTGTCTTATGACACAGTTCGGCGGTGGAAAAAGAAATTTGAGTCTGGTGTAGAGTCCATCAAAAATGCACCGAAATCAGGTAGGCCAAAATCTGCATCTCGTAAAGAAATCGTTTCCAAAATAAAGGAAATCATTGAAGGAGATGCCAGATTTACAGTTCATGATATTGCACGAAAGGTAGGCATATCACTATCAACGGTTCACCTTATTTTGAAGAAGCATTTGAAAGAAAGATTTCTGCTAGATGGGTGCCACATCTGTTGACTGACGAGCAAAAGAGGCAACAGGTTAAAGTGGCCAAAAAGCTGCTTCAAATGTTTCCAAAATATGACAAAAAGCAGTTTGCCAATGTCGTCACGGGTGATGAAACCTGGGTCCATTATTTTGAGCCCGTCAGAAAGGTTAGCAATAAGATCTGGGCCACTAAACACAGCAAACGCCCAATAATTGCCAAACGTTCTTTGAGTACAAAGAAGGTTTTGTATGCAATCTTCTTCTCTGGTGAAGGAGTCGCAATAAAAGTGTCAGTGAAAAAGGGCAAAAGCATCACTGGAAAGTACTACAAAGACGTAGTACTGAAGAAACTGAAAAAGTATTATCAGAAAGGACACCCTGCCACTGGTTTTAAACATGTCCGTCTTCTACATGACAATGCCCCAGCTTATACCTCCGCAATAGTTGCGGCGTTTTTTAAGAAAGAAAAAGTAACTGTTTTGCCTCACCCCCCAGATCTTGCCCCATGTGATTTCTTTTTGTTTCCGAAATTGACAGCATTCCTTGCTGGGCGGAAATACCAGTCCCGACAGGCACTTGGATCTGCCATTCATCAGTACCTTATTACTGTGCCCAAATCAGCGTACCGTGACGCCTTCAAGAAATGGATACATCGGCTGAAACGTTGCATTTCTAGCCACGGGGAGTACTTCGAGGGCATGAAATGAGTACTTTTGAAGTCTCCAGATAGAAATAAGCAATTCATTTCGAACATCCCTCGTAATTGTGTATGAATAGCGAAGGCTCTGGCGTGACTGTGCATAACTTATTCTGAGCATTCGGCTGGCACTTACCATAAAACTAATCCATGCCACTTTCCTGTTTTGACGCGTATTGCTATGTGCATTTCCACTAATATATTAAAGTCAGTGATCCTGGCCTGGAGTTTGGAGTATGACATGCAATACCAGGCTGGGTTTTCATGAACATGAATGGTTTTAACAAGCAAGGTTGGAAATGTATCTTCAGCTCGGTATTCAATTAGTACTTATTTGCTTGCTACCCAGCAAACACGCAATGTTGCAACAATGTCATTACAATGTTGCTGCAACGTCCTGATGTTGCAGCGACGTTGGAATGAAGTTCCTGCGACGTTGTATGTTTGCTGGGTAAATACTCTGATCTGCTGGCTTACCATAGATTGAAATGAGGGTTTCATGCTTGAGTACAACCACAAAGTGCATATATATTTTCCTTGCCAAAATATTGGCATATTCATTGGCTAACTCAGCAATAGATACATACAAACTTAGTAACATGCGGTACTACCCGATGTAATCTTTGCCATTATTTTGTATGTTATGAAACATAAGCACCACAAGTAGAGTACTATGTGAATTCTAGAAGTTATTCATTAGCATCAGAATTCATGCGATGTTTATGGTCAAATTACCTTTCATTACCCCATAAATCCTATTGACGTTTTCAAATTGTTTGATGAGCTGAAGAATTCGTTTTTAGTGTGTGAATGCATCTAAAATGTTCACGTTTGACCGTTTCAAGCAGACTGAGCTTGGAAATCAATAGATTGGGCAACCGAGGTATTTTAGTGACTTGGTGCTTTGAATTTCACGCTTACAATATAAAAGCCATTGCTGCTGATTTTTTTCAATTATGTTTACCCTACACATCCTCATCAGGCCTTTGAGAAAACAGTTTTCTAATAAAACAAACCTGTGCCTTTTAGTGTCCAACCCGCACCCTCTGCTCATCCAACCCAGGACTTGGCCAATGACACAGTGAAACCAACCCATGATCCCCAGATTTCAAGTCAGAGTAGACTATCATGACAAGGAATATGTGATTAGCTCCAGAAATACATTTACTGATTTTGTATAAGTCCAACAACTGGACTCTCTGTGTTCAACATGTTTTTAGTACTTCATAGACACAAGAAAACTGGCTTTCTGCGAGGTTTGTCTCGATTAAAAAATTCTTTATAAAAATGAGCACACTGATTGTGAAGGATAGCTAGTTGCAGGAAGGGCAATTCAGCTCCTGGAGAATGGAATGCACCTAAGCAATTAAGGCTGCAGCATTAGCGAGGTTTGTCACATTCTAAAACTAACCTTAAATAGTAAAAAAACATAAACTTTTACCTGTGACTTTCGGTTGCAAAACCTTGTTGCTTCAGCGCCATATTGAAACTCTTCCCAACCGGATTTACGACAGGGCCTATATTACCAATCGGAGTGCCAACGGGGCGGTTTGACTACAGTGATAACCCTCTTTCAATATTGTTAAAGCTGTCTTGATTCGTCAAAAAACATAGCCGCCAAGTGGGGCTTATGTTCCCTACATATCTTTTTAGAAAACATTAAAAATATTGTCAGAAACCGCTGGACTGATTTCAATATAATTTGGCAGAAATGTTCCTGTAGTGACCCTCTATCAAGATTGTTCAAGACGTTATGATTTGTCAAAAAACATGGCCCCTAGTGGGCGGGGCTTATTTTCCCAGTGTATTGATAAAGATCACACTTAGAATTTTCATAAAAAAGTAAAAAAAAATTGTTTTTATATACAGCTATATCATCAAGACCTTTTGAGGAATTTCATTTATATTTGACATGTTGGTAGATATAGGTCTAGAGTTTTACCCTGCACGATCCCCATCCTGGGGTCTGACCTTGAAGTCAAGGTCATAGACTTGGAATTTTTATATAAAAGTAAAAACTTTTGTATTTAAGTTTATATAGCTATATCATCAAGACCTTTTGTTGAATTTCATTATCCCCTGATTGATAGGTTGAGGGGATATAGCTATCAGCAAGGAATCTGTTTGTCTGTCTGTCTGTCCATAGATGCATTATTCATTCATACTTAAGTTTAGTCGTAGGGTCAAAGTTTTAACATTAAATTACAAGACCTTATATTATGAAGACCCTTTGTAGTATTTCATTCATATTTGGCCTGATGGTAGATATAGGTCTAAATTTTTTATCAGCATCAACCCTACCCCTGGGGAAAACCTTGGGGTCAAGGTCACGGACGTAGAATTTTCATAAAAAGGTCAAAATTTTTGTGTTTAAGTTTATATAGCCATGATCCCCACCCCATAGCATTACCTTGAGGTCAAGGTCACAGACTTAGATTTTTCATATGAAAGCCAAACATTTTGCATTTAAGTTTATATAGCTATATCATCAAAACCTTTTGTTGACTTTTATTATCCCACAACTGATAGGTTATGGGGATATAGCTATCAGCATGGAATCCATCAGTCCATCCATCCATCTGTCTGTTCGTAGATGCATTATTGCACCTCATAACTCCTATACCCTTTGAGCTATTTTCATGAAACTTTGTCAAGTTGTAGAGGGGATATAGCAAGGAATCTTTTCTTAGGGGTGAGGTGTCAGGTATAAAAATGACAACTCTGACGGTCCATGAGTTACCTCCCCTAGTCTCCAAAAATTGTAAAAAAATTTTCATAACTTTAAAACCCTCTAGGATATTTTCGTGATATTTCACCAATATGTAGAGGGCACTGAGTAGGCATATCACATTCAAGAATGACAACTGTAACTGACTCCATTCTGGAGTTATCTCACTTGGTTATCTAAATCTTGTGTGGGCAATAACTCTAAAAATTCTCCAAGATATTTTTGTGATACTTTACCAACATGTAGAGGACATTGAGTGGGCATGTCACGTTAAAATTTTCATCAAAATTTATATAGCTACAATGTATGTTATCAAGACCCTTTCGTTAGTTTCATTTATATTAAGCATGATGGTATATATAGGTTTAAAGTTTTTCTCAGCACCATCCCCAAGCTGGGGCATGGCTTTTAAGTCAAGGTCTCTGACTTTTCATACAAATGTCGAAGTGTTTGCTTATATTATAAAGGCTGATTGATTTCACTGGTATATTGTGACAGTTATAGGTCTAAAGTTTTATTTAGCTTGATCCCTGCACCTGTGCCTGTTTTTTGAGGTCAAGGTCAAGGGCTTCACATAAAATTCTTTCAATGCTATAACATATAGCACACAACTGCCATCTCCAGAGTCAAAGCTACATTCTTTGTGCTCTTTAAAAAGTGGTGGTAGCTCTGGTCAGGGATGTATATGCCCCACTGGACACGTCTAATTTTAAATCCCCCTACCAAGCAACGTTCTTACCTAATTAGGGACAAAATGCTTCAATGGCTATGGAGGATTGTTGTTTGAAGGTGTTAACGGACGGATGACAGACAAAAAGTGATCACTATAGCTCACCCTAAGCATAGCACAGGTGAGCTAAAAAACAAGCGGCCAATGGACCACAATGCTCACCTGAGTTAACTGCTGTAAGTTAATCAGGTCATTTACTCATCATTCCCTGTCAAGTTTCAAGGCAATGGCTTAAACATTTTTTGAGATATCTTGCTTACAAGGTTAAAATGCTGAAATTTTCAAAGGGCCATAAATCAGAAAGCTATTTTGCTTACACGCTTTTCCTATGCCAAAATGCCTCAGTCCACAAAGGGGCATAATTTAGTCAATTTTTCATAAAATTATATCACAATTTGATCAGGTCATCTTCACATTAGTTCCAAACAGCCTGCAAAATTTCAAGAGCCTAGCCCAAGGGGTTCCTGAGATATTTTGCTTACAAGCTTTTCCTATACCACAGTGCCTAAGTCCACAAAGGGGCATAATTTGGTCCATTTTTCCTTTAAATTGCTACATGCTAAATATCTTAGCTCTGGGCCTTATGGTTTCAGAGAAGATTTTTGAAGTTTTTCCCATTTTAAATCTATGGGAGCTAATGAGCCCTGGGGCGTGGCCAATTTGGACCTTAGGGGCATGGTTGGCAGGATTTATGTAGGTGACCACTTAACATTGCTACATACTAAATATCTAAGCTCTGGGCCGTATGGTTTCAGAAAAGGAGATTTTTGAAGTTTTTCCCTTCATAAGACTATGGGAGCTAATGAGCCCTGGAGCATGGCCAATTTGGACCCCAGGGGCTAGTTGGCAGGATTTATGTGTGACCACTTAACATTGCTACATACTAAATAAGAGGGTGAGTCGATAAGTAACCAGCCCAACTTATTTCCGGTTGAGATCCACCTCTTCTTTTTCGATGTAATTGCCTTCTAGTGTGATGCACTTAGACCAACGGTGTTCAAGTGCCATCAGCCCAGAACTGAAAAAGTAAGGGTCCTTTCCATTGACCCACTCACTCCTCAACTGCCGTCACGACTTCTTCATCAGACCGGAAATGAAGTCCACGGATATCCTTTTTCAAGTTTGGGAATAGGAAGAAGTCACTAGGAGCTAGGTCAGGCAAATAGACAGGATGTGGTATTAATTCATACCCGTTTCGCTCTACAGCATCCATTGCAACTTTGCAAGTGTGGACTCTCACGTTATCCTGTTGCAGCAAAACACCTTTAGAGAGTTTACCTCGGTGTTTTTCACGGATGGCGGTTCTCAGCTGGTCTAACAAGTTTGCATAGTACACTCCAGTTATTGTACTTCTCTTGGGTAAAAAGTCCAACATAATAATGCCTTTTGCGTCCCAAAATACTGTGGCATCACCTTGTCAGCAGATGGTTGCTACTTGAACTTCCTTGTCCTCGGGGACCCAGGCCCTACCCACTGACGACTCTGAGCTTCATTCTCTGGCTCATAATAATGAACCCAAGTCTCATCTACAGTCACCAGACGCAAAAGAAAATCATCTTTTGACCTAAAAGGCTTCAACAAGGCGCTGCATACTGATGCTCTGGTTGCCATTTGCTCATCGCTAAGGGATTTGGGGACCCAATGGGCTGTTAGCTTGTGCATACCTAAACGATCATGTAAGATTGTTGAAACGCTACCATGTGATATGCCTAATGCCTGCACTATTTCTTCCACCTGAATTCGCCTATCAGAGTATACCAGATCCCGAACTTTCTTACACATTTCTTCGTCAGTGGTATCCAGTGGGTGTCCAGACCTGGCTTCATCTTCTAAAGACGTTCTACCGCGTTTGAATTCCCCTACCCAGAATTTAACCTGAGCATAATATGGTGCAGAAGACCCATAAACATTGGCTAACTCACCGTGTATTTCCTTGCCTGTTTTACCTTTTAATTACAAGTACCGAATTACAGCACGGTACTCAACTTTAGATGAAAAGCATGCATGCCTTTGCATCACTAGCCATGTTTGACATTCAATATCTTATTAAAGAATGACTCGATATGTGTGCACTTTTGTACCCATGTATAAAACATATATTGAAATAAAGCATGAAAATCTTGACCGTCTCAATCCATCAGAAATGGGATAGGCTGGTTATTTATTGACACACCCTCGTATCTAAGCTCTGTGCCTTATGGTTTCAGAGAAGAAGGTTTTTGAATTTTTTTCCCATTATAAGTCTATGGGAGCTAATGAGCCCCGGGCGTGGCCAATTTGGACCCTAGGGGCATGGTTGGCAGGATTTATGTAGGTGACCACTTAATATTGCTATATACTTAATATCTAAGCTCTGGGCCTTATGGTTTCAGAGAAGAAGATTTTTTTAGTTTTTTTTTTTCATTATAAGTCTATGGGAGCTAATGAGACGCAGGGCGTGGCATATTGGATCCTAGGGGCATGGTTGGCAGGATTTATGTAGGTGACCACTTAACGTTGCTGCATACTAAATATCTAAGCTCTGGGCCTTGTGGTTTCAGAGAAAAAGATTTTTTAACTATTTCCCATTAGAAGTCTATGGGAGCTAATGAGCCCGGGGGCATGGCCAATTTGGACCCTAGGGGCATGGTTGGCAGGATTTATGTAGGTGACATTGCTTCATACTAAATATCTAAGCTCTGGGCCTCATGGCTTCAATGAAGAAGATTTTTGAATTTTTTTTTTCCATTATAAGTCTATGGGAGCTAATGAGCCCCAGGGGCCTGGCAAATTTGTACCCTAGGGGCATGGTTGGCAGGATTTATGAAGGTCACCACTTAACGTTGCTAAATACTAAATATCTAAGCTCTGGGCCTCATAGTTTCAGAGAAGATTTTATAAGTTTTTCCCATTATAAGTCTGTGAGAGCTAATGAGCCCCGGGCATGGCCAGTTTGGACCCCAGGGGCATGGTTGGCAGGATTTATGTAGGAGACCACTTATCATTGCTACATACAAAATATCTAAGCTCTGGGCCTCACAGTTTCAGAGAAGAAGATTTTTTAAGTTTTTCCCATTATAAGTCTATGGGAGATATGTGTTGCCATGGAAACCAGAATTCCAATCCGATCAGCCCCAAAATCTTATGCAGCCTTTCCCCCCCCCACCTGATAATGCTTCACATGAAATTTGATCAAGACTGGCCATCTGGTATAAGAGAATACTTATTTGAAATTGTGGACGGACCACAACGGACGACAGAGCATTGGTATACTAATGGCTCACGTGAGCCTTTGGCTCAGGTGAGCTAATAAGTTGTAGGCCCAATGATTTCAGAGAAGAAGATCTTTTTAAGTTTTTCCCATTATAAGTCAGTGGGAGCTAATGACCACCCAGGCATGGCCAATTTGGACCACAAGGGCATGGTTTGCAGGATTTATGTAGGAAACCACTAAATATTGCTACATACTGTTAGCTCTGGGCCTTATGGTTTCAGTGAAGTAGATTTTTGAAGGTTCTTCAACTAAAAAGCTCTGTATAAACATATGACTCCCTGGGGTGTAGCCAGTTTAAACCCCAGGGGCTTGATTGGCAGGATTCATGTAGGGGACCACTAAACATTGCTACATACTTAATATACAAGCTGTGGGCCTCATGGTTTCAGAGAAGACTTTTTAAGTTTTTCCCATTATAAGTCTATGGGAGATAATGAAGCCCGGGCAGGGTCATACCAAAGACTTTAAAAATGGTACTAGCTGCTCTTTCACTTGGCGCTTGGCATTAAGTAGAGCTAGAACTGGTCAGTTCAGTGTCAGTATAATGTGACGTCAGTTCAGTGTCAGTATAATGTGACTGGGTGGAATATCATGTCAGAGTTTCTGGGGTGTAGTATTTCAGTGAGGCAACACTCTAAAAGTGAGCATTTAGCTCCCTGCCACATCCAGACACCGTCATGATATGACTGAAAGATTGTTGAAAGCGACGTTAAGCCCGGTTCAAACAAATCATGGTTTCAGAGAAGATTTTTTTTTCCCATTATAAGTCAGTGGGAGATAATGACCCCCAGGGCATGGCCAGTTTGGACCCCAGGGGCTTGATTGGCAGGATTTATATAAGAGACCACTAAACATCGCTTCATACTTAAGCTGTTAGCTCTGGGCCTCATTGTTTCAGAGAAGAAGATTTTTGAAGGTTTTTTAACTATATAGCTCTATATAAACATATGACCACCTAGGGCATGGCCGGTTTGGAGCCGAGGAGCTTGATTGGCAGGATTTATGTAGGGGACCACTAAACATTGCTATGTACTAAATATATAAGCTGTGGGCCTCATGGTTTCAGAAAGGAAGATTTTTTAAGTTTTTCCCATTAGAAGTCTATGGGAGATAATGACCCCCGAGGCATGGCCAGTTTGGGCCCCAGGGGCTTGATTGGCAGGATTTATGTAGGGGACCACTAAACATTACATACTAAATATATAAGCCCTGGGCCTCATGGTTTCTGAGAAGAAGATTTATAAAGTTTTCCCCATTATAAGTCTATGGGAGCTATATATGGGCATGGCGGCCATCTTGATTTATTTGACATATTTTCAATCCCCCTTTAACATAAGGCTCCACATGAACTTTGAAGAAATTTGGCCCAGGGGTTTCAGAGGAGAGGTCATTCAAAGGTGTGAACAGACGGACAGACGAATGGCTCAGATGAGCTAAAAAAAAAAAACAAATGAAAAGACTCATTTCATAATAAGCATGGCTCCTGATATAATCATGAGTATCCAAATATTCTCCAGATAAACAATTGTCATGGGCATTCATTACCTCAGTGTGCCTATTTACATAGTAAGACATGGTACTGGATAAAATTTTGGATGAAGAACATCTTCCATAGCTGCTATACCAAATATAAATAGTATGATTTGAAAAGTAGCTGAGTAAATACAAGATCTAAAGTACTTTGAGGTAAAACTTTAACATAAAATTTGTGGGTGGTTGGGTGGTGCGAAGGTGTCATGTATCTTTTGTCACCCGGGGCGTCCAGCTGATATTGGCTTATAGTTGGGCAAGGCCTGCTATCCTTGTAGCAGGTAAGGGTAGGGAGGTGATGTTTTTATTTCTACTGTTTCTTCACTTTCATTCCTGTTTCTCTTTCTTCCCTGTCCCTCCCTTTCATCTCTTCTGCTATCTCTTCTGTCTATTTTCTCCCTTTCTCTGGGAGACGACACAAAATGACCCACAAGGGTTGACGTGTCGTTAAACCCCAACTCAATCAATTAACATAAAATTTCTAAGTCCATGACCTTGACCTAGAGTGGTGAATAAAATTTTGGACTAATATCTGTAATCATGCCAAATGTAAAGTAAATACATACAAGGATTCAGAAATTAAGAGATCTTAACTTTAACACAAAACTTTAACATAAATTTCTAAGTCTGTGACCTTGACCTTCAGGTGGTAAGCAGGGGTGGGGATAGTGCCGAATAAAAATTTGGACCAATATCTATTATGATGCCAAATATAAAGTAAATCCAGGCAAGGATTTAGAAATTAAGAGATCTTAAAAACTGACGCAAAACTTTAACATAAAATTTCTAAGTCTGTGACCTTGACCTGTAGGTCATTTGCAGGGGTTTGATAGGGCTCAATAAAATTTTGGACCAACATCTATAATTATATAAAATACACACTAAATCCATCAGAGGATTTAGAAAATATAAGGTCTTCAAAACTTTGATGTAAAACTTTCATTTTTGTTAACGCCGATGCCAACGCAGATGCAGAGGGTAGTGCAATAGCTCTTCCTGTACTTTCGTACAGGCGAGCTAAAATCTTTGGACCCAACATACCCTTTGGTTAAATCTGACATAGTTATGTTATATATATGAATGGGAACTTGGGGCTAGAGTGGAAACCATATTCAGTGCTACTTTGAAGTTGCATGGTGGGACACTCAAAAGCTGGTTATAAAGATTTACCAAAAACATACCTTTGGACAAATTGTATCTGGTCTAGGTCCGAAGTGGTTTTTTGGCACAAGATTGTACACCATGTCTTAAAAAGTTCAAATCGGTAAAATTAAATGCATTATTTTCAGTTTTCATGAAAAATTGACAATTAGGGAAACGGGCCTTATTGCATGTCTTTTGTTCCCTGTGCCTTTCCTTTAAGTGTAGCAACCCTTCTGGAAATGTTTCAAATCCTAGAGAGGCAACTTACTGTGTGCAAAAGTTATCTCCCCTTGCATAATCTTACAGGTGTATCCATTTGGCCTTTTTGTCTGGGAAATGAAATTACACTGGATGGTGATGCTGAATGTCTTTTCCCCAAATTTTATTTGGCATGACTGCACTGCCCCAAACTCTGTTCATTGACCCAAAATCTGTTCATTGAGTATAAAAGTTCAAATAGGTGAAAACACAAAACAGAATGCAGGAAACAAATTTTATTTACTGTATTCCATTCCATTACTAAAATATGTCATATCACAGTAAGCTATTACATGATACAGCCTTGAGATACCCAATTCCAGAGCAAATTAGAAAGTAGTTGTGAGGGTTGGGGTAAGGGGAGGTGGTGGATGCTGAAATGTTAACCTCACACCTTTTAATCAAGGGGTGCCACAACGGGTTCAACAATGGTTGTTTCAGGAGTTTTTAATTACACAGAAATGACAAAAAAAGGGGAAAAATATGCATCCACTGACATATTGTCCAAGTGAAAAACACCAACAGGTCAATTGTACAAACTTACCCTTTGGTGTATCACTAATGTCAAAGCATAGCCATCTAAATACTGGTAGTAAAATGTGATACCCCTTGTATTAATGCTTATCATACTGGGTAAACATTTTCAGCTGACTTCAATTTGAAATATTTTTCTTATTTTCCCCACAAAATGGGCTTTGACATTTCATGCAAACTGTCTCCTAAGGAGCTTAACCCTTCTCTTGCTGAACACGACATGCCCTGTCTTAGCAAACAGTGTAGATCCAGATCAGTTGGCTTCTGAAGAAGCCAACTGATCTGGATCTGCACTGTTTGTCATCAAATATGTGAATTTCTATCAAAAACCCGCATCAAGTAATCTGATTGGCTGGAAATTAGAAGTGGGCGTGACATCTTAATTTATTCAACCTGACAAGGGTTAATGTGTATTTTATAGTTAATCAGAAACTGATCTAAACCTTCTGGTTGTGGTAAAAATGACAACGTCACTAGCCCAGAAAATATAGGCCTAGGCCACACAATTATATTGCAGTATCTGAGACCATGTTGGGGGGGAAGAGTATATGACTAGGTCTTAATTAATCAGAAATGGAGCTAAACACTAGTAAAAAAATGACAAAAATCATTGTCAAATACAGCAAGGACATAAAAAAGTACTGCAGTATTCAAGTCTATGTTAGGTGGAAAGTAATCAGAAATGATACTTAACCCTTAAAGCACCAATCACAACAATGGTCGTCTGCTTTGTCGTCTGCTGGTTACTTTAAAAGTCATTGTTGCAAACAGTGTGGACCCAGATCAGACTGCTCCTTTAGGAGCAGTCTGATCTGGGTCCACACTGTTTGCCTATATGCAAAATGTAAGTTTGAAAAGTTTGCAAGAAGATGCAGCAGACTACATAAGCAGACAACATTTTCAGATGCAGATTTTCTTGGCGCTTTAAGGGTTAATACTAAGGTTGACTCCAAAAATGATAAAAGTCATTTTATAGTTTGACCCAAAAAATGACAAAAGTCATTTTATACTCTGGCTGAGGATATAAAATGATACCACACTGTTTAAGTATGGTAAATGTCCTAACAATTTGTACACAAATGTTCTGACAGAATAGCATTTGCAATCAGTGTAGCCCCAGATCAGACTGCTAATCAGGGTCTACATTGTTTGCCATTCTGCTAAGTATTTTAACCCTTGTCCTGCTGAGTAAATTAAGATGCCACGCCCTTTTCGAATTTTCAGCCAATCAGATTACTTGATCCTGATTGTTGATATAAATTCACATACTGAATGGCAAACAGTGCAGATCCAGATCAGTTGGCTTCTTAGAAGCCAACTGATCTGGATCTACACTGTTTGCAAAGGCAGGGTATATCCGGTTTCAGCAGGACAAGGGTTAAGAAACAACTCCATAAAAAACAAAATTTAGGCCAAACAAATATGGAATAAAGTGTTTGAAATTTTAGGACATTTACGGTACATTTTAGGATTTAGGGAGGAAGTGTCTAACAGGTGTGATGACTGAAGCTCTTATATAGTCAATCAGAAATGAAATGTTACACTAGTCCATCTGTCAACATTTGTGTCTAAATTATCTACAAAACCTTCAGTCATCAATTTTATGTCAATCCTAGTATTTAGCTCCTTTTCTGATTTCCTGTAAGACATATAATTGTAAAGCCTATCCTACACTTACACTCTAACATGGACTAGACCTAAAATAATGTGACATCATTTTATGACCTTGACCTGTATTTCACTGTTTAATGACTTTGCTTTTTAAACCCTTCAGTCATCAATTTTATGTCAATCCTAGTATTTAGCTCCTTCTGTTTACCTGTAAGACATATAATTGTTAAGCCTAACCTACACTTGCACCCTACCATGGATAGACCTAAAATACTGTGACGTCATTTTGTGACCTTGATCCAAATTTTTTCACTGTTTAATGACTTTGCTTTTAACCTTTACTACTCTCTGGGCTAATTCAGCAGACGACAAATTGATATTTTTCTTATTTTTCCCAGAAAACAGGATCTGACATTTCATGCAAATTGTCTCCAATTTGCATGAAATGTCAAAACCTGTTTTCTGGAAAAAATAAGAAAAATATTTCAATATGTCTGCTGAAAATTTTACCAAGGGTGCCAAATGATAAGTGAACCACGTGAACCCCAGTGGAAAGACATCCCTATATCTTCCTTTTACAACAAATATCAAGAATTTTCCATTTGTTCAGTGACTATCCTGACCAACATACAATCTACAAGGCATTTGTATCGTGTACTGTATTTACCCTAATTATTCAGACATCTGGGCCCAGTTCTTCAAAGCATTGTTAGCTTAACAAGCTCCTTAGTGTCAAAATCTTAACTATCTTTGTAAGTACAATATCAAATTCACAGGTATTTTTGCTGAAAAAATGTGAGTAGCTTTTGCAAAAGCTACTATTAAACATATTTTCAGCGTGTATGCCATATTTAATGATTAAAGTTTTAACGATACATTAACTAACAACATCGTTAGTTTCGAACAACTGGGCCCTGAACTCATTACTGTAATTCTGTATTCTAAATTTTGAAAACTATATTGAACTATTTCATAGCTCCAGATAAGCATTACGAAAACATGCCTATTCAAATATATTGAAAATTTCACCACCAAAACCTGAAAGTTTTCAGATAAAAAGTTTGATATTTTTTTTATATTTCTGCTCCAAACTTAGACTGTGGATACTCATTAGAACTGCCTTGCTGAGGCAGTTCTAACGAGTACCCACGATCTACATTTTTGAACAGAAATAAGAAAAATAATGTATGCCCCTGTAAACCCCAGTTTTACTATATAAAAGTGGGGTTTAGGGGGGTCAAAATTATATAGGTATGTTTTCATGATGGACACATTTTGCAAATAGATAGTACTGATACTTTTCTTATTTCTCTTCTAAAACAATTTGGTACTAGTTAGAAGTGCCTCACTTCAAATGAGTACTTCTAATGAGTACCCACGTTTTTTGGGGACAAATAAGAAAAATATTTCTAATATCCCTTCTTATCTGGAGCTTTAGATATATAATAATTTGTCAAAACTGAACAGGCTGAATGGCAAGCATAGAACTGGGCCCGGTTGTTCAAAGCATCATTAGCTTAACGAGCTCGTTGGTGGTCAAATTATTAACTGTTCTAGTAAGTCAATATCTAATTCACAGGTATTTTTGCAGAAATAAAAGCACCGCACGCCAGGGCTCTGGAAATGCTGAAATCTGAATCGGTCCAGCCGATGACGATGTCATCAATGAGCCCATTTCCCCCCCCAAAAAAATAAGTATATATCACCTGTCATGAAAACTAATGACAATTGGCAGTCCTATAACTCCTTTTAAATAATACACCTCAACCCCGTTATATGACGGAAGTCCGGGTATAACGAGCATGTTCAAAGCTGGCGTCATCAATAAATATAGTCAGGTATGTAAAAAGAAAGAAAAAAAAAACGGTTTTGTTGTTATTTCCACCTCCGCAGGGTTTTCCTAAACTATTTGTAAACAACTGATTCCCTTCTTGTATAAGCGCGAAGACGGCGGGAAACAGGAGAGACGGAACGAAATGACTTTCATGGACCCAAATAGGTCTAATAAAAAAACCCTGCGCCACGGGCGGTTTTGCAGTATTCAATGTTTCAAGATTTGACCAGACTGCTTAAATTTTAAGCACTGACCAATCTTGTCTAGCGCAAGTGGTGCATTACTTATTTTTACTGTGAAATCTACCTTGAATTATACTCGTGTGTTACGGCAATCAACAACAACAACAAAAAAAAAAAAAAAAAAAAAAAAAAAAAAAATCAATTATACCCAGATCAGACGCCATTGTATGCGACATCTGATCAGGAGGTACACGGTTTGGGAATTAATTTATCAGATCTGGGACCGACAAACCATGTTAATCAAAACAAAAAGGAAGAGGAAGAAAACGGGTGCGGTCAAGCGGTGCATTCTTTTATTACTCTCAGTATAGCGACCTTTGATCTTTTGGACACACCGACTGCACCTGATGTTTTGCAGTCTCAGTGTATTCACACGAGTCACACAAACGGATTAATTATCAGACTACCGTTACTGATGATTCGTGTTAATCGCTTGTTTACCGCACAAAGGTCAGTGAAGTGTTGATTTTTTGACAATGTTTGGATAATGAACTAATTAATTTGTGCTGCGGTAGGTTGCCGTTATTCAGCTGTCTCTCCAATATACATGTCAAATGACCGTTTAGAGCCTTTTAACTACCATAATATCGCATTTAAAAGGTGCGCGGACGTTGTCAGTTTGTGAAGACTTGACCGTTTGTGATTTTTTAAACATCATTGATTCGTGAAAATTGGTTGGTTGGGGAAAAATGGGGTTCAAGGCACAAACCTGTTGGACCGATTTATTAGCGTTTTGGGGTGTTTGAAATCGGTCCAGAATTCTTAATTTCGGTCCAGACCGGCTATTTTTCTGGTTTTCCCGAGCCCTGCCGCACGCATAATACCCCACCATAGCAATTATTTGTTTATGTATTAAAGTTATCTTTGCGAAAATGTCTGGAAAGAAAATGACGGAGGGACAGATAACAATCCTAAACCAGATCTTGATAATATCAATGGACAGATAACAATCCTAAAGCAGATCTTGATAATATCAATGCATAGAGCAAGTTTGGTTAAAAGGCCTTGTTATTTACTCAAGTTATCATCCAGAAATGAAAATATGGACGTGTCTCGGGTAGATAACTCCCTAAAAATTTGACGAAATTTGCCCATTAGTAATTCCAAACCTGACTGTCAATACATATAGCAAGTTTGGCTAAAATCACTTGTTATTTACTAAAGTTATCATCCGGAAATGAAAATATGGGCGTGTCTCAGGCAGATAACTCCATAAAAATTTGACGAAATTTGCCCATTAGTAATCCCAAACCAGATCTCCTTAATGTCAATGCATATAGCAAGTTTGATGAAAATCCCTTGTTATTTACTCAAGTTATCATCCGGAAACGAAAATATGGGTGTGTCTTGGGCAGATAACTCCGTAACAATTTGACAAGATTTGCCCATTAGCAATTCCAAACCAGATTTCCTTAATGTCAATGCATATAGCAAGCTTGGTGAAAATCTCTTGTTATTTACTCAAGTTATAATCCGGAAACGAAAATATAGGCGTGTCTCGGGCAGATAACTCCGTCAAAAATTGACGAAATTTGCCCATTAGCAATCGCAAACCAGATCTCCACAATATCAATGCACTTACCAAGTTTGGTGAAAATCCCTTATTATTTACTCAAGCTATAGTACGGAAACGAAAATATGGGCGTGTCTCGGGCATATAACTCCATCAAAAATTGACGAAATTTGCCCATTAGCAATCCCAAACCAGATCTCCACAATATCAATGCACATACCACGTTTGGTGAAAATCCATTGATGTTTACTCAAGTTATCATCCGGAAATGAAAAACTAACGGACGGACTCACGGACGACCAACGTGAAACCATAATACCCCGCCACTATTGTGTAGCGGGGTATAAAAATGTGAGTAGCTTTTGCAAATGCATATGCAAAAGCTACTCACATTTTTTCAGCAAAAATATTAGCGAATATGCCATATTTAACAATCAAAGTTTTAACGATACGTTAACGAACGACATTATTAGTTTTGAACAACTGGGCCCTGCTCTTTTAGCCATTTGATTGGGGTCAACACAGTTTGCTTAGACTGCAAACAGTAGTGATTCAAAGCTGACCAAGTTAAGTGCAATCCATCATTTAGGACAAGGTTCTGTTTTATTTGTACTGTCTCTGACATAACATGTATTATAATAACTGTAATAACGGTAAAACATACTGTAGTTAAACAATGCTGCACAAATTATCTTGAAAAAATGTTGCTATATTACAAACTGTAACACACACGCACACACAGAGCCAGCCTTGGTGACTCGGATGCCCATCCAATTGGTGATCAAGGTTGCGGGTTCGATCCCCGCCGGGTCGGCAACATTCTTTCGTGGAAATTTGATCATGAAATATTTTCTACAGTCATTCTCTCCCTTCTGCTGATTCAAGAAGGGCAGTTGTCAGTTTCTGGTGAAAGAATCTGCACAAGACTGGTTAACCGCTTTGAGGACTAAGCCTGCCCAGTAAAAGTGTTGTTAGGTAAACTGACCATGCTAGACATGACCCTGTTGGGTTGACTGAGTCATAAAACCTCAACACAAACAAACGTACATACATTCTAGAAGCAATGTTACAGAAGGCAGCTCCCACAAGAAATAAGCTGCAATGTGCACTCTAATTAGTCTTTGCTGGGTGCCATTTGGAAAGGCAAGGATCCAACGTTTCATCAGGTGGACAGTTAAGACTAATCAGACTACACAGATGCCCAGATTGATCTGTCTTCAATAGGTGCACTTCTGAAGAAACAATTTTCTCATTATGCCTCATATATAAACACAGACCTAAGGACATTTTAGATGCCTGTACATTAAGCATGTAGAATAAATGCCTGATCTCGTTTTAACCCATTTATGCTTAGTGTCCAATAAAAGGGACATTGGTAAACAGTGTAGACCCTGATCAGATGCCACAGAATCAGGATCTGCACTGTTTGCATTAAATACAGGAATTTCTGTAAAACATGGTAATAATAAAAATAGATCAGACTTCGGTGAAGTTGGTGTCACCACCTTCCCCACCCCCCCCCAAAAAAAAAAAGTAATGTTTATTTCAGGTAGAAGAAGGTAATATAGGAATTTCATCGAAAGCATATGCATTTACTCATATGATGCATGAGAAGTTGGGCGCAAAAAGTACCCACAGTCTGTACACTTTCATAAAATCTGAGGTTAAGAAAATGACAAAGTTAAAGTGGAAAAAGTGACAAAAATAAATTTAAAAATCATATCCTAACCACGTGCACTTCTGCAGACCCAGGAGAAAACATGTGCAAAGTTTCAAAAAGACCGGTTTAAAATTTTAAAAGTTACAATCACAAGGTACCCACTGTCTATACATCTGAGGTCAGAAAATGACCATGTTCAAAAGAACAAAAAAGTAAGGAGTTGTGCTCACGAGGTACCCACTGTCTATGTATTGAGGGTGAAAAATGACTAAGTTCACAATGTGAAGGAAAAAAATAATCTAACAATTACATCCAAACCACATGCACATTCTCATACTATGAAGAAATCAAATGCAAAGTTTCAAAACAATCGGTATAAAACTATAAGAGGAGTTGCGCTCACAAAAGGTACCCACTGTCTATATATTGAGGTGAAAAATGACTAAGTTCACAATGTGAAAAAAATTGACAAAAAAATATCTAACAATTTTTATCCAAACCAAATGCACATCTTCATACCATGAAGAAAACACATGCAAAGTTTTAAAATGATCGGTACAAAACTGTATGAGCAGCTGCACTCACAAGACACCCATGGTAAATGTTGACGGAAAGACAGACGGAAACCTGCACGCATAAGTCACCCTGCTAAAGCAAAATTAACCAGACACCCCATTTACTGGAAAAAGGTCGGTCAAAAGAGCTATGGTAGAAGAATCCACTCCCATAAATGGTTTAATCAATTCTCTTCATTGCCTCTCATATATAAACACAGACCATTGGATAGTTTAGATGTCTGTCCATAAAGCATGTAGAATAATGGTTGTAGAATAATGGTTGATCTCATTTTAACCCATCTATGCCTAGTGTCTCATAAAAGGGACATGAGTAAACAGTGCAGACCCAGACCAGATACCACAGAATGTGGCATTTGATCAGGGTCGACACTGTTTAAGTACAGGAATTTCTGTAAAACATGATAATAATAAAAACTAACCACACCCTATTTACTGAAAAGGGCCAGCCCAAAGAGTTATGGTAGAAGAATCCACTTGGCAAAATCTGTTGATTAATTCTCATTGATAAGGGTATCTAAATCTGTTTTTTTCTATTACAGGAACAGTTTTATAAATGTGCTATTTTTTCTGTAACCAAAGGGCAATATGATTTTAGATGCCACGGCAAGAGATAAACTTAATACCTCATTTTGAAGCTTGATGGTTTATCTAGAATAGTATATATCCTTAACCCATATATGCTGAGTGGACTCTTCTACCTTAACTCTTTGGACCAATCCATTTCCAATAGAAAAGGTGTCTGGTTAGTTTTTATCCTTACTATGTTTTATAGAAATTCCTGTATTTAATGCAGAGCAGCTCCTGATCAGATGCAGCATTCTGCAGTGTCTGGATCTACACTGTATGCCAATGTCCCTTTATGGGATGCTAAGCATATTGTAAATGGGTAAATATTCAGACACCTAAACTCCTTTCTGTCCTTGTCCTTAAGTTAGAAACCAGAATTCCACAGAAGGCGGCGTTGCACCTGCTGAGGCAAAAATCACAGGAGCCACAATCATTATTAAATAAATTTATTTCATTCTTAGCAGTGCTTAGTTGGAAAAGTGACAAAAGTTAAAGACAAGGATTATATGAATATATGAATTTCATTGAAAGCATATGCATTTTCTCATATGATGCCTGAGAAAGTGTGCTCAAAAAGTACCCACAGTCTGTACACTTTCATAAAATCTGAGGTTCAGAAAATTACAAAGTTAAAGTGGAAAAGTGACAAAAAAAAAATATTTAAAAATCATATTCAAACTACATGCACTTCTGCAGACCCAGGAGAAAACATGTGCAAAGTTTCAAAAAGACTGGTTTAAAATTGTATGAGAAGTTGCAATCACAAGGTAACCACTGTCTTTACATCTGAGTTCAGAAAATGACAAAGTTCAAAAAGAACAAAAAAGTTACAAAAAATATGGCAAGGATTATGTGACATGCACATCTTCAGACTATGGAGAAAACATTGTGCAAATTTCCAAAAAGATTAGTATAAAACTGTATGAGGAGTTGTGCTCACGAGGCACCCACTGTCTATATATTGAGGGTGAAAAAAAGATTAGTATAAAACTGTATGAGGAGGTGCTCACGAGGCACCCACTGTCTATATATTGAGGGTGAAAAATGACTAAGTTCACAATGTGGGAAAAAAAAATCTAACAATTACATCCAAACTACATGCGCATCCTCATACCATGAAGAAAATGCATGCAAAAGTTAATAATAATCAGTACAAAACTGTAAGAGGAGCTGTGCTCACAACAGGTACCAATTGTTTATATATAAAGGGTGAAAAATGGCTAAGTTCACAATGTGGAAAAAGTGACAAAAAATAACTTAACAATTACATCCAAACCACTTGCACATCCTCATACCATGAAGTAAACATATGCAAAGTTTCAAAATGATCCGTACAAAACTGTAAGAGGAGTTGCGCTCATAAGAGGTACCCAGTGTATATATACTGAGGGTAAAAAATGACTTAAGTACGCCTATGTGGAAAAACGGACAAAAATAATCTAACAATTATACCCAAACCACATGTACATCCTCATACCATGAAGAAAATACATGCAAAATTTCAAAACAATCAGTATAAAACTGTACGAGGAGTTACGCTCACAAGAGGTACCCACTGTCTATATATTGAGGTGAAAAATGACCAAGTTCACAATGTGGAAAAAGTGACCAAAAATAATCTAAGAATTATATCCAAACCACATGCACATCTTCATACCATGGAGAAAACACATGCAAAGTTTCAAAATGATCGGTACAAAACTGTAAGAGGAGCTGCGCTCACAAGACACCGAAGGTAAATGTTGACAGAAAGACAGATGAACGGACGGACGAGTTGATGGATGTATACTTCTGTGTCTCCTTACATGCAAAGTACCCTTGTGTGTCGAAAATTAACACAAGGATACTTTGTACGTAATTTTCGACACACAAATCAGTCAGCTTGTGTGTCTAGGGAATAAATCCCATTGAAATACACTGAAGTGTCCATAATTTTAAAACACAAATATACATTCATCTGTTCAGACAGACGGATGGAAACTTGCATGCCTAAGTCGCCCATGCTAATGCAGGTGCAACAAAAATCCATTTTACTACCAGGTGATATGACTTAAATGCTCAATGAGTGGCTAACAGTGTATACCTTGATCAGACAATCAGACACATTCTTCAGCATCTGATCTGGGTCTACACTGTTTGCTCATGCCTATCTATCCACATACATGTAATTGTGGTAAACATGATACTCAGCAGCTGATCAGAATAAATGCACATGCTGATATGGGTCCATGCTGGACCCATTTACATTTACAGTTACTGAGGCTCATGTCACTGTCCCATATTCCTTACTGTACTTAATCTAAAATTTGATCAGACCAATTTGAATGACTATAGTTATTAAAGTACATGAACAAATCACATCTAGCTATATAAATAGTGGTGTGTCTAAAATGTAATAGGGCAATAACACACCCTTTTTAAAGACATCAGGACAGTCCAAGTCTTGAAATAATGCTTAAGAATAAATCTCCTCATTTGGCATCATCAATGAATCACAATTAAATGACTGGTCCAAGAATTCATGCAAGGTAAAACCAGTTTTTAATACTAAAAACAAACAAACAAAAAAACAACAACATAAGGGCATAAAACTCTGTTGTGGTGACTTTATCCGCTGATTTGGATAATCTAAAAGTAAACTGATTATTCCTCATGTTAACACTTGTCCTGCTGAATATTTAAGATGCCACACCCACTTCTAATTTTCAGCCAATCAGATTACTTGATCCAAATTGTTGGTATAAATTCACATACTTATTGGCAAACAGTGCAGATCCAGATCAGTTGGCTTCTTCAGAAGCTAACTGATCTGGATCTACACTATTTGCAAAGGCAGGATATATCCGGGTTCAGCAGGACAAGGGTTAAGACATAAATTGACTACCACTTATGAAAAGACCAATTGTTAATATACATATGATCATTCTGGCCTGTACACTGCCTTGACTGAACTTTTAAGACGGGTTTAACAGTATTATGAAGCATATAAACAGACTGCAAGTAGCATTTCTAGTCTTACTATTACAGGCCATGAACAAATTGCCATGTATCAACAGACGCCTTTCTTTTCTGTGCTGCCCATCCAAAAACTTTAAGGGGACTGGTTACCCTTTTGGGGAAGGAGACTGTGAAATACATGTATCTCACTCAAAAGGGTTCTTGGGAGCCAATTATCTCATTTTAGAGTAGACCCTTTCCTTTCGTGTGCAGAAAGCAAACAGGAAGCCACTAATGCTGTCTTCCATGTTAAAGAAGGCAGAAAATCTACCAAGCGTATTAAGACCTCTCACACTTCTGAAACCAGACAGCTAATGTCGGATGGCTACTGGGACATAGCCACAGTCATAGCAAAATATAAATAAAACATGTCTTATTAATGCTAATAGTCAGGATGGAAAGGAATGTTTTGTTTCTTGAGAAAGTCCAATTTGCTTGGACAAATCTGAACTATTTTTATCCTCTGACTGACTACCATTGTGTACATCATGTGACCTGTCACTGTGAGATTGGTAGCTAGCATGTCTAGACTGGTAACTGTTATTATTATACCTACGACCTCTTGGTCTTGATGGATAACTATCATTACCTGAATGATAATTATATGAACCAAAGTCTGAATAGCTATTACTGAAGTTTGAATGAGAACTACCAGATGGTGACTGATAACCGCCACGACTAGACTGACCTCTTTTTGACTGGTAACTGCCTGGGTTCTTATGATGCCAGACTGATTGTTTAGATTGGTACCTGCCATGCTGCTGAGGCTGGAAGAATGGTTGTTGATTTTGCCAGACTGGTTGATTAGACAGGTAATCCTCTGGGTACTGAGAGCGATAGAATGGCAGTTCAGACCAGTTCCGGTCAGATGTTCGATTATCTTGGTAACTGTTATATCTGGATCTTTTGGCATGGCTGGAATAATTAGAACTGTCTTGTCCATTTCTGTCTGTACCATAACTTGCAGTATTACGAGAATAACCATTGTGTCGGTCCTTGTGAGAATGTTTTCTGCCCTTCTGTTTATTGATGTCCACTTGTGTAGGATGGAAGGATTTCTCTGAAGAGTTTGTTGCACAGTTGTCATTTCTGTCAGCATCTTCATTTTCCTGCTCTGGCTCTCTGAAAAGAAAACATTTAACAAATCGAGGGTTGAGCACAAGACTAGCGTAAGTCAGATGGTTGTTTTTCCCCAAACCTAATCTCCTCACCATGAAGGCGTTATGAAGATTACAACATTTCTTTCTGTAAACAATGAAAATTTAGGTGCCAATGCTCGTATGAGCAATGGCACCTAAATTTGCATTGTTTACAAAGGGGTCCAAGTTGCCCCTAAACAAGGGTTTCAAAAATATGTTTGAGTTACCATAGTCTTGCGCTCAACCCTCGAAATGAGCCCTCACATGAAAAAAGGGGCCTTATGGTTTTCCTGTTTGTGGTTCTTCAAAATGTGCATGCACAGTCCCCTATTTGGGCTACAGACATGCATTTTTTGCCTGAAGTTTCCTCAAGGTATCTACTACATGTCTGCAAACAGCAAAGGTTCTGGCTAGTCTGCACTTATGCTCAGGCTAACCTGAGCCTTTGCTAGTTGCCTATATGATAAGTGCCCTTTTCTCGTGTGCTGGCTCGAATGAGCATCTCTAAGTTAAAAATCTGCTATAGTCCATTTAACAGACAATTTCAACTGAAAAATAGCAATACTTCATCTTAACTCTTCATGGACATTTTCACATCATAGTATGAAAATCGGCAAACTTTCAAATAAATCTGATGAGAGATGTAGGAGGAGTTGTAGACACAAACTGCATTAATGGAAATTCTAAGTCAAAAATGGCTTTATCAAAATTAAAGTCTGTAGAAAATGTTTTTACATCTGCCAGGGCCTGTTATTCTTATAATAGAACTAGATAGTGGGGCTGACATAAAAGAATTATGAACTTATTAACTGTGAAATATAGGTCATAGAAACGTATCACTGTGAGTCCATGTTAGCGAGTAAGTCAATGCCAGGTATCATGATAATAGGTCATATATTTTATTACAAATGGAGTTAACACCCGGGTTGACTTAAAAAATGACAAAGTAAATAGCCCTAATAATACAGGTCAATGTCTTAAGATGATACTGCATTTTTTAAAATCCACGAAAGGGCCTTATAGTTAATTGAAAATGGAGCTAAATACTAGGGCTGATGTGAAAAAAATGTCAAAATTATCAGACCATATTAGGTCAAAGTCATAAAATGCTTCCACAGTTTCAGCACATGTTAGGGATGAAGAGCATTCCAATTGCAAGTTTGATGACTATATCTAACAGCTTTTCAGAAATGGAGACAAATGCTAGGGTGACACAAATGTTGAAGGATAGACTGATGTAAAGATGGGGACAAAACTGTACCTCTACATCACATACAAAGGGGGTGCTTAAAAAAAAAAAAAAAAAAGCAAAACGTCATGCTGACAATCTCAAAGGCCTTGTAATGAGGGCTACAACTGTAGAAATTTAATAATCCAAGACTCAATTTCTGCATTCCATTATTCAAAGATAAAACTCCAAATGCAACAATGCTCCTTCTCTTTGGCTTTATAGGAGATAGGAGAAGCATACCTCTGGAAAAACTGCACCAAATGACTCCATTTTTTGCATGATACTACACCATATGACCTATATTTTGCATGATACTACACCATATGACTTATAATTTACATGATACTACACCATATGACCTATATTTTGCATGATACTGCACCATATGACCTATATTTTGCATGATACTACACCATATGACCTATATTTTGCATGATACTACACCATAAGACCTATATTTTGCATGATACTACACCATATGACCTATAATTTACATTATACCTATATTTTGCATGATACTACACCATATGACCTATATTTTGCATGATACTACACCATATGACCTATAATTTACATGATACTACACCATATGACCTATATTTTGCATGATACTACACCATATGACCTATATTTTGCATGATACTACACCATATGACCTATAATTTGCATGATACTACACCATATGACCTATAATATTGCATGATACTACACCATATGACCTATAATATTGCATGATACTACACCATATTACCTATAATTTACATGATACTGCACAAAATGACTCAATGTCTGCATGGTACTGCATCAAATGACTCCATTTTTAGTATGATACTGCACTGACTCAATTTTTGCATAATACTGCACCAAATAACTCAATTTTTGCATGACACTGCACCAAATGACTCCTTGTTTGCATGATGCTGCACCAAATGACACTTTTTGCCTGCATGCAAAAATTGAGTCACTGGGTGCAGTATTTCAAGAGATATGTTCCTATGGTGTATATGACCCAGATAAAGATTTTACTCCAATGCCATAACTCATGAAATGTTAAACCACTTGGCCGAATTTTGCATGTTACATATTGTCATCCTTAGCTGTATTCTCTACCAAATCTGGCAAAACAGCTACAAATGTTTCAATTACTTGTAAAATGGGCCATGAACTTGAGCATTGCCCATAGCTCTTGATAAGGTGCTTTCTCAACCAAAAAGTATGTATATTTTTCTTATTTCTCGACGAAAACATATGTTGTGGGTATTCATTAGAAATGCCTCTCTGAGGCGCTTCTAATGAGTACCCACAACGTATGTTTTAGTTGAGAAATAAGAAAACTATTTACCCGATACCACTCTTATCTAGACCTATGATTGCAAACCAAAGCTCCTGAGAAGACTGTTTGGATCTTTACTACTTGTATGTACTTGAACTTCAATAGCTTGAACATCTTTGGGACCATGGACATTTGTTCTCAACATGGGTAGTTCGAGCCACTGAGGGTTAATCATAGCACCATTAAGAAGGCAAATGGGGATAATTTAAGGATGTCTCATTGATCTTTTATAATACAGTAGAACTTCAATGGCTTGAACCCCGATGGCTCGTTTACCATGGATGAGTCTAACACGTTCTTGAGTCCGCAGGGATTACCTGCAAATATGATATACTGATAATTTAGGGATATTTTCTTTTATCTTGCAAATGTATGTTGTGTGTACTCATTAGAATTGCCTTGATGAGGCAATTCTAATGAGTACACACAACATACATTTATAATATAGAACACCGAAAAGATATTCCACAATTATCTCCATTATGCCTCCTGGTATGGCACTTATAGTAACCCTCTGTGGCTCGAACTACCGCTGTCTCGAACAAATTTTCATGGTCCCAAAGGGGTTCCAGCCATCGAAGTTCGACTGCATAATGCTATAATGTACTCATCAGAATGGCCTAGTTGCAGCACTACTAATGAGTACATACACCATACATTTTATCATAAGAAATTTACCCTAAAATATCCTTTAAGACTTGTTTTCTTATGAATTTCCTTGGGTTTCGAAAATGAGTTTGAATCAACCACAGTGAACATGATTTCGGTGTCCATGTCACTGAAGTTTTACTGAGTATGGGCAAATGCTGATTTGTCCAGATTTGGCTTTAGTTGTGTTTAAACCAAACAACTGGTAACTTACTTAGGTCTCTCCTTTAGGTCTTCCAAATAATTTTCCCTCTCAACTGGATATCCTCTTGCTTTTCCACATGCTGAAAAAGACATAATATATAGACTTTATTTGTTTGTTTTGACTGATTACGGTGAAATAATTCATTAGTGTTCTAAGGCTTGCGCCTAAAAACGAGTGAGTGAAGCGAATGAGTTTTTTATCCAAAAGCCTTAGAACACGCATGAATTATTTCTCCGTAATAGATCAAAACAACCAATAAACTGTTTATTACATTTTCATTCATGTTTTACCTTTGAATTTTCACATTCAGCTGTTATGATTTCCTACCAAAATAGTTCCAGTCAGTGCATGAATTTCAGGAGGCGTGGTTTAGTTTGAAAATCAGTCGCCATCTTGTTTTCACTCTAATGCAAAAATCATCCTGTTCTTGAAATACAGACACAACAATGTCACAAAATTTGAATTGGATTATCAAGAAAATCATACTTTATATTTGCGTTGCAGGTCTTTCCTCAAAAACGCCAACTGGACATGAAAATTGCAGTCTGACCTCCATGATTTTATCAAATTTTCTGCAAAATGTCAACTATTGTTATTGTTGTTACCAACAATGTCAGCAACATCGCCTAGCAATTTTGACATGAATTATCGATTATGATTCACTGAGAAATCTCAGCAAATCACAGCTGAAAATATAATAAAATACATGCATTAACTGAAATAGCTTAACAAGAAAAAATGTAGCGAAGCTAGACCAAAATGCAATCTACTTTGCAGCAATGCTCCAGCTAAAGCTTTTTTCAGTGGAGAAGTATGGATATTTTTCTTATTTCTTCATGAAAACAATGTTGGGGTTATTCATTAGATGCACCTCACCGAGTTCCCAAAACATATGTTTTCACACAGAAAATCAGAAAAATGTTATGTGAATACACCATTCTTATCTGGAGCTATGTACATTGCAGCTTTTTATATTTTATGTGTCAATTTTTACTCTAGAAATATACATTGCAGGTTCTTACTTATTAGAAATCATAGGTCTAGATGAGAGAGGGTATCAGGCAAATAATTTTCTTATTTCTAAACGAAAACATATGTTGTGGGTACTCATTAGAAGTGCCTCGACGAGGCGCTTCTAATGAGTACCTACAACATGTTTTCGTTGAGAAATAAGAAAAATATAGATACTTTTTGGTTGAAAAAATGGAAATGCCTAGGTAAGGTGCTTCTATGAGTAACACAACTTGTCTTTTCATAAAGAAAATTGACCTTTAATTGGGTCACAGCACCATGACAACAACAATATCCTGATTGATTGATTGAGTTGATGTTTTATGACCCAGTCAACCCATTAGGGTCATGCTGAGCCGGTCAGTTTACCTACCGGTAACCATGCTTTTTTTAAGCAAACTTAGTCATCTAAGCGGTTAACCAGTATTTGTGTACATTCTTTCGCCAGAAACTGACAACTGCCCTTCTTGAATCAGCAGAAGGGAGAGAATGACTGTAGAAAATATTTCATGATCAATCTCCACAAAAGAGTGTTGCTGGACCCAGCGGGGATTGAACCCTCAACCTCCTGATTAAAAGTCGGATGCACATCTGACTGAGCCCCCGAGGCTGGCAATAGCCTGAATAAGAGAAACCAGTCAACCATTTGCATATGACTCTTTTCTTGTATTTTGGCACAGATGTACTCTATTTCTAGTACCAAACCGAATAAAGATATTATCAAAAAGACAGTAAAACAAGTCACATTTGGTGGATATTAACCCATTTTAGACTGAATAAACTCTCCAAACTATATATTAGAAGAGTCCAATTTCAATTTTAGATCTGTCAGGCTATATGATTTAGGTATTCCTAGACAAAAAATTGACTAAACTATTTGCAAACAGTCAAGACTTGGATCAGATACTGCATGCTGTGGTATCTGATCTGGGTCTGCTCTGTTTGCAAATTACCCTTTTGGGGGTTTCCAAACTAAAAGAGGTTAAATATATTGCCAGATTTAGTTAGACACTATGCATCAAATTTCATCTTGGCAGAATTTAATTTTGCAGCTTTCATCTTTACTGTGGATATCACCAATATAAAGTGACTCCCATATGTAAGAGATTTACACAACAGCCTTTGAACTTCTGGCTATGACAAGCTGTCTAGAATGCCTAACAAAACACAAAACTACAACTCTAAGCCCAAGACTTCATTCACAGATAATGAATATAGAAGAAAATACACTAGCAAAAATACAAACCTTCTATTGCCTCTTCTGGTTTTATACCCAGCCTCTCTATCATGTACCTGAAGAGAAAAAATTACCCATAAAAGTACCAAGCAAAACTGTAGCAGATGACAATCTATTCTTTCTTCTTTTTATTATTATTATTATTATTGTTATTATTACAGCACAACCTCTTTATAACACTATTGTTGGGGTCCATAGCATAAACTGTGTTAGTTAAACAACCGCGTTATATCCAAACAAAAATGTATAGATTATATTGAAAAATGACCATTTATGGTCATTTTTCAATATAATCTATATATTTTTGGGATCCATCTTTGAACCGTGTTATATACAAAACCGTGTTATAATGAACTGTGTAATAAAGAGGTTGTGGTGTATTATTATTATTATTATTATCATTTTCCTGAGACAATCAGGCTTGACATTTCATGATTTGCTTGATTAGAAAAGTTATTTGTAAGGAGACTGAGCAACCTGAAAATCTGTGGTTATGTTAGTTTTCATTATTTAAATTCATCAATTTTTAGACCCACCAACAAGCAGTAAAAATATAGTCAAATTTTAGCATAAGTATGGTAAGGACTTTTATGAGTAGGTATCTATCTTTGACAATATTTGAGCTATGCCAGATAAAAACGTGTCTTTAAGACATATGCAGACAGTGCAAGTCAACATCAGTGAGTACATCTGCAGAGTCTGATCAGGGTCTGCACAACTTACTTAGTACATTTGCCTATCATCCAACCAGTCAAATCAGGGCTTTCGGTTTTCAAGACAAGATTATCATAATGACAATGACTAGTAAAGACCCTGCCTGATCAGACAGCCAAGATACTAAATGTACATTGGTCTTCACTGTTCACACAAACCATATTAGTTAAATAACCATGTTGTAGCCAAAGATAAATGTATAGATTATATAGAAAATCGTCATAAATGGTCATTTTTTTTTTTTATCTATATGCTTTTGTTTGGATACAACACTTTTGGGGTCCACCTTTAATCCTTGTCTTGCTGAATAAATTAAGATGACACGCCCACTTCTAATTGTCAGCCAGTCAGATTACTAGATCCAAGCTGTTGATACAAATTTACATACTGAATGACAAACAGTGCAGATCCAGATCAGTTGGCTTCTTCAGAAGCCAACTGATCTGGATCTACACTGTTTGCAAAGTAGGGCATATCCAGGTTCAGCAGGAAAATGGTTAAACAGTATTATATCTGAAACCATCCTATTATGAACTGGGCCCAGTTGTTCAAAGCGTTGTTAGCTTAACGAGCTTGTTAAGGGTCATTTTGTTAACAGTTTTAGCGGATTCAATATACAATATGCTGATATTTTTTGCTGAAAAAATGTGAGCAGCTTTTGCACTGCAAAAGCTACTCACATTTTTCAGCAAAAAATTTCAGAATATTTGCGTATCACTCGATGTAAATTTTAATGAATCGTTAACTAACGACATCATTAGCTTTGAACAACTGGGCCCTGTCTTATAAAGAAGTTCCAGTGTATAATGTTATTTTGTACAATACAAAAAAGTCCTCTAAGCAAACAGTGACGTTATCTGCTCAAGACCCTCTCTGTTCTCAATATATTCTACAAGATAAACTGATTCTACATGTAGGCAATGATGCCTCTGATTAGACTGTGCAAATGTGTAGGTTGATGTTGGCTTTCATTGCTTGCATATGGCAGAAGGGATATAGTATTGCATTGCATGTCATAATTGTGTACTGTGTTTACCCTAAGTATTCGGCCACCTACACTCCTTTGGTGTGAGGTTTTACAGCCCAGTCAACCCCATGGGGTCATGTTGAGCGCAGTATCTCAACTCCTTATCATACTTGTTCTAAAATTAAGTATATACGGTAAATACAGTAGGTCTGTTGCTGTCTGACCCCTGCGGAAACAAAGTAAAAACAAATGTAACATTTTTTTTTTTTGAAAACCTGCTACATTTGATAATAGCATGTTGCTCTACCTAGAAAATAGGATTTGACACTTCATGCAAATTGTCTCCTAAGGAGACAATTTGCTTGAAGTGTCAAATCCTATTTTATATCATTTTTCACACCAATCAAACATAGCCTTTTGTATTTGTTCAACTAACCTGCAAACAACATAACCTGTTCTGTTTACACCATGGGTACAGTGGACTCCTACAACCTTATCTGAAAATTAAAATAAGTTCTGTAGCAGTCATTTGTAATCCTGGTCTGTTCTGTTACTCAGGGTTTGGCTAGAGAGAGCCAGAGAGAATCATTGGTCTTTTACTATAATATTATCACCATGGTACCTTGTGTGTGAAAAAAAGATTTTTTCATACAAAATACAAGTATGCAGTGATGATCCTTAAAACAAACTATCAAGTTTTTCTCATTTTCTTGCCCTTGTAGTGCAGGACTTGTATCAGGGCTCTGCAAGCTAAAAAGTCATAATCAATGCTATTCTCTGAGCCAGGAGTGGATATGTGACTAGGTTTCTGGTTACAAATGACTGATACATAACAACAATTATCTGAATGGTGACAAGCAAAAAGAATCACATCACGAAAACATACCTAATAATTTTGACCCCCTTAAATCCCACTTTTATATAGTAAAACTGAGGTTTACAGGGTATACATTATTTTCTTATTTCTGCTCAAAAACATAGATTGTGGGTACTTGTTAGAACTGCCTCGGCGAGGCAGTTCTAACGAGTACCCACAATCTATGTTTTGAGCAGAAATATGAAAATATCAGCGTTTTTATATATGAAAACTTTCAGTTCTTGGTGGTGAAATTTTCAATGTATTTGAATAGGCGTGATTTTGTAACGATTTCAACCCTTAAAACGCCAAGAAAACCTGCATCTGAAAATGTCGTCTGTTTATGTCGTCTGATGAATATTCTTGCAAACTTTTCAAACCTATTTTTGCATACAGGCAAACAGTGTGGACCCTGATCAGACTGCTCCTGGGTCCACAGTTTGTAAAAATGACTTTTAAAATCACAAGCAGATGACAAAGCAGACGACAATTGTTGTGATTGGCAGTTTAAGAGTTAAGTCAATTTTCCAGTAACTTATTACTGACAGTTCTAAGGCAGTACTTTCATTGTGGTATACATGTATTTTGTTTGAATGTTCTGTAGTGCTTCATTTCCAAATGTTTCATGTTTAACAATTACACAAAGTATGTAAGTTAAAGATATATTTAGTTAAGTTTGGGTAACAGAGTCACCACCTTTTTGGGTTAGGATTGCCAATTCTGCTTGCCATTTGTTCTTTTTGTGCTATTTAATTGTATTTGTCTGCCATTCCTTTTGTTGAGAACTTGATGTGAGCTGATTGTATCAGTCCCTGAGTTCATTTATTTACTTTTCTAAACCCCCTAGTTACAGTAGTCTAAGTATCCAGACACAACAGCTCCTAACAATACTTTGCTGGAAGATCAAACAAGTCCTGAACTACCAGACAATATGTCTTTAAAGTGCTTATGAAACAAGCCCCGAATTTGTTTGTGTTTGTGTTGAGGTTTTACGGCCCAGTCAACCCAATGGGGTCATGTCGAGCGCGGTCAGTTTACCTAACCACACGTTTACTGGGCAGGCTTAGTCCTCTAAGCGGTTAACCAGTAATGTGCACATTCTTTCGCCAGAAACTGACAACTGCCCTTCTTGAATCAGCGGAAGGGAGAGAATGACCGTAGAAAATATTTCATGATCAATCTCCACGAAAGAATGTTGCCGACCTCGGCTGGGGTTGAACCCGCGACCTCCTGGTCTCCAGTCGGACGGCGCATCCAACTGAGCCACCGAGCCAGGCTAACAAGCCCCGAAACACCTAATACTATAACCATAAAGAGATGATGTAATAAGTCCTGAGCTACCTGGTAAAACATCTATAAATTGATTACTGATTGAAAATATCATGAACTACTTTTTAATTTATCTATAAAGTGCAGATGGAAAATCCAATCGAACAAGTCTAGAACTAACATAATAACCCTTAAGTATTGAGACAGACAGGCTTGAGCAAACAGTGTAGACCCAGATCAGATGCTGCAGAACATGGCATCTGATCAGGGTCTACACTGTTTGCCACTCATCCAGCTGTTTTTTACGCACATCAATAGATAGCAAAACAGACGTTAAAATTTTAGGACAAGTATGATAAGGAGGCAGAGGAATTGTTAAGAAGGTGATAATTAACGGATAATTTTCTCCAGTTCACCATAAAAACATATGTTGTGGGTACTCATTAGAAGCGCCTCGCCGAGGCGCTTCTAATGAGTACCCACAACATATGTTTTAATGGACATATAAGAAAAATTATCCCAGAATTATCATCAAATACTCCTCCTTAACAATTCTTCTGGGAGATAAGATGTACCAGTATTTAGGGTAAATACAGTACCTATGAATATGTCTATAAAGTGCTGCAAGAATAGCAAACAGTGCAGATACCGATCATATGTTCCTTTAGGAGCTTTAGATCTGCGTCAACATGATTTGATCAATGCCTGTATTGATATTTGGGGGTAAATACAGTGACTTCTGTCTGCTGAAAAGACATACTTATGAACATTTGGTTTCATTGTTTTGCATTTTTTTATTCTATATATAATTGGTTTCAGTTGGTTTCATTGTTTTGCATTTTTTTTTATTCTATATATAATTGGTTTGAGATATGCTGATGAATTTACAGTTCAGATTAAATCTATCAACAATAGTCTAAAGGAAGAAAAGACAGTTTGTATTTAAGTGTTTTATCAGCTTTACAAGACCTTCAAATGGCTGCTGTGTAGAAGAGCTAGACAGATTTGTGTTTATAAGATTTAATAGGTCAAATCTAATCCAGTGTGTGTGTATGTGTGTGTGTGTGTGTGTGTGTGGGAATTTTCAGTCTTTGGTTATGACTAGACTGATGATCAAAAGTGCAACCTTACATAAAGAATCATAGGTCTAGATAAGAGTGGGTATCAAGTAAATATTTTCCTTGTTTCATCACGAAAACATATGTTATGGGTACTCATTAGAAAAGCCTCAGCAAGGAGCTTCTAATGAGTACCCACAACATAAGTTTTTGTGGATAATAAGAAAAATACCAATACTTTTTGACTGAAAAAAGCATTTTATCAAGAGCTATGCTGAGGTAGACACTCTAGCAGTAAGCATTCTTTTGCTTTCTTAGCGTGTTAATACTGAATTTAGGTAAAAGTCATAGTATCATTTGTTAAAAATAGAATTAACTCACCATTGTCAGCATTTTCTTCTAAAAATTTGTCAATCACTGTGAAAAATCTGGAAAATATAATAATGTGGAGATGTTATATTTTTTTCATTCATACATATTTTTTTCTTTTTTTTTTTTTTTTTTTTTCCTCATTTTGATTTTAACACAAATTGGCAGCATATAGCATATGTGACTTATTACGATATTTAACATTATAGTTACATTATGAAATTATTCTGAAGGCAAATATTGAAAAAAATACTTACATGTTCAGAACGAGTTCAACATCTAAGAAAAAAGAAAAGGAAAAGCAAAGAGCTTACCTTTTAATAATGTTATTAGCTGGAATTTCATGTCCAGGAACAAAAATTTTCTCATACTGTACTCCTTGGCTAGTGAACCTTGTTTTATCGTAGTAACGACTTGTGAAGGTTAGATCAATTACCAAACCAAGGTTTATGTTCCTTGAGTCTGTCAGTTCTAGTAAGGTTTCTGGGGTGAACCTGGCAAAGAAATATATACCCACCCTAAAACCAGGGACACCTGGAGGAAACTCGATACACCCAGCAGATCCTCTGCCATTTTGTACAAGATAGACAATGTCTATGACTTCTTACATGTTTTTGTTTTGTTTTTGTTTTTTTCTGCATGCCATGAACTTTCTAAAAGGGGTCAACTCTCTAAGGAAAGAATTTGCTCTTTATAGAGTAGACCCCTTTGAGGAAGGGATAAAAACAATTTTGACTGAGTTGTCTCCCTTGAAAGTGTATCTGTTTCCACTGACTGCTTACCACACTTGTCCTAAAATGTAAAAAGTCCATTTTACTACCTGTTTTGTGTTTAAAAACTTGTGGCTGACTGACAAACAGTGTATACCCTGTTCAGACCCCACATTCTGCTGCATCTGATCCAAGTCTGTTTGTGCACGGCTGTCTGCCCCAATACTTAAACTAAATATGGTAGAACAATTACCAAAGCAAATCTTAGATTTTGTCACCTCTAATAATGTATCAGGAGTGAGACTGCTAAAGAAATGGGAGTAATGGTGTCTGAAAGCCAGGTGAACTCTTTATCATACTTGTGGCAGAAACTAAACGTGTTCCTTTCACTATCCGGTGATACTTCACAAAGTGTTGGCAGAATGGCAAACAGAGCAGACCCTGATCAAATTGCTCACTTTAAGGCAGTTTGACTGGATCTACACTGTTTGCTCAAGGATGTCTATCTGATTATTTAGTGTAAATATATATGTAACACATTCTCTTTGCGGGCACTTAGGTGGTGTTTTTCTATAAGGGCAGAACATAACTCCAGATAAAGCACTTTTTCTATCAAAAATTGTTGATATTTTTCTTATTTCTCCATGTGTTATGGTACTCATTAGATGTTGGTGCAAGCCAATCAGCATTCGAATGGTTACTACCAGTGGTCATTTATTGGATATCCAAACTAACACACAAATAATTACTTTTGTGATAAATAAGAAACTTAATTCAAAGTAACTTTTTCAATTTCAAATATTTCATCATCATATAATGATTATTTATTGTTACACGCCTGAATAAAAACGATTATTACCAAAGCAATAATCGGTATTATTGGTACATCAAAATCATATTTGAAGTACAAGTTGATACAATTTTTATCCAGAATCAGACCTACATGCAACAACACCCCACCCCTCCCCCACACTTCAACACTGGAGGCATGAAAACATCCTCAATTCCAGAAAAATTCTCCCCATTACTGTTCGGGAAACATTTTTTTTAAGGTTGGACTTTCCTCAATCCTGTAAATTACATTTCCCATCAAAGGCAATCCGACCCGAAATGTCAGGGAAGGCAGGCAGACCATGATGACAAAATTAATACTTGCAATGATGGTTAAAAAGTTCACCAGATATTTTGTATTCTTTTTCTTTTTTTTTTATTCCCAGAAAATAAGGTTTGACATTTCAAATCAATTCTTCTTAGGGGACAATTTTCATGAAATGGCAAACCCAATTTTATGGGGAAAATATCATTAATCTGTAGTCTGTTAAAGTGTCTGCCATTAACTTACATCGTCTTCATAAGAAAAAAAAATATTTTGAAAATTATGTTCTAAAAAAATTGGACTGGTCCTTTTCAGGTGGGCAGGTAGAGTAAAACTAGAAATGTGTCAATACGACACAGATGCCCCCACCCAGGGCCATCCTCACCCACACGCAAGCATTTTGTAAAAAATGAAAATGAAAAAAGGGCCATAACTCTCATAATAATTGGCAGATTTTACCCCAAATCTAACTTGATCTATATTTCATTATTATATACTTGTGTATAAAATATGAATCCAATACAATAATCTTTTTTTAAAAAAAAATATCAAATGAAAACATTTTTTGAAAGTGAAAAAAAGGGCCATAACTCCTGTAATAATGGGTGGATTTTACCCTAAATCAAACTTGACCTCTATTTTATGATTATATACCTGTGTATTAAATATGAATCCAATACACTAATGTTTTCAAAAGATATCAAACGGAAACTTTTTTTCAACATTGAAAAAGGGCCGTAACTCAAAAAATAACTGGTGGATTTTACCCTAAATCGAACTTGACCTATAGTTTATAATTATATGCTCATGTATTAAATATGAATCCAATTCACGAATCTTTTCAAAAGTTATGGAACAGAAACCATTTTTCAAAGTTGAAAAAAGGCCATAATTCCCAAAATAATTGGTGGATTTTACCCTAAATCAAACTTGACCTACATTTTATGAGTACATACCTGTGTATAAAATTTGAATCCAATACACTAATGTTTTCAAATGATATTGAACGGAAACCATTTTTCAACTATTTTTCAACGTTGAAAAAGGGCCATAACTCCAAAACTAATTAGTGGATTTTACCCTAAATTGAACTTGACTTATATTTTATAATTATATGCTTGTGTATAAAATATGAATGCAATACACTAATCTTTTCAAAAGTTATGGAACAGAAACCATTATTCAAAGCTGAAAAAGGTCCATAACTCCCAAAATAATTGGTGGATTTTACCCTTAATCGAACTTGACCTACATTTTATGATTATATAGCTGTGTATTAATTTGAATCCAATACATTAATCTTTTCAAAAGATATCAAACGGAAACCATTTTTCAAAATTGAAAAAGGGCCATAACTCCCAAAATAATTGGTGGATTTTACCCTAAATCGAACTTGACCTACATTTTATGATTATATACCTGTGTATAAAATTTCAATCCAATACACCAACCTTTTCAAAAGATATTGCACAGAAACCATTTGTGTTATGTACGGGATGTACATACGGACAGCGGTGATACTATATGCACCCCACACCCCCATTGAAAATGGCAGGGGCATAATGAAACATTTAATACTTTATTTTAGACCCAACTTCTATCCAGTGTCAAAAAAAAAAAGCAATAACTTCTAAGACTCACCATAGTTCTTCGCTGTATCTTCTACAATAATGCTGAAAACAGAAAACTAAGATGTAAGGATAGCACATGACAGATACATGAGTGTGTCTTCAATAAACTTCTACTGTAATAACCCTAAATACTGGGACACACAGACCTGAGGAAACAAAATACATGTAATGCTGAAAACAGAAAACTAAGATCTAAGGACATACACATGACAGATGCAGGAATGTGTCTTCAATAAGCTTCTACCATAATAACCCCAAATATTGGGACAAACAAGCCTGAGCAAACAGTGTAGCCCCAGATCAGATGCCACAAAATATGGCATCTGATCAGGGTCTACACTGTTTGCCAGTCATTCAGCACTATTTTAGGCTCATCAACAGGTAGTAAAATAGAGTTTTGCAAATTTTAGGGCAAGTATGGTAAGCAGTTAAGGTGTCCCAATACTTAAGGTACGGTAGATTTCCTATTAGTTCGAACACTCTAATAATTCGAACACCCCTTATTGTTTTGAAATCACCTCTTGAAAATTGTTCTATTAGTTCGAACAGTCCCTTTGTTTTTTAAAACTGATTTTTAAATAGTTCGAACACGTGAAAATTTAATGTTAATAAATATATTAATATATTTAATAAATTGGTTCACCCACTCTCTTTCTTATGGTTCATAAACTGTACATGTATATCGTTAAAATCTGCTACTAAGACAGGGAATTCTTACACAAAAAAAATGTCTCAGAAATTTCAGTCCCGTCTTATAAACAAAGTCTTGGGCCATATCGATATTTTTGGCAAAGTCCGGTGGTGCCACAGTCACGGAAAATGCCGATCATTGAACCGGGAGAAAGCTATAATGATGTTTACCTCAGAAAATTCTCCATTCCCTTGACAGAAATTTACTAACACATACTAATAAAATCATAATAGATTCCAAAACGTTATCCATCCCCGAAGATTCAACACTAAAACATAAATATTATTGAAAAGACATTTTTTCCTTACAATGTACACCAGAATTTCGAAAATAATTAAACAGACTTTTTGGACTGGCCCATTAGGTTTGTTTGTTTGTGTTGAGGTTTTACAGCCCAGTCAACCCAATGGGGTCATGTCGAGCGCGGTCACTTTACCTAACCACATGTTTACTGGGCAGGCTTAGTCCTCTAAGCGGTTAACCAGTATTGTGCACATTCTTCCGCCAGAAACTGACAACTGCCCTTCTTGAATCAGCGGAAGGGAGAGAATGACCGCAGAAAATATTTCATGATCAATCTCCACGAAAGAATGTTGCCGACCTCGGCGGGGGTTGAACCCGCGACCTCCTGGTCTCCAGTCGGACGGCGCATCCAACTGAGCCCCCGAGGCCGTATAGGTAAAACTGGCAAGGAAATAAGACAAAAGAAAGCATTTAATATTTAGCACTCTGAGTAAAATTACAACAGACAGCATTTAGGAAGGATCATGTCTCATTTAGAGGGTCCTAATTGAAATTTTCCGAAATTTCAAATAGTTCGAACAGTGCTTTTTTTTTTCGAAAACTGATTTTCTAATAATTCGAACGTCGGGATCAATATTTATGTTTTACCTGTTCGAACTAATAGGAAATCTACCATAAATATGGTATCAAGGAGAACCGATATACCTGAAGTTTTATTTCCCTTGAAGGTGCATCCATTCCCTTTAATGCTTAGTACCATACATGTATTTATCCCAAGTACTAACTGTATTAGGACACCTTACCGCCCTACCATACTTGTCCTAAAATTTGAACCAGTCCATATTGCTTTCTACTAATATTTATGACAGCTGCTGGATGAGTGGCAAACAGTGTATACTCTGCAGTGTCTGATCAGGGTCTACACTGTTTGCTCAGGCCTGTCTGTCACATACTTAGGGTAATTATGGTATGCTAACTATGCTGAGTAAAATATTCAGCAGATAACATTTTAAATTATTTTTCTTATTATCCCCAGGAAATTAGTTCAACATTTCATACAAACTGTCTCCATTTTTCCCAGGAAACAAGGTTGGACAGTTCATGCAAATTGTCTCCAATGGAGCCAAAGCTTAATTTCTGGGAAATATTAAGAAAAATATTTCTAAATGTTAAGAAAAATATTTCTAAATGTTGCATGTTGAAAATTTTAACCAGCATCATGTGAGCATGCTAAGTGTTAACATTTCGCTGAAACTGCCCAAGAGACAATTCAAATAAATGTCAAAACTAATTTCTATGAAATATAAAATACTGTCTGCTGCTATTCAAATCTAGTAGGTTAATCTTTACCACTCCAATGAAGACAATTTTCATGAAATGTCCAATCCTGTTTACTGAGAAAAATAAGAAAAATATTTCAAAATGAAATGTCCAATCCTGTTTACTGAGAAAAATAAGAAAAATATTTCAAATGCTGTCTGCTGTAAATTTTACCCAGAGTGTTAAGTGTTAAAGAACAGTGATCTCTATAGATATTTTCAGGCTGAAAATATTCATCATATAACCAACTACACTGGTCAAAAACAAAACAAAAAAAAAAACAACATATAATAAACTATACTTTTTGTGCAACCAAAAAATGAATATTCTCCAAAAGGTCATTCAGAGAAACCTAGCACAACACTATTCTAAAAACCTCATTGTCTTACATGACTAGTGTCTCCATGGTATTAATAGTTGTCTGAAAGAATAGGCACTGTCACTGGTTTGCAGAGTAGTGGGTTTAGAATGTTGCTCTTGCCAGTAGTACTTTATATTTGGTTTAACTGTCACAACAATTGTCGTCTACTTTGTCATCTGCTTGTGATTTTAAAAGTCATTTTTGCAAACAGTGTGGACCCAGATCAGACTGCTCCTTAGGAGTTGTCTGAACAGGGTCCACACTGTTTGCAGGTATGCAAAAAAAGGTTTCAAAATTTTGCAAGAATATTCAGCAGCCGACATTAACAGACAGCATTTTCAGATGCAGGTTTTCTTGGCTTTTAAGGGTTAAACATATTTATTTCCAAAATGTTTACAAACACAACACATACTAAAAAATACAACAATAGGATTAGAATGAAAGCATTAGAGCTTATTTAGTACCTTTCCTAGGATGTGATCATTGTCAGAAATATGAGTATATGAGCAAATCTAGAATGGTTAATTTCCAATGGTCCTCTTCAAGAAATAAAAAATTATTAGTAAGTAATAATTGTTACCGGTAAGTTTGACATGAAGAGATGAGTAAACATAAATTGAGAATAAGAAGAGAAAAGAGAGAAACAAATTACACAAAATAAAACAAAGAAAACAGAGGGGAAAAAAAAAGAACTATGGAGCAGATCTATATGATGACCATGAATATACATGTAGTAAGAAGTTACAGAGGACTGTGAGTGGTGCGGGAGAAGTTCGACTGACATCATGGATGTATGCTCCGACTCACTGTCACTCTTTTAATCTTTTAAAGTCCATTTAGTCTAGTACAAATAATGACTGACACTAGTGTAACTGATTAACTTTCGCTTAAAATCTTTTCGTTCTTTGGATATACCTCTGTACTCCTTCAAAAATGACTATATTAGATTCATTAGATAAATTAAGATCGCCATTGAGAATTATGTTTAGAGTGATATTGCCATGTTGTGAAAGAGTGTCCATTAATACCTGTCTATGATTTCGATATAAATGACATCTAAAAAAGAAGTGGTCTGCATTTTCTATATCACCACATCTACAATTACAGAGAGGAGATTCTATGATGTTTTTCGAGTAGAGATCATTACTGAGAGAGCTGCAACCAGTTCCAAGTCTAGTATGAAGTATCTGCATGCTTCTGTTGCCTGTATAAAAGTACTCTGCCCTGATTTAATTGTCTCTTAAAATCATCAACTTTATCTACAATCCTGTGAGAGCATGAAAGATCGTTCCAATCATGAATGACTGCAGGAAGAAAAGAATTATAATATTGACTAGTGGGAGAATGGATTGTACTTATATTATTTGTGTTATGCAAACTGTAATGTGAAGTATTCTGGTCAGGCCTAGGAACCAGTGAAGAGAGATAAGAGGGAGCAATGTCATTATACATTTTATAGAACAGGGCTACTTTATGTTTTCTTCTCCTTACATCTAGGGTTTCCCATCCTGTCTCATCGTATAGTTTTTGCACAGAGACTAGTTTAGTTGTTCTGGTTGCTATTCTTGCAGCCTCTAATTGTATTTTTTCTAAATCATGTTTCTCTTGTTGAGTGCAGTTGTCCCAAACTACATTGGCATATTCACATATTGGGTGAATAAAAGCAAGGGACTTTATATCTAAGGTATACTTAAATCTCTGCATGACATTTATTCTGGATCAGGCCTTACCCTTGACATAGTCTATATGTTTAGCCCAGGAGCAGTCTGATGACATGTAAATTCCAAAATGTTTATGAAACTGTACTGTGTTAATTTCTTGATTCGACATGAAAATCTTTACATTTCTCCCTGTATGCATTTTTTTTTTTTTTTTTTTGAAGAACCTGTATCAGAAATGATCCTTGGTTGGAGTTTTCCTTGTTTTGTTTGTGTTGTGGTTTTATTGCCCAGTCAACCCATTGGGGTCATGTTGAGCGTGGTCTGTTTACCTAACCACACATTTACTGGGCAGGCTTAGTCCTCTAAGCGGTTAACCAGTATTATGCACATTCTTTCACCAGAAACTGACAACTGGCCTTCTTGAATCAGCGGTAGGGAGAGAATGAGTTTTCCTTGTAAATAAAGTCAAATTTTAAAATATAAAAAATTTGATTATTTCCAAATTTCAGTATGCTTATGATGATGATGATTTCAGGTTTAATGCCATGTCAACCCATGAGTCATTTGCAGCAAAATGATATTGGCCTGTTTGGTCGAAACAGCTATATTGGTAAGTCATCAGTATTCTTATGATTCATCAGGAGAACTCTTTGTATATAATAAGTGTGGCAGGATAAAGAAAAAGCAAACCCTATCCAACATGTCATTCACAGAAATCCAATACAACCCTAAAACATTCTTTAGCAAGCGTATTGGTTGTGGTTGTCGAAATGGCAAGGTGCTGTTACCCCAGTTGGTTCAAAATCTTACGCTGACCAGTAATACTTCAATTCATATTTCTCCATACATATACGCATGTATTAGACATACCTGTGTGATTGATTGTGTTGGGGTTTAATGACACATCAACCCTTATGGGTAATTTTGTGCAGTCTCCCAGAGAAAGGGAGAAAAGAGATAGAAGAGAATGTAGAACAGATGAAAGAGAGGAACAGGGAAGAAAGAGAAACAGGAATTAAAGTGAAGAAACAGAAGAAATAAAAACATTCCCTCTTTTACCTGCTACAAGGATAGCAGGCCTTGCCCAACTGTAAGACAATATCAGTAGGACGCCCCGGTGACGTAAGATACACGCCACCTTTGCACCACCCCCCTACCCGCAACATACCTGTGTGTCTGTGCATGTGTCTGTATGTGTGTGAGCCACAATGTGAGAAAATGTAGCTGTGGAGATATGTGCCCAGTGAAAACTCACATCACACAGTACACTAACCCTTGTCATGTTGAATAAATTAAGATATCAAACCCACTTCCAATTTTTAGCCAATCAGATTGCTTGATCCACTTTGTTAATACAAATTCATATACTTTATGTCAAACAGTGAAGATCCAGATCAGTTGGCTATGATCACCCTAGATGCCTTTTGGTCTTCTGTCAGCTATTCTGGCACCCACCTTGCACTTACATGTACATTGTACTTTTGAGGTTTTTCATCCTGTAACATCTGGTCAGGGTCTACACTGTTTGCTACTCACACACATCAACAGGTAGTAAAGTGGATAAGCATGGTAAGGAGTAAATATGTCTGAATACTAAGGGCAAACACACACGTATTTCAAATAAATATACAGTCGACTCTCTTTATCTCGAAGTCCAAAGGACTCTTTCAAATACATTGAGATTTCCGTACCTCGACATATCATATTTGCAGAATTGAGGAAAAAATAAATCAAACAACCACATTTCACAAATTAATATGTAATTTGACTCCTGAAGTTAAAGATATATTGAAAATATTGTGGAAAAGAGGAGAAATTGCTCCTGAGGAGCAATTTCTCCTCTTTTCTACAATATTTTGTAACCTGCTGCAAGATTTCCAAGTTAAAACAGGGACCAGCTTTTAACTTTGAGATAAGCGGTTATTCGAGAAAAGTAAAGTCTAGATAACAAGCATTGACTGTATTTGAAGAAATGTGAAAAACTAAGGTCTAGATCAGCTTGCACAAACAAGCAGTTTGCTCATGTCCTTGGCTTTTTGTTCATACATTCTACACTTCCCTAAATATTGGGATCACTTAACCTTTCACCATACATGTCCTAAAATTTGAATATCCATTTTGTGGCCTGGATGAGTGACACACCCTGATCAGTAATCTGAGCCTTCTCTGACATTGAAAAAGCCTTTTTTTTTTATTTTCTGACTTGGGAACTTTAATGGCTGTAGAAAAGTACTGATTTTCAGTCAGAGAATCTCGGGTTACCTGAGCAGATGCTGCATTCCAAGACATCTCACCTGTCTACCTTTATTGTTTAGGCTTGTCTGTCCCAGTACACTGAGTATATTTGTAATTCACTAACTGTTAGTGAGAGCAAAGCCAAAGATTCTTAGCTATATTCTACAGTACAAATGTCTGTAAGTGCATAGCTTCAGATTAAAATAAACGTCAAAAAGATTGCCTTTGGAAACAAAGAACACACTACAGATTAGAAAATGGGAGTCTCGGTTTTATTGAGATTCTTCATAAGCAGTAATGAAGTTTTCAACACTGTTTACACCCTCTAGCGTATACATGAGAACTCCATTTTCAATTATACCACAATGGGCCCAATGATCCCAAAGGAAATGAAATATAATCTGCACTATGGTAAAGTGCAGTGCAGTAAAAATAAATATAAAAAAATGCTTTTTTTGTTTTCTTTTTACTGCACAAAAACTATCTACATATCGAGGGCTGAGCGCAAGACTATGGTAACTCAAACATATTTTTGAAACCCTTTTCAGGGGCAACTTGGACCCCTTTGTAAACAATGCAAATTTAGGTGCCATTGCTCATACGAGCAATGGCACCTAAATTTTCATTGTTTACAGAAAGAAATGTTGTAATCTTCATAACGCCTTCATGGTGAGGAGATCAGGTTTGGGGAAAAACAACCATCTGACTTACGCCAGTCTTGCGCTCAACCCTCGATATGCTTTTGTCTTTTTTTTTCATTTACCTCTGCTAATGGCACTTTAAATGTTATTAATCTTGTTCCTGGAATGACATCACCAATATTACTGTAGTTCTCCCACCTTAAAACAGATAAAAACACATTTAAAGGCTTATTACTCTGGGTAGAATTTTCAGCAACTGAAATTTTGATATATATATTTTTTTTTTGTTTGGAAAATAGGCTTTGACATTTCATACAAACTGTCTCCTTAGCACACAATTTGCATGAAATGTCAGCCTATTTTCTGGGAAAAGTAAGAAAAAATATAATCAATTAGTCCTTTGCTGAACTTGTCCAGAGTGCGGTAAAGGTTAAGCAATAAACAGTAATAAGTTCACTATAAGGCACTTTTTTTCTGCTAAAAAGATATTAACCCTTGTTATGCTGAATAAATTAAATGCCACACCCACTTCCGATTTTCAGTCATTCAGATCACTTGATCCAGATAGTTGGTATACATTCACATACTTAATGACAAACAGTGCAGATCCAGATCAGTTGGCTTCTTGAAGCAACTGATCTGGATCTACACTGTTTGCAAAGGCAGAGTATATCTGGGTTCAGCAATACTAGTGTTAATATTTTTCTTATTTCTCTCTAGAAAATATGTTTTCTTTTCTTATTTCTCTATGAAAACAAATGTTTTCTTTTATTATTTATCTATGTGAACATACCTCCCTTGCTGGTTTTAACCAGTTAAAACCACTCTGGTCAATACTCCTCAGTACTGGTCTACTGAAACTTTTAGTGGTTGATTGGTTAATATTTGGTCAGATTAGGATTTTTTAATTAAACAAGAAAAACGCCTAACAGTATTATGGACAGGTTTTTCCAGATGGTTAACCTGAAAAGGCAAACCTCAGACATTGCCCAACTCCAGCCAGCCTTATGCCCATTGCTGTTTTAAAGGCTCCATAGTCCTCAAAAAAAACAAAAAAAACACATGTTTTATCCACGAAAGATTTAATAAATTGATATATAGACCTTTTTAATGTTATTGTTTTCATCCAGGTTACTGACCATGTGATTACAATGTTATGCCACATGACCAAAATTGCGGATGGCAAAAACATTTCCAGTTCCCCTGATACCAATTGATTCAAGCCAACTTTTACTTGGATAATAAATTCCTTTTGGTTAATATTAAATCATAAATTTTATCTAGAAATACAAATTACAGCTTTAAGAAGCAATTTGACTGCTTTTCCTAAAATAAATACAGTTGTTTCAATGATATTTTCCAATATCAGCAGGCACGCTCGCAACCGTAATATTGGCTTTATGGTGACCATTTTAACACCTAGTTTTAGCTAGTTGATAGATAAAATATGTGTTGACATTTGTATTTTTGACATTTTAATGATCAGTCTACGAGAACGTCTTATGAAAAAAAAAAAATTTTGACGAAAGAAAGCTGCTTTATTTTTCTGAAAAACATTGGCCATTTCAATGTCTGAACCACATAAACAACAACATAATTCTGCCATCAAAACCAGAACGAGGCTCTCCATTAAAGACGAGAGGTTCCGAAAGATTTGATAGTGTGACGTAGTGTTTGAACTGGTCTATAGCATTAATATGATCATAAAATGTGGCATCTGACAGCCTGTAAAATTTCAGTTAGTCTTTCATTTTAGAACTGGATCAAAAATAAAATGATTTTTTTATCGTAGCTATGAATTAATGTTGACAACATTAATTTAGAGATAAGAAAAAAAATCATTTCATTTCAAGAATGAGAGATTAACTGAAATTTTACAGGCTGTCAGGTGTCACATTTTATGAATGATTGCATTAATACCATATATCAATTAATTAAACCTTTCTTGGATAATAAAATGTCTATTTTGAGGAATATGGAGCCTTTAAAGGACATATTTTTTGAAAACCCCATCCAAATACACATATTTCAATCAACCAGTGGAGCAATACTGAACAGTAAAAAACATTCCTTTTGACTGGTCATTTGCAAACCTTAGACTGTTAAAGTTTGATTGCAAATAACAATTTTGTGTATCAATTTACTATGGTTTTATTCATTAAAATTTATTTAAAAGCTATATCTATTTCCTAAACTTTATATTTTAAGATATTGTTTGCTGTATATAATACGAGTTTATTCATTCTCCTATTTTAAATATGGAATTTATAAACCGAGGGAGGTAAAAAAAATCTGATAAAGAAACGAGTGCGAAGCACGAGTTTCTTTATTGGATTTTTTTACCGCCCACGGTTTGTAAATCCCATATTTGAAATAGGAGAAATGAATAAACTGTATATTACATGCATTTTGCCGCAATGGAGTACACCATTTAAGAGGCTTTTGTGGCAAGTCTAGTCTGCCAGTTTGTTTACGCTGTCATTTCTATTTTGGGTCGGCGTAGTAATAAATAATATATTTAGGATAGCTTTTGTTTTTATCCTAAATGATATTGACAGCAGGGTCAAAATCTAAGCTGTTCATATGTTACAAAAAAAAGTAGTTCCCATTAAAGAGATTTATTTCCCCGGCTAAGAGGAAATATTTCTTCTTAGAAAACAAGGAAAATACCAGTTTTATGTCTGGTAGAAATCATGGTATTTCTTGGTTATGCATGTAATATATTTGTATATGCCTTGCATTTTTATATATATCAGCCCTGAGGACCATGTCTTTTATAAATGTATACATCATATTCATATGTAATGCTCAGCAAATAAAGAATGAAGGGCCGGGGGTTGCTGTGTATTTACTATGGGCTTCTGGAAACATAAAGGAAGAAGAAAACTCAGAAATTGTATCTAGACCATGAACAATTTTATATAGCAAAATTACACGAGAGCTGATCTTCTCTGCTCCAAGGATCTCCATACAAGACTCTGTTGCATGTCAATTGTATGTAGAGTCTTGTTCAAGGTCCAGTGAATGGTTCTAGCCTTTATGCTTCACCATTTTGAACATTGGAGCCATGTATTAAAGTTGTGGATGGAGTATGGTTTTATACATATAGGATGCTTTGCGGATTACGGGTTTTTTAGTTCTGATGCTGTGTTTGATAAAAGCCAACATTTATTAGCATTGGAGGAAATTTGATTGAAATGACTGTTGAAGCCCATGTTGGAGGACAAATGGACATCAAGCTACCTTACATAAGAAACACTTTCAAGAGTCTTGTTATGCATTGTGTTATATTTGTGTGTGTTTTTTTGTGGTAGTTCTTGCACAGGTTATGTGAAAAAACTTGACACATATCAAGGCTGAACTCCATGTCCGACTGGGCTTCCCATGACTGGACTAGGTCCAAATCTTTCTGCAGGAAGGTGGAGTCAAGGATGGTTTATGGTCAGGTATACCACAGTGTCATCAGCAAATAGGTGGACGGGGCTACACACTGTCAGGCAGGTTAGTCGTATTATATAGCAGAAATAAAGTACCAGTAGAACCTAGGACAGACTCTGCGGTACACATGAAGTAACTGGGACCTCATTGAAGTACTCACTTTCTTATATTTGACTGTCTGACTGCTTCCAACCAGAAAGACTGGATCTGCACAATGGATACCATGTATCTGTAGCTTATTGAGCAGTTTCAGGTGACTGCTCTTGTCAAAAGCCTTACTAAATTTTAGCAAGATATGATCAGTTTCTTACCATTTGAAAGAGATCTACTAAGTTCCTCGATAAGTTGAATCACAACTGAGTCTCACAAGATCTGTGTTCACAAAAACCATGATGTAAATTATACAGGATGTTGTGAAATGACGGGTTAAGTACGAAGCAATGATATGCTCCATTTATTGGCAAAAGATGTGTGTCAAGGTAACAGGCTGGAAGTTGGCTTGGTTTCCTTTGTCTCGCCTGACAATCATCTGTTTTGCAGTCAAGACGAACCATGCTAATATCAAGGGATAACTGGAAAACACCATTAATAACAGGTTATTTCATGCACGTTCCTTCAGGGCAACAGGTTTTATGGCATCTGTGCCAGCTTAAATGGATTTAAAGGCTAAAATGCATTTTATCTGTATTGAAATTACCCACAGGATTAGCCGACATAACTGTAAATGCCTATATCAGTATATGGTTACCAAGAAAAGAAATAAAAATATCACTGTAAATGTCTACATCAGAATATGGCTACCAAGAAAAGGAAAGAAAATATAACTTAAATTAAGGCTCCCGTCAGAATCTGAATTTTTAGTGGTGATACACTGAATGACATTCCTTCGCCAGGACCTGTGATATGGGAATTTAGTCCCTAGCTTTCACCAAAGAACCTCTGTGGGTCTCAACCTGTCAAGAGTTTGAAAACCTGCACTCTGGTATCTTGATGTATGGCATTGTTGGCACTTTACTTTTTATCTTCCATTACATTTTAACATCCTAGGAGGACTCACTTTGAAGCGCTTCTGATATTAGCAAATTCAGAGCAGAATGGGCACCATTTACCTGATTTAGGAGAGTTTTCTGACAAATTTTGATCAGGTTCCCAAGAATATAGAGCAAAATTGGGAAAAAATACAGTGAAACTGCCATCTGAAAAGGTCTTCTCAACCTCTGAAGTGACTATGGACAGCATCTTTGAGAGATCCGATACCAACAACCTGACTTTTGAAAAAAAAAAAAAAAAAAAAAAAATCAGAATCAGAATTTTTCACTGGTGATATGTCTAATGACATTCATTCACCAGGACCTGTGATATGGGAACTTAATCCCTAGCTCTCACCAGAGAGTTAAACCTAGCACACCATCCTCTGCTCCTTCAGCAGAGGTAATGATCGAATCTAGAAGGGCATTCCAATCTCTGATTGTTTGAGGGAAGAATGAGCCCTTGTAAATGTCAGTTCTCGCAGCGGGGGTCTGCAAAGTCAATGAGCGATGATTTCTACTGTGCCTAATTGGGGGTTAAGATCCTCTGTTGGTATGCTGGCAGCACCATTTAGACCTTAGTACAAAAGAATCAGTCTACTGTCTCTCCTCCTTTTCTTGAGAGACTCCCATTTTAGTTTTTCCAGTATTCAAGTCATACTCCCAGTTTCAAAACAGTAATTACTAGTAACAAACCTAGCAGCCCTATTCTGAACTTTTTCGATTTCTTGTTGAAGAACCACGCCTTGGGGATCCCAAACACAGCTGCCATAATCCAAAATGGGCCAAAAAAGTCCCCTATATGCTGCCTCTTTAACAGCCTGAGGACACTGATAAAGATTTTGTCTCAGGAGACCGAGTTCTATTTGCCTTAGTACACATGTAGCTAATATGTATATTCCATCTCAAGTCATGTGTGATTGTTACTCCTAGATATTTAATCATGTTAATGAAATCCACATTTCGAGGATGTACCCTCTAAAGTGTAAGAAGCCTCAATTTTATTAATTCTTTTCCTAGTTATCTGCATAATATTGCATTTGACTAGCTGAATCTCATACCCTATTTTCTGGCCCAACATCCTAGTCTATCTATATTCTTCTGAAGTTTCAATGAGTTGTCTGAGTCTCTGATTTCACGATAGCAAACACAGTCACCTGCGAAAAGAGTCTATGTCTGTGGAAACATCATTTATGTACAGAGAGAACAATGTTCTATAGCAAAGAAAGGAATCCATCCACCTGAGTGTCTTTCCGCCAATGCCATAACCAAATAATTTGCTTTTAAGAAGTTCATGAGGCGGGGTGTCAAAAGCCTTCTCAAAGTTCACAATAAATGTGTCAACCTGTGCTCCTTTGTCCAAGATTTTTACCCAATCATTTATAACAGAGGTCAACTGAGTTTCACAACTGTGCCTTTTCCTAAATGCATGTTGCCTATTGGACAAGAGCTGATATTCATCCATGTGAGCCATGATATTTGAGCATACTATACATGTATGTTCAAGCAACTTATATGGCACACATGTCAAGGACACAGGGCGATAATTACAAGTAAGAGCCCTATCCCCTTTCTTACAGAAGGGACTTGTAATATTTGCAAGAAGCCATTCCATGAGGACTTCACCCATATCAAGAGATTGTTGGAACAAATGTGCAAATACTGGACCTAGTTCATTTGCTAACTCCTGTAGAAGTCTAGGATGAAGCTCATCAGGTCCTAGGGCTTTTGAGGGATTCAAGCCTTTGAGTAACTTAATCACTCCTTCTGTAGACACCACCATACTACCCATGAAAGGGGCCGATCTTCTGGTTAACAGAACCTCATTGTACTTAGTTTTATTGAACGCATCACTGAATTGACTGATTAGTCTAATTCTGCAACTCCATTAAAAATTTCCTCCCCTCAGAATATCTTGCCTGTCTTTTTTTTTTTTTTTTTTGACTTTTTATGTATTTATAGAAGTCTCTGGGATTTGCCTTTACATCACCTACCAAGTTATTCACATACAAATCATGCTGCTTTTTAATGTCAGCCTTTATTTCCTGTCTCAAAGATTTAAGTTTTGTCCGAAGTTTACCACTACCAGTCTTCTTAGCCTTAGCATGAATTTTATTCCTTTTGTGAATCTTTCTTCTTATCTCTGGAGTGATTCAAAGAATCATAGAGACAGACTTACTAATTTTTTTAGGGGATCTGCTTGTCAGCTAAATCATAAATTGATATGAAGTTAACCCTAGTCCTGCTGAATAAATTAAGATGCCACACTCACTTCTAATTTTCAGCCAATCAGACTACTTTTGTCCGGATTGTTGCTATAAAATCACATACTTAATTGCAAACAGTGCAGATCCAGATCAGTTGGCTTCTTCAGAAGCCAACTGATCTGGATCTACACTGTTTGCAAAGGCAGGGTATATCCGGGTTCAGCAGGACAAGGGTTAAAGTTCTCCTGTACTGATCTAGCATACGAGTGACCGCTGAAGTACTTCTCATTTGTAAATCTTAACGCATCCTTTCTCATAGTTTCAAAGTCAGCTTTCTGATATGAATACACCTTCCAAGAGCAACAGATAATTTTGGGGACATTTGGGTATTTAACCCTATCAAAATTTAATCAATTAGGTAAAATTGTATTTTCATTTTTGGTTTGAGTAAAGATACCCCACAAAATGAAAATTATTTGGGTAAAACTTATAAAACTGAACGAAAAAGCACAAAAAAGCCTGATTAAGGTATTTAAAACATGGTATTTCATTATACCTTATTAATTTTATGATTATATTTGTCATATGAAGATTAAAAACACATATTATGTGCAGTAATCATAATATACAATACTAATCATGTGCTTTTCTGGTCTTGAAACTTTAATTTTCACTCTTGAATTTGGAAATAATTGGGTACTCTGTCAAATCAATTGGATATCAATACCCAAGTTTTTGAAAATAATTGATTATTTACTCAAAACATATAGGTATTTTACTCGAAATCCACCCCTGCCTTCCTCCGAGGTTTCTTTATATGCGGAATGAAGATTCTTAAAATTCTGAAATGTCATGATCATTAAGTTTGAGTGGAGAGTGAATATCCTGAAATTGAACTGGTAAAGAGGTAAGAATCAAGTCCAAGGTGTTTTTATCACGAGTAGGAAAGGGTATCATTTGTGTCAAGCCATGATCATCCATTATGTCAAGTAACATTTGTCCTTCGGACTGACTTACCATGCTACCAGATTTGTTAATTAAGCCTAGCAGGCCAGACAATTTCTTTGAAGTTGAAGCCACCTAGTACATGAACTGATCACGGCAAGAGATAAGGGGAGTGTCCGAGTAAAATACCCATATGTTTTGGGTAAATACTCAATTATTTTCAAAAACTTGGGTATTGGTACCAGGTGAATATTATTTGCAGACCAAATGGACCAAAAGAGTATTATCTGCAGATCATTTACCTTGCAGACCAGGTTTTATCAATACCAATAAGCAATATATTTATTATGGTATCCCAGTGGGGAGGGGTGGGGGTACTCTATATTTTGCCTGCTACATAGGCTAGGACTATTTTTAGAATTTTGAATTTTACTACTTTTTTTGGAGTTTGGGGGAAAAGTGGCTATTTTGGGTATATTGGCCATTTGCAGGGTTTTTTTTTTTGGTTTTTTTTTCAGGGTTAGAACCTTCTGTTGAACTGACAGTTATTTTTATTTAGTTTTAACAGCTCTATTTCTGCTGTGCATCAATTCAATGCCATAAAAGTAAAAATGGAGCTACTGTTGGAAACCGTTTAAAGCACTAATATTACTAATAAAATTTGTTTCACCTGACTTGATTAAATTCAGTAACTTTTTGAAATAATAAGTTGTATCTTCAGTCTCACATGAAAACATGTTAATAAGTTATAACTGAATATGTTTTAGACTACAAAGTACCGAGGAACACTTTTATCTCCATACAGTGCCATTAAATAGGTATTTTGAAAGGCGTTTTTCCTAATATTCAGTTTAACATTTCCAAAGTCTAACCATTTTTTTTTGTCAAAAAATTACAAAAAAAAAAGCAAAAACAGAATAATAATAATAATAATTAACATGAATAAATAACATTTCCAAAGTCTAACCAATTTTTTGGTCAAAAATTACAAACAAATAAACAAAAGAAAAAAAAAAAAAAAAAAAAAAAAGAGAGAAAAAACAAACAAAAAAAAAAGTTGAAAAACAACAACAACAAATAATAATAATTATAAGTAACATGAATAAATAGTTATGGTAATACATCTATGCATTAAAGTTCAATACGAAATGGATTAGAAATGATATATTTGCATAAGATAGCTTGATAAGTTCTTACTTCTGCTCTAACATAGTTTATGGGTGCTAGATAGAACTTCTTTGGCTAGACCTCCCTCTCATGATCAGCCCCAATATACAATCCTGATAACAGAGCACACATCAAAGGCTAATCTTATCTAAGTGGTTAAGAGGTGATTATAAGTCTCCTTAAGTGAGGCCCTGTAGGGGGTAATTCATATAATTGTGACATATTCAATACGTTACTTTAAAACCAAATAAATTCATTTGCAAATTTTGCATTTAAATTGTTGATTTGTATTGTGTCACTTATTTATTTTTTGATAGTTTTTTATCCAAAATACAACACTGTCTTGCATTGTGAAGAACAAAATACAAATAAACTGATATAGAAATATAAAATTGAAAGTATTTATTTATTTTCTAAAGTAAATAAGAACACGCCACAATTATTCTAAAGCTGGCTTAAAACTAAATATTTTAGATTCAATCAAATTGATTCTGCAAATATTATGTCTTGAGACTTTTTTTTGTGTTGACGTTTTACGACCCAGTCAACCCAATGTGGTCATGTCGAGCGCAGTCTGTTTACCTAACCACATATTTACTGGATAGGCTTAGTCCTCTAAGCAGTTAACCAGTATTATGCACATTCTTTTGCCAGAAACTGACAACTGCCCTTCTTGGGTGTCTTCAGACTAATCATAAGAGTTCACCAGGAAAGAATAAAAAAGGAATGTACTAAATAATATTTATCAAGGAAAGTTAAACATAAAGGAATTATCATAAAGTTTTCTTCAAGAGCATAGCTCTTGATAAGATGTTATTTGAAACTATTGATATTATTCTTATTTTTCCATGAAAATATATTTCCGTATGGTAATCATATCAAAACACATGAGACTTACATATATCAGAATATATTACTTAATTACTTTATATATAATCTGTTTACACATTTTCTGCCTGCAAGGTAAATGGTCTGCAGATAATACCCTTTTGGTCCACTGCAGACTGGTCCACTGTCCACAGGTCTGCATAATTTGGTCTGCAAATAATACTCATCATTGATACCCAATTGATTTCATAAAGTACCCAATTTAGGGTTCGCACTAGGATTTTTTTTTTCTTTCGCCACCATTTTCGCCGATTTGATTTTTTTTGTGCCATTTTCTTTAACTTTGAGCCAGATTTTGAGCCAAATTTTGGCCATTTTTCGCCAAAGAATTATCTTGTCAGAAAAAAGGTGTTCATTTACTGATTCCTTTAACTGCAGCAGTAGAATCAGTATAGTATGAAATGTGTGGAGGACTTGAAATTAATTCTCACACTGATTTTTAAAACTTCTGCTGTAATTAATTAACTACAATGTCATGAATTAATAATAAGTCTTTGTTTTGCACATTGAATGTTGGAGACACAAAAATAGAACACTTTACATGGAAACGAAAGTTCTGAAAAGTGTTGTATAATGTTATTAATGTATTATACTGTAAGAGAATAACGTAACATATTATTCATTTGTACCCTGATAAATGCGGGGTAAGTTTCTTACACAGCAGGTTTTACTGTTTTAAGGGAGCTAACTGCAACTGACCTAAAAGGGAGTTTACTGCAATTGCTTTACGAGTCGGGTCTATGCGAAATGGAATGGAGAACAGCATATTTTATGAATCACGCCAATAAAAAAAAAGAGGGGGCATGCTTATACAATAAGCGGTTAACCAGTACACTGAACACCCTTCCGCAAGAAACTTGTAACTGCCAATCTTGAAGCAGTGGAAGGAGCGAATGACCGTAGCAAATACATGTGTTTCATGATAAATCGCTACAGTCTGTGGGGATCGAATGCGCGATCCGGACCATCAGAGACTAATGTGTCTGCCTCTGAATCATTATTCGTATTTTTTTTTTTTTTTTTTTTTTTTCGGGACGACGTTCGTTGATCGCCAAATAAAATTTAGGCTCATAAGAAGGTACCGAAACATGCTTAATTAAAGTCGGCACTGCCAAAGTGTACTTACCGCTTTAATAAGCTGAACCGGTTAATGACAATAATTATTTCTCGTGTAATCAATTTGTTTTCCATCTTTGTGTTTGACATAGGGTTCCATGTGATTACATTCTGGGTAAATTTCCGTGACGTAGGCGATGCGACTCTGACATTAATTCCTGATTGGTAGCTTCGGCAGAGCGTCATGAATATTGAGGACGAAAGGCGTGGAAAGTTGGCGGTGCTACTGTCAAATTGTGTATCACGGCACGTGACCTTATATCGCTTTCATCAAATTCAGGTTAATTTGATCAGCTACCGTTTTCTGATCGATAATTGAGTTGTTAATTGGCGAATTATACAATCAAGGAAGGTGCGATAGACACGCGCGACAATTATATGGCTCAGTAGCGGGTAATTCTGGCGATATTTTTTTCGCCACTTGTTTTCGCCAATTTATGATTTTTTGTGCCAAATTTTATTTTTCTGCGCAAATGACGACAATGGCGATCGGTAACGCGAACCCTGCAATTATTTCCAAATTCAAGGGTGAAAATTAAAGTTTCAGTGCCAGAAAAGCACATGACTGCTACTTTACATTATGATTACTGCACATAACAGGTGTTTTTATTCCTCATATGCCAAATACTATTAAAAAGTTAAAAATGTATAATGAAATACCATGTTTTAAATACCTAAATCAGGCTTTTTTGTGCTCTTTCTTTCGGTTTTATAAGTTTCACAATTAATTTTCATTTTGGGGTGTATCTTTACTCCAACCAAAAACATGATTTTACCCAATGGATTAAATTTTGATGGGATTAAATACCCAAATGCCCTCAAAATTATCTGTTGTTCTGTCAATCGAAGATTTTTACCCTTATGCTGAGACTAAATATGATCAAGCTGATCTCAAAACAACGGTCTTTGACAGTGCCAATTGGCTGTCGGAACCAACTTGCTACACAGTCTATCTATCTATCGATACTGCGTCACCCTCATCACTGAATATTATGCACAGGGATTCAAGAAGAGAAGATTTATTTGCAAATATTCCTACCCAAACTGATTCAGAGTTATTTTCCAATTACATGATTGGCATGTGAGAGGTGAATACAAAACATGAATGGCAACCGTTAGCAGTTTAATGAAAGAAAACAAGAACAGGCCCAAGAATCGAGATATTAAACTAGGCCTCAGATACAGTAACAAATACAGCAACAAACCTGTCTGGTAATCTGTTGCTCGGCATGTTTGTAGAATTGAAATATTGAAAGTGAAAGTCTGTTTCAGGAAACGCGTGTTGGAAATTCCACTATCACCATTGGGGGGCTTTATGAGATCCTTACTAAAATGTAGGTCCGATCCAAAAGCCTGCCTTTTGAAAAAAAAATGAATACAAACCTGTCTGGTAATCTGTTGCTCGGCATTTTTGTTTGTAGAATTTAAAAATTGAAAGTGAAAGTCAGTTTCTGGAAACTTGCGTGTGGAAATTCCATTCACTATCATCAGGGTGCTTTATGAGGTCCTCACTAAAATCCCACACCGCACTGCGCCGAACTTAATGGAATAGTGTAGAATAGATTAGCACATGGAACGGGTTGGTGGGGTTGGTGCGCGGAAAAAGACGGAACCAAAAATGGGACCAAAGTTTGATCGCTCAAGAAAAGCCTTTATCCTTCATAGAATAAACATGTTTTAGCAGGCATATTAGTTATAGAGTCTTCTTCAAAATGTGTATCATATTTTCAAATATTTCCCGTTATTAAGGAAATATTGCCAATTGAATAGTCCCATGTCGGCCGGAGAAAAGACGGGACCAAATTTTCGTGCAAATGACTATGTCCTAAATTTCTGCAAGTATCGCCAGAATAGTGCATGAAAAGTAGTTTTTATAGCATATGCTAACCAATATCATCCTAGGGAATTCTCAAACCGAAAAATTTGATAGTTTGTGCATTAAGAAAACACGCCTATTCAAATATATTGAAAATTTCACCACCAAAACACTGAAAGTTTTCAGATAAAAATTCAGATATTTTTCATATCTCTGCTCAGAACATAGATTGTGGGTACTCGTTAGAAACGCCTCGCAGAGGCGGTTCTAACGAGTAGCACAATCTATGTTTTTGAGCAGAAATAAGAAAAATAATGTATACCCCTGTGAACCCCAGTTTTGCTTTATAAAAGTGGGGTTTCAGGGGGTCAAAATTATATAGGTATGTTTTCGTGATGGCATAAATTTTCCAATAATTTGACGGGGGCCAAATAATTTGCTGCACACTATTAAAATAATGGTATATTAATAATAGCATTTTCGCATAATGTTTGGCCATTTGTTCGATAATTCAATTTAATTGTGGTCATGTAATCACACACACACACACACACACACACACACACACACACACACACACACACACACACACACACACACACACACACACACACACACACACACACACACACACACACACACAGCGCACACACAGACACACACACTATTTGCCCGTCCCCCATAGGCGGAGGCATAAAAATTTAGGTTTTGAGGGATATGGGCTATTTGCCTTTTTACTTCAAGGGGTATGGACTATTTGACGTTTTACTTCCGGGGATATTGGATATTTGAAATCCAGTTTGGTAATTTTAGGGATATTTAAAAACTATAATGGGGATAATTCACATAATATTTAAAAGGGATATGAAATGGTCGTCTTTTTACTTCCAGGAATATAGGACATTGATGGCCCACCACTAGCTTTCCTCCATCCCTACCCCCACCCTCTCTGCTATACAAGCCTCACCTTTTCTCAAGCATGCAAATGCATATGTGCGCACTCTATTAATTTGTCTCTGGGCGACCAGACCTGCTTCATCCTATCAATGTGCTGGATTCATGCAATCTGCCGAGAATTCAAAAATGATTCCTGGGCTACATCTATCTGTCTATCTATCTATCTATCTATCTATCTATCTATCTATCTATCTATCTATCTATCTATCTATCTATCTATCTATCTATCTATCTATCTATCTACCTACCTGTCTGTCTGTCTGTCTGTCTATCTATCTATCTATCTATCTATCTATCTATCTATCTATCTATCTATCTATCTATCTATCTATCTATCTATTTATCTATCTATACTATTCTATTCTATTCTATGTATACTGTAAGTTGTGTGACGCCCAAGTATGTTTTAGTCCAAGTGTAGGGGTCAAATATCATTACGAAAACACGCCTATTCAAATATATTGAAATTTTTACAACCCAAAACGGAAAATTTTCAGATAAAGGCGGTTCTAACGAGTATCCACAATCTATGTTTTTAGCAAAATAAGAAAAATAATTTATACCCTTGTAAACTCCAGTTTTACTATATAAAAGTGGGGTTTAAGGGGGTCAAAATTATATAGGTATGTTTTCGTGATGTTTAGCCTTATCAATATCTACCAGGCCATAATGGATTTTATGAAAGAAGGCTAAGGAGGCCTGCTCCCTCCGGGTTTCCAGGGTTGGCCACTGCAGCTCATCCAGCATAGAGTCGACATGGCTTGTGTTCCTCCAACAACTGCAAGTCCAGCGAGCAGTAGTCTTCTGTGCCTTCTAAAGTTGACCACATTCAGTTATAATGTATGGGTTCCAAACAGCAGCTGCATATTCCAGTTTAGTGCGCACAAGCATTTTATAGGCAACCTCCTTGGATTCTTGATGTGCAAAAGGGCGGTTTTGATGGAGAAATCCAAGGGTTTTACTAGCTTTGGCAGAAATTTCCGATACATGTTGACATAAATCTAAAATAAAAGTTAGAAAGGATTGCCTTTGGATACAAAGAACACACAAAAGCATGAAAATCGGAGACTGGGTTTGACTGAGTCCCTTCATGTATACAACACTGTAGTTTGCGCGGCTAAATTATCTGAAATGGTAACACCAAGATATTTGGCAGACTGAACTTCTTCCTGATTATGTATGATGTCTTAAGTGGGGTTGCTTTGCACGCTTCGAGGTGGTGCCTAATTTCAATTTATTTTGTATTTCATGAGAGAACACCTTCTGTATAATTATGCTGGGTTGCCAATAAATATTATTCCATTATATTCTATAAAACTATGGCATTCAAATTATCGGGTTTTACTCTATGCAGCCGTCTAGTGATTAGAACACCAGTCTGGATTACGAGTTTTTCTCCGAAAATGTGAACCATTCTAACGGAGGAACAAGTTAGAAAAGCGGGAAATAAATTTTTGAAGTTTAAATTAAATGTATGCGGCGTCGGGTTTTTGGTGTGTGTGTGTGTGTTTGTGTGTGTGGCGCGGGGGGGTGGGGGGGGGGGTGGGGGGGGGTGGGGTGGGGCGGTGTGTATGAGGTAACAGGGGTAATTGTGGTACAGGTGTGCGAGCCAGCATTTCAAAACCAACCTCATTCATATAGCCAAAACGGACCCATCCATATACTTGAATCAACCAAAATGTTGACCTACAATGACAATGACAATGATTTATTACCAATCAAGGTCCCATTAAAAGGCAAAAATCATGGGAGAACATTCTCAAGACATTGATTAAGAATGATTCAGAGGAAGTAAAATACAAATAATCAACTCCAAAAGAGCATATTTAGATACATATCCATACATGTCTTTATCACGATACGTATCCATATGGGTGCCCACTCATATCTGACCGTATCTGAAAGATAAAAATGGGCTCCAACATGGATACTTGAGCTCGGATATAGCTAGCTAAGTAAACAAAAGGCGTCATATTAACCCAACCATATACTATACATCAACCTCCCTGGAATATGGTTCTATATGACACTTCTAAAGATATAACAGGGTTTAAATATAGAAACCAAAAGAGAAAAAATAAATAGGTTACACATAAAAATGACCATTTATAAATGGCCACTTTCCTGTATAATCTATATATTTTGATTGGATATAACACATTAGTCAACTAACATAGTTTACAGTTTGAACCCCAACCCCCCCACCCCCCCCCCTCCCCCCCACCACCAAAAAAAATAAAAAACAAAAAAAAAACCACTACAAAAAGGTTGCGAAGTATTGGTACATGTATAGTAACTAAATTTAATGTGACTCATGGATAGCAAATGATTTGAATACAAAAATTGCGAGCTCAGTTATAATAATATCATCTGTATTGCATAACAGCCAGTTGAATTTTAACTTATCCTCTAGTACATGAAACTTTTGACAATGCTTTAAAACTACTGAGAAGGAAAGGCAGCGAATAGCTTTATATTTAGGACACTGAATTAAAAAATGAAACTCATCCTCAATATCTGTCAAACATTGGTCACAAACTCTGTTATCTACAGGGATAGGCGGTTTTCAAAATTTCCCTTATTCAATTTTTAACTGATGAGCACTTATTCTAAATTTAGTTAACGATTTTCTTTTATCAAAATTTTTAATTACATTTAGATAATGTTCAAATTGAAAATGTTCTTTGAAGGTAAAATATGTCCTTAGATTCCCATCTAAATTATTATCTCAAAAACCTATCTAAAATTGTTTGTAACGCTCTATACTAACACTTTTCATATACTTCTTAAAAGACTTAGCACTCAGGTCTATTAACATTTCAGTAGTAACAGAAATATTGAGTAACTTCAGCATATTATTAATTGAAGTAAACCAGCTATTCAAACCTTTTCTACCAGCCTCGGTGGCTCAGTTGGATGCGCCGTCCAGCTGGAGACCAGGAGGTCGCGGGTTCAACAATGGAGATTGATCATGAAATATTTTCTACGGTCATTCTCTCCCTTCCGCTGATTCAAGAAGGGCAGTTGTCAGTTTCTGGTGAAAGAATGTGCACAATACTGGTTAACCGCTTAGAGGACTAAGCCTGCCCAGTAAACGTGTGGTAAGGTAAACTGATCGCACTCGACATGACCCCATTGGGTTGACTGGGCCATAAAACCTCAACACAAACAAACAAACCTTTTCTATGTAGAGTTTTTGAGCATGCAAATGCATCGGCAAGAAGTTCAGAGGAGACAGTTTCAAGTCTATGCCAATATGACAATACTGAGAGAAGAATATTCACTTGAATAGGAAATATACCAAGTTCTGAAGCTACAGCAAAATTAGAGCTCCGTTTATGGACACCTAAAATATATTTACAAAAATGAATACGTAACTTTTCTGAGTAAAAACTTTTGGAAATTTTGGAATAATCAAATAAATCATCAATAGTAGCTTTTTTGGATAAAGATCATGACAGAATTTCAGAACTGTACAACAATATGGGTTTAATAGTATGGTCAAAAATATGTAAACTAGTAAAAATGCTTGGGTTTAAAGACAAAATATTGCGTTTAAGTGAATATTTAATCTACAAGATACAAGATTTATTTAGACAACCGACGTAACAGACGATGTCCTCCAAAACATGTTTACTATACACAATACTGTAACAATGCAATGAGAGATGAATGTGATGAAATGGTATGAAATAATGAGCATTTCAAATTATCTTAAGAGATGTTGTTATAAAACCACAAATATATTTTGTCTCTACAGGTTCATTAAACGCACCAAAGTTTTCAGTGATGCATCAGTATTTGGAATGAAACCAGGGTATTCAGTTTTCATTTTCTGAAATAAATCATTTCTTATAGCAGAATTGTTTGAGCAATAAAGCATAAAATGTACCTCGTTTTCTTTTATATATCCCAAGTTGTACAAATTTTAACGAGGAATGCGTGGTCTGAAGTAACAACCTGAAGTAACTTATCCTAAGTTTTGAAAGTTCTCTAGTTTTAGTTTTTGAAAGCCCAAATAATACCGGTAGATAGTTTTGAAAAGAAAAGTGTAAATGCTTGAAAAAGTATTTAATTTTTATCTTGAACGTGATTTCTCAGTCTAGATAATTCTTTTGTTCATGTCAGATAAATATATATAGAAATGATCTCTGACATGTCACAAGATTGCATTTCCAGTTCAGTAGTTGAAAACCTCTGCATAAAATTATGTATACAAGAATACCATGATTTGTAACCATCTTGACAAAATGTTTTATACAATTCAAAGACCTCTTTCAGCAAGCGATCTTCTGCAAGCTGACACAATCGAGAATAATATTTAAATGTTTGAGACCCTATATAATTAAGAACTGGTTCTCGACCAAATTCAAGTCTAGATGCTAAATTCGACGCTTTCTTATGTACATTAATAAGTATTTGCAAAATCGGTGTTGTATTTTCTCAAAAGGCAATGTGTCGCGAGTTTTCCCTCTTATGTTGTAGTCACCTATCCAAACTTCAGCACGATATGTTAAAATTGAGTGTACATTATTACGAAAACACGCCTATTCAAATACATTGAAAATTTCACCACCGAAAACTGAAAAATTTCAGATGAAAGTTCTGAAATTTTTCATATTTTTGCTCAAAACATAGATTGTGGGTACTTGTTAGAACCACCTCACCGAGGTGGTTCTAACAAGTACCAATAATCTATGTTTTTGAGCAGAAATAAGAAAAATAATGTATACCCCTGTAAACCCACTTTTACTATATAAAAGTGGGGTTTATGGGGGGTCAAAATTACATCTATATTAGGTATGTTTTCGTGATGTAAGAATATCAAAGTTTAAACTTTAAAGTATTACTCATTCATATACTGCGCTTTGATTTTTTGTACCCATTTATTAGTGTTGTAATGATGATCAATTATAATCGATAATCAATCAAAAATTCTTCTTGATTCTACTATCGATTGTGTTTGCAAATTAATAATCAGTTATAATCGAAAAGATTCACGCCTAACTATTTTATAAGTTATTATTCTCAAATTGCAACTTAAATGCAAAAAGATGCAATTCTAAAGTCTTCAGCTTGAAATTATGTTAATAAGAAACAAAGTAGTGTTTCTGCAACAAATGGAAAGTCTTCAGTACACATCTTAAATGTCAAAGCCTATGAGTGCTGTGAGGACCTATTACTTTTGTGGTAAGGTACTGCACATAAAATTATGCATACAAACGACAAGTTAACAAGTTTTTATTAAGTTTTAAGCAGTAAAAGGATACCATTTTATATTTCTGGGTGATGGGACCTGTGTTTGCATTTCATTTGATAGCATTCGATTATAATCGATAATCAATCAAAACCTCCTGTCCGATTATTTTTGATGATCGATTATAAAAAATCCCATAATCGGACAACACTACCATTTATTGCTGGTTGTTAGACAAATATCACATTCAGTTCACTGAATACCAAGAGAACAAGCAGCCTCGAAAAATCTCTGAGCGAAAAGTATGTACATATACCAGGATGTCAGAAAAATGGGGCCTTTCACATAGGAATCCAGAAAAATCGCGTCATTTATATACTTTTTGTGGAAAAAAAGGGGGCCAATCATATACCTGGCATGCTGAAAAAGGGGGCCATTCGGCACGCACATCCGTACTATGCCATATATAGGAAGTTACCCCACCTGCAGATATTTACCTGGAGATCAAGAGACAGACTAACACTGTTCTGACTGACTGACTATTAGATTTTTAACGCTACCAGGCAACTAGGTCACATACAGGAAGCACTAGAAAATCTGGATTAGTTTTACTGGACTCCTAGTTTAGCTTAAAACAGGCCTAGTTATAATTTCTAGCTAGGTTACCTCTACCAGACACCGTGCATGTAAATAGTCGTCCAGTCTGTAAGTTATGGAATTTTGAACTTTAATTGGCCTGAAAGGTTCGAATTTAAAACTAACATCATGGTGTTTTGTCCATGTGTTATTTTCTGTCTGTCACCTTGCCACGCTTCATGCTGAATTAACAACACTAGGTGGAGGTGGGCCCGGAGTTCGTGGAAAAATGGAGAGGGAAGAGGCTGGAGAGCGAGCATTGAGGAGCATTCTGGAACTTAGCTCATAGTCTAAATAAGGGCGTAGTCGAAAGCTAAAGTGGGGCGAAGGGTATTTAATTAGATTTTATTTATTCCCGTAGTCCAAAGTTCCATGTAGTCGAAAACAAAAAGAGAAGGAGAAAGCATAGTCAAAAGTTAAAGTTGTAAAAATGGAAAAACTCGAAAAACGTACATGTACTAAGTTACAATTGCTATGATTTTTTCAGACTGACACTGTGAAACAATCCTCTTTTTATAGTGCACTCTAGTCTTTAAGTTCACCATGTTCACTATCAGTGAGACACTAGATCTACTATGCTTTTGACATCTTTCAGAAACTTCTTCCCTGGGGGCGGGGGTAACTTCTATATATGGCATAATATTGGATGTGCGTGCTGAAAAGCCCCCTTTTTATACCCTGCCACAAAATAGTGGCAGGGTATTATGGTTTCATGTTGGATGTCCGTGTGTCTGTCCGTCCGTCTGTCGTACGTCTGTCCATCCGTTTTTCATTTCTGGATGATAACTTTAGTAAACATCAATGGATTTTCACCAAACTCAAGGTATGTGCATTGATATTGTGGATATCTGGTTTGGGATTGCTAATGGGCAAATTTCGTCAAATTTTTACAGAGTTATCTGCCCAAGACACGCCCATATTTTCATTTCAGGATGATAACTTGAGTAAATAACAAGGGATTTTTAACCAAACTTGCTATATGCATTGACATTAAGGAGATCTGGTTTGGGATTGCCAATGGGCAAATTTCGTCAAATTTTTACAGAGTTATCTGCCCAAGACACGCCCATATTTTCATTTCCAGATGATAACTTGAGTAAATAACAAGGGATTTTAACCAAACTTGCTATATGCATTGACATTAAGGAGACCTGGTTTGGAATTGCTAATAGGCAAATTTCGTCAAATTTTTACGGAGTTATCTGCCTAAGGCATGCCCATATTTTCGTTTCTGGACGATAAATTGAGTAAATAACAAGGCCTTTTAACCAAACTTGCTATATGCATTGATATTATCAAGGTCTGCTTTAGGGTTATCTGTCCATTGATATTATCAAGATCTGCTTTAGGATTGTTATCTGTCCCTCCATCATTTTCTTTCCAGACATTTTCACAACGATAACTTTAATACATAAACGAATAATTGCTGTGGCGGGGTATTATGCTTGCGGTGCTTTTATTCAGCACTGCCAGGTATATCATTACCCCTTTTTTTCAACAAAAATTATATGACTGACCCTATTTTTCTTGATTTGTATGTGAAAGGCCCCATTTTTCTGACCTCCTGGTAAAGGCGTATATTTTTAATACACTCAGAGATTTTTAGAGGCTGCTTGCTCTCTTGGTATTCAGTGAACTGACTTCTATATTTATCTACCTACCAGCAATAAAATGGGTATAAAAAATCAAAGGGCAGTATATGAAAAGGTCAGCACTTCGGATGATCAAGTATATGAATGGGTCTTTTTTTCAAATGCCAAGTATTATGAATGGAGTAGGTTTCGAAATACTATATATATATATGGTTTCTCCATGATAACAAATGCAGCGCCACCTAACTCCTGGAATGCTTTAGGTAAAAGGTCATGCTATATTTGGCAAGGCTTGGTTTCCAAGTAGAAAAGAAAAATGTAGACCATATTGAAAACAGCTTAGTGAACTTTACACCCATATTCATTAAATCCACTTTTCAAGCTACCGTATTCGACCTACTTACCGCATTGTGCGCTCAGGTTTTTCAAAATTACTGGGAACACTCAGTTGTGGTAAAATATGTATCTACCCATTAAGGGTACACAGTAAAAACAATCAGGAAAGGACTTATTTGATAATGATTATGCGATTTTTTTTATCTAATTTTCTTTATAAAGACATATGTTGTGGATATTCATTTGAATTGCATCGACAAGTCTATGCAATTCAAATGAGTACCCACAACATATGTTTTTTATGAAGAAGTAAACAAAAAGTACCCTGGCTGTAATCTGAAGACTACGGAATTGCTTGACTGTGCACTTATAGGAGTATGTGTGGTAATTAGGTCGAATACGGTAATTCTAATTTTTTGACTAAAATGACAAACCTAGTGTATCAATACTTTGTTTAGAAAATTTATGGCCAAAATTTGTGAAGATCACGTGCCATGGTAATCATGGGATAATTTCACTTTTGGTTCAATATAGGGGTGATTAGATTGGTCTGTTTACACTTGTAAATGCTTTCATAGAACAAGTCAGTGATTCGGCTAGACCAAAATCAGTTCTGGACATTTTGTCCAAATGGCAGCTGGTTCTCTCGGATATTCTGAAATTTTCTTGGACAAATTATAAAGCTAGAAAATCTCTTTAATGTGGATTCAGCAGTGCTTGTGTGTGTGTGTGTTGAGGGGGGGTGTGCGCTGGCTGGCGTCGCCATTTCCTTGCAGGGAATACGTTTGGCCACTGCTAGATTTTGGCATGAAAAATGTCAACTTTTGTTCATTGCTTCTAGGGGGCATTTTTGCCTGATGTGATGTCCAATTCTTTACAAAATCACGAGTGTAATATTTGGCCTCGCACAGTGTCACATGTAAACAAACTCGATGAGATCAAGAGAAGTAACTTAGACAGGATTTGGCCTTATGTTTCGGCCAAACAAATTAGACTGGAGACCAGGAGGTCGCGGGTTCAACCCCCGCCGAGGTCGGCAACATTCTTTCATGGAGATTGTACATGAAATATTTTCTACGGTCATTCTCTCCCTTCCGCTGATTCAAGAAGGGTAGTTGTCAGTATATGGCAAAAGAATGTGCACAATACTGGTTAACCGCTTAGAGGACTAAGCCTGCCCAATAAATGTGTAGTTAGGTAAACTGACCATGCTCGACATGACCCCATTGGGTTGACTGGGCCGTAAAACCTCAACACAAACAAATCATTTGGCGACACAAAAACTAACAGGCATAAAAGCCGCATTATCGAACATCACAAAAAATCAATAATGTTTGATAAGCAGTCCAGTACATCTTAGATTGACCAATCATCGGTCGTTTTACAAGATAAAGATCTGCATCAAAAATAAACTGTGCACAACAGTAGAAATCCATTAATAAAAGCCAAAAATGGCAATCAAACAATGTGTCCAACCAGGTCAGAAAAGTTTTGGACATCTGTAAATTTCGAAGGAATATGGCCGATGTCAAACTGAATCCCTGCAAGTCAACAGAACTGCCTTATTTGTACATAACATAAATGATGACTCGATGATTATTCTGGCGAAAGAATGTGCACAATACTGGTTAACCGCTTGCCCGGTAAACGTGGTGGTTAGGTTAACTGACCGCGCTCAACATGACCCCATTGGGTTGACTGGGCCATAAAACCTCAACAGAAACAAACAAACAAATGATTATTTTTTTTTTTTTTTTTTTTTTGATTTGGGTTTAACGGCCCTTTCAAGAATATTTCACTTATATCGAGCCGATCGTTCATCGAAGGTGGGCGAAAACCGGAGTACCCGGAGAAAAACCACCTGACCATCCGTAAGCAGAACTTGGCTTTCCCACATATGTCCCGAGCTAGGCTCGAACCACAGCGGTGAGAAGCCTAATGGATTAAGAGTCAACTCTCTTATCCACTAGGCTACGGGGGCCCGTTAATTATTTTCAGCATTTTATCTGTAAGCAGTAATGCTGAAACGTTCTACCTGAAGTAACATGAAAATACATATCACCAGGCTATTATTTCTGACTGTCACCATGCAAACCATGCTTGGATAAATGAAATTTTATGAGAAATGCACTAATCAAATTAATTCTTTCTTAAATTTTATTTTGAATGATTGAGTTCCAAATTTTTTTTTTTTTTTTGAAAAAAAAAAAAAAATGAGAGAAAAATTCAAATTCGCTGAGGATTTATTTGAGAGCATTCAAAATTGCCTTATTATCTGCGTGCATGTATCCATTGGCAAAATGGCTGCTGTTACCTTGTGATGGTACATGCAGCTGAATTTAATATACTAGTTAGGCCTAATATATATACAAATGAGATTACTTTTGATAAATGTAGAGATTATTTCATTCTAAATAATCATATATTCCACTGTCACCAAGAATCCTTGTTGAAGATTGGGCAATTTTGTGGTCAACTGTCTCCATAACTTACTGTCAGGACCTAGTATGACCTATTTCTAGCTATTCTCAAGGGCATCGCCATCCCCAACAAAATGAGTGTAAATTTTGGGATTGATTATTGCAGGCCAAAAGGACTATTGCGATACTATTACTATTGCCAAAAGCATCACTGCAATATTATTACTACTGCAGGTTCCTAAATTGCGATACTATTGCGATAAATATTGGGAACATTAGTTTGCTTAAAAAAGACCAAAGATTTCATAAAGCTTTGTTGATGACATCCAGTGTTGAAATTCTATTTGAAAGCTACACTATTGCTGTAATATTTGATGAACTCAGCACATACTGACACCAAAAGTGTTGTATATTTTACAGTTCTGATATGCAAATTCTAATTCATTCATCCTTATGGTTATAACATGCAGATTGTCTCTATTTATATACCTATGATTATTATTTATACATCTAATATTTCTATCTTTTGAACTATTGAAACAATTGCAATAGTGAAAATACTATTGTCAATACTATTACTATTGCCACTTTACTATCACGATAGCATAATTGCTAAGATCACTATGGTGATGCATCGATAGTTCGATTTATTGTTACATGCCTAGTAAATTAGTGCAAAATATGCATGCAATTTTTTGAGCTTGTGCTATTTATAAGGCAACTGTTCCAAACAAAATACATGTCAAGTAATGGATATACTGGCTGGCTATTGGGGCTGTGTATTGGGTCCAATGCACTATCCAGGTAGAGCAGCTGATTGATTTTTGACAGACAAAATTCGTCTACTCTGCTCCTTTTTTCGAACCTGTGTAATATTTTTATTCCTTGATAGATTTTGATGATTTAAACTGCATTCTCTGTCTTGCATTGGTTTAAGACTGTGTTGCTCAGGTTTGTGAAATTCTACAAATTTAAAAATGGCTTGTTATCGCTATCCTTTAACATCTTTTTGAAAGCTGTTTTTTGTATGGCGCTTTACTCAGAAATAAATTTTTGTTTTGATTTATATGAATCCATTTGTTGTAATTACCTGTATACACAAAAAGTTTTAGTCTAGTTATTGGTTTGAAAAAAATTAGAATGATTTCATTTTTCCCATACGGCTCAGCCAAGATCAGATGCAAGTTTTTGTTTCATCTGTTAGAAGTCAAAAATAATGTATGTGGATCCATAAAGTAATGTATGTAGATCCAGAAGAGGATTCTAACTGCTTAATTTTCAATTGATACATAAACTTTGCTGAAACTTAACCCTTGTCATGCTGAATAAATTCAGATGCCATGCCCACTTCTAATTTACAGCCAATCAGATTATTTGAACCTGATTGTTGATATAAATTTACATACTTAATGGCAAACAGTGCAGATCCAGATCAGTTGGCTTCCTCAGAAGCCAACTGATCTGGATCTACACTGTTTGCAAAGGCAGGGTATAACCGGGTTCACTGGACAAGGGTTAAGCACTTAAAGAGTACATCTGCTTAAAAATCTATATGATCCACTTTACTGCCTTCTGTGAAATTACAGGTCTGCCTGATTTACGCACAAATGCCCCTACCACATCTGTTTTCCCAACAGAAATCAATCCAAAGACTTCAGTGTGTGATGTAAGTATAGCAATAGATAAAGGCGCTTTTTTTAATCCGAAAAATGCTGATATCTTTCTTATTTCTCCACGAAAGCATGTTGTGGGTACTCATTAAAGGCGCCTCGCTGAGATGCTTCTAATGAGTACCCACAACATATGTTTTCGTGGAGAAATAAGAAAAATTTATGTGGATACCCCCTCTTATCTGTAGCTATGTGTAAGCACAAATAGTATGATTGCAGATCCATGGGTTACAGGTTCAAATCCCTGCTTGGCCACATACCTTGTATAGAGACTGATCTTAAATACATTCCGAGGTCATTCTTCCCATATTTTTTTCTAGAAGGACAGTTGCCATTTATGGACAAAAATACCTAGTATGTGCATAATATACTGGTTTACTGCTTGAAGGACTAAGCTTGCACAGGAATGATACTAATATGTTAACTGATTGGCTTGATATAACTTTAACAATATTGACAGGGCCAAAAAACTCCCAGTTAAAATAAATTAAGTACTCATGTATGATGTTTCTCAAAACAAATGAACTTGTTAATCAAAACTTGCTTTTCTATGTTCAGTTAGATTTTATATATCCACAAATTAAAACTCGCTTTTCTATGTTTGATCTTGATTTTATCAACAAAATTTCCATTTGTTTGAAAGTTTTCCCTCAAACACATGCTGACAGTCACCTGTAACTGTTTGTGGGACCATGATGACAGTTGTAATCAGAACTACCATGCATGTAGCTTGCAAGGAGGGAGTATCCAGGTATTTTTCTTATTTCTCCACAAAAACACATTGAGTCCTCATGAAAAGCCCCTTAATGAGGCACTTATAATGAATACCCACAAGTTGCCTCAAAATATACTTTCATGGAGCAATAAGAAAAATATCTGGGCCCAGTTGATCAAAACTAATGATGTCGTTAGTTAATGTATCGTTAAAACTTTGATCATTAAATATGGCATATATGCTAGCATTTTTGCTGAAAAATTGTGCAAAAGCTACCCACATTTTTTTCAGCAAAAATACCTTTGAATTAGATATTATACTTACTAGAACAGTTAACATTTTGACCACTAACGAGCTCGTTAAGCTAACCAGCTTTGAACAATTGGGCCCTGTACAATATGGTTGAAGACAGTGTCTTATCTGGAGCAATGTAACATCATTTTTGCATGAAAAAATGAGAAAAATATTACGCTGACCTAGAAATATGAAAGTATATTAAGCCCTGATGTCAAGTCCTTTTTTCCATTACAGATTTCATTAGGTACACAATATGTTCTACAGTAAAGATATCCTACAAAAAAGGGGAGGAAAATTCAGCAAGATATGGTAAGTTCTTGTGATGCCCCAACCAATGAGGTGTGCATGGGCATGAAGTATTACCCTCTGTACCACAGCTTTGTATTATAAAAAAGTAAGAAAAATGTTTGTCTAGATACACCACAACCTCTTTTTATAACACTGTTGCTGGGATCCATTTTTGTAAAACTATATTTGCTAAATCACTACATTGTATCCAAACAGAAATGCATAGATTATATAGAAGACTAACCATAAATGGTCATTTTTCTATATAATCTATACCTTTTGTTTTGATAGTCATTTTTCTATATAATTTATACAAATTATTTGTATACAGCAATTTTAGGATCCATCTTGTAAATGTATTATAACTGAAATAGTGCTATATTGAACTATGTTATAAAGTGGTTGAAACAGTACAGCAGGGCTCAAAATGTCTTGCAGTTTGTCAACTGCTCTGTATTGGCAACAAATATATATCAGTCATCAGACTCATTACAGTTGTCAGCTTCAGTTCTGTTTCAAAGGAAACTAGTTTAACCCATTGTAAACTGAATGAACTCCCCCACACTATATATTGGAAGATTCTAATTTCAAATTTAGGTAAGTCGGGCTATGTGATTTAGATATTCCTAGAGAAAAATGCTAGAACTATTTGCAAACAGTGCAGACCCTGATCAGAGGCCATGTTCTGCAGCATCTGATCTGGGTCTGCACTGTTAATTACCCTTTTAGGAGTCTCCAGACTTCAATGGGTTAAAAGCTTGATCTGACATTGACATATTCCAATTTAAAGCAGTCATTGGGGCAAATGGTTTGGTGATTGAATAGCAAACACTAGCTGACCCTCACCAAACTGCTTCTTTGGTCTTGCTCTACACTATTTGATCAGGAATGTGGGTCTGCATATTTTTAGTAACATGATACCATAATAATTCTAAATATTCTGAAAGAGAGGCCTGAGCAAACAGTGAGACCCAGATCAGACGCCGCAGAATGCGACGTCTGATAGGGTCTACACTATTTGCCACTAAACAAGCAGTGTTTAGACACATCAATAGATAGTAAAATGGACTGGTTCAAGTTTTAGAACAAGTATGGTAGAGCGTTAAGGTGTCCAGTTATCTGGAGTAAATACACTTTGCTTTTTTCAGGCTTGCTGCAACAAAGATGTACAAAATGAACAGGAGAGAAATTGCTACCGTTCATGTGGACAGAAGTTGGTGAGTATAGAAATCATCGCATTTACCCTAATATTTAGACAGACAGGCCTGAGCAAACAGTGTAGATCCAGATCAGATGCTTTGAAGAATGTCTGGTCTTGCTGAACCCAGATATGCCCTGCCTTTGCAAACAGTGTAGATCCAGAGCGGTTGGCTTCTGAAGAAACCAACTGATCTGGATCTGCACTGTTTGCACTAAGTTTGTGTATTTGTATCAGTTTTCGGGATCAAGTGATCTGATTGGCTGAAAATTAGAAGTGGGTGTGGCTTCATAATTTATTCAGCATGACATGGGTTAATGATAAGGTGTCTGAATACTTAGGGTAATAGATATGTTACAAATAGGTAGTGGTAGTTTCTGAATAGAGGGAAATGATTTGGTATGATTGACTGTATTTATCACACCTGCATAAGCATGGGCTCTTTAATCTCTTCTACTATCTCTTCTATCACTTTTCTCCCTTTCTCTGGGAGACGACACAAAATGACCTACAAGGGTTGATGTGTCATTAAACCTCAACACAATCAATCAAAGCATGGGCGACTTAGGCGTGCAAGTTTCCGTCCGTTTGTCTGTGTACTTACGTCCACCCTTGCATTCACCCTAAATTTAGTCTACAAACTGTAAAGAGATTACAGTTGGTTTCACTTCATTGATTTAATTTAGTTCACTGAGCTAAACAAGGATGACAACTCACTCTTCTGGTGTTTATACAAATTATCTTTCAACCTGAGTTAAATTTTTTCACATTTTAGTATGCAGTTGTGAATTAGCTTAGTGAAGTTCTTTATTTTTCCAAGTGGCGGTACAGATCGGCCCAAGCAGTGTTGACCAAGATCAATATAGCACCTGATCAGGGTCTGCAGTTTGCCATTCAGCCAGCATTTTTAGTCCGGCCTTGGTGGCTCAGTTGGATGCGTCGTCCGACTGGAGACCAGGAGGTCGCGGGTTCAACCCCCACCGAGATCGGTAACATTCTTTCGTGGAGATTGATCATGAAATATTTTCTACAGTCATTCTCTCCCTTCCACTGATTCAAGAAGGGCAGTTGTCAGTTTCTGGCGAAAGAATGTCCACAATACTGGTTAACCGCTTAGAGGACTAAGCCTGCCCAGTAAACGTGTGGCTAGGTAAACTGACCATGCTCGACATGACCCCATTGGGTTGACTGGGCCCTAAAACCTCAACATAAACCATACATACAGATAAGGGGGGTATCCACATAATATTTTTCTTATTCTCCACGGAAACATATGTTGTGGGTACTCATTAGAAGCGCCTCAGCAAGGCGCTTCTAATGAGTACCCACAACATATGTAATGAGTACCCACAACATATGTTTCCGTGGAGAAATAAGAAAGATATCAGCATTTTTTGGATGAAAAAAGCACCTTATCTGTTGCTATAAAATTCAACAAGCAGTAAAATGGACTTGTTCAAACATTAGGAGAAGTGTGATAGGGACTCATGGAAAGGTGTCATATAAAGAGGAAACAGTGTATACAGACCTATCGTGTATACCATCAGTTTTTGGACACCTCAGCTCCTTACCATACTTGGTCTAAAATTTGAACAAGTACAATTTAGACGAACCAACCCCATTGATGTCTAAAAGTTGCTGGATGAGTGAAAGACTCATTCTGCAGTATCTCATCTGGGTCTACACTGTTTGCTCAGGTCTGTGTGTCTGAATACATATGGTAAATATGATAACACATACAATATAGCTACTTCACCCTACAAGAAAACAGCAGCAGTGCCAACAACAGCAAGAACAAATGGGCCTCAACACCAGAAAATGTACATACAAGCGTCATTTGCACAGCCTAATCAGGGCCCAGTTGTTCAAAGCTAAGGACGTCGTTAGTTAACGATTTGTTAAAATTTACGTCGAGTAATTGGCAAATATGCTGAAATTTTTTGCTGAAAAAATGTGAGTAGCTTTTGCAAAAATGCAAAAGCTTCTCACATTTTTTCAGCAAAAAATATCAGAATATTGTATATTGAATCCGCTAGAACAGTTAACGAAATGATCCTTAACGAGCTCGTTAAGCTAACGACGCTTTGAACAACTGGGCCCAGAATGTTAACTTGGTGCATTTTGGCTATCCAAGGGTGCAAAGTTTTTTCATGCAGACAATGAAGACTGATCAGACTGCATGGATGCAGAGGCTGAGGTACTTTTTGTCATAGCTCCATACAAGGCACTTTTTTTCAAACAAAAAGTACTGATATTTTCCATATTTCTCCATGGAAAAATTTGTTCAGGTACTCATTAGAAGTGCCTGGCTTATTTCTCCAGGATAGCATATGTTGTGGGTACTCACTGAGGCATTTCTAATGAGTACCTACAATATATGTTTTCATGGAGAAATAAGAAAAATATTATGTTGATACCCCCTATTATCTGCAGCTATATGGGTCTGTGACCCAACAATAAGGGTATGTGTGGTACTTTATCTAAAGCTATACCGCTCTTATCTGTTGTCATTTTACAGTGAGGAAATCCTAGAGTATATAGAAGTGAGAGTGCAGGTGAGACCAGGTAGAAAGAGACCCAGATTCTCCTTGTATCTCTCCTCCATGTTGATGTATGGTGCTGTCAGAATCCACCAGAAACAAGTGGAACATCTTCTTGGTGAGTACCAACTGACAAGGGCCAAATACAGGAATTAGTTAACCATTACCACTTACTGGGCATAATCGGCTGATGACAAATTGGTAATATTATTCTTACTTTCAACAGAAAACAGGATTTGATATTTTATGCAAATTGTCTTCAGGAGATAGCAACACAAACATATTTACTGTATACCTTCCCCATGTGCTACAGTCATGCAACACCAATTCACCTGAACCCTTGCAAGGAGGGCCCTGCAAGGAAGAGATGTGTGGATTTCCACCATTTACAACTGTATGTTTTACTCATGTACTAGAGTCATTCAACACCAATTAATTTCTAACCCTGATCTCTGGGGAATGGAGTAGGATTCCAAAGTTAGTCACAAAAGCATAGGGCTTTACAATGGCATCCCATCAATATATGCATATTCCAGTTTTACTTATTACTCCACAAAAACATTTGTTCTGGTACTCTGTACATAGGTCTAGATAAGAGTGGGTATCAGGTAAATAATTTTCTTATTTCTCAACGAAAACATATGTTGTGGGTATTCATTAGAAGTGCCTCGGCGAGGCGCTTCTATTGAGTACCCACAACATATGTTTTTGATGAGAAATAAGAAAAATATAGATACTTTTTGGTTGAAAAAAGTGCCTTATCAAGAGCTATGTCTGTAGCTGAGACTTCTAATGAGTGCCCACAACACACATCTTAGCCCTTGTCTTGCTGAACCCAGATATACCCTGCCTTTGCAAACAGTGTAGATCCAGATTTGTAGATCTTCTGAAGATGCCAACTGATCTGGATCTGCACTGTTTGCTATTAACTATGTTAATTTATAGCAACAATCGGGATCAAGTAATCTGATTGGCTGAAAATTAGAAGTGGGTGTGGCATCTTAATTTATTCAGCAGGACAAGGGCTAATTAGTATAGACTTCCATATTTACCATAAGTGTTCAGACAGACAAACCAGAGCAAACAGTGTAGACCCAGATCGTATGCCACAATTGGTTGCTGATCAGGGTCTAAATAGTGATTTTAGACACATCAGCAGTTAGTCAAATGGACTTTTTCAAATTTTAACCCATATATGTCGAGTGGACTCTTCTACCTAAACTCTTTGGACCAGTTCATTTCAATATTAGGAATGTCTGGTTAGTTTTTATACCCCACCACACGATAGTGGCGGGATATTATGGTTTCAAGTTGGACGTGTGTGTGTCTGTCTGTCAGTCGTCCGTCCATCCATTTTTTGTTTCCATAGATGGATTTTCATCAAACTTGATATGTATATTGATATAGTGGAGATCTGGTTTGGGATTGCTAATGGGCAAATTTCGTCAAATGCCTGCGACACGATAATGGTGGGGTATTATAGTTTAACGTTTTTATTATTGTTACCATGTTTTATAGAAATTTCTTTTCCAAAATGCAAACAGCATAGACCCTGATCAGATGCTGCCTTCTGCGCGTCTGGTCTTGGTCTGCACTGTTTGTTAATGCCTCTTTTATGAGACACTAGGTATAAATGGGTTAAGACAAGTATGGTAAAGGTTTCAGATGTATAGAAACTTGTGTTAAAGGATCCATATTCCTAAAAAATAGACAATTTTGATCCAAGAAAGGTTTAATAAATTGATATATAGTATTAATACTATCATTAAAATGTGGCATCCGACAGCCTGTAAAATTTCAATTAGTCTCTCGTTTTTGAACTCAATCAAAAACAAAATGATTATTTATCAGATAAGAGTGGGTATCAGGTAAATAATTTTCTTATTTCTCAATGAAAACATACGTTGTGGGTACTTATTAGAAGTGCCTCGGTGAGGCACTTCTGATGAGTACCCACAACATATGTTTTTGATGAGAAATAAGAAAAATATAGATACTTTTTGGTTGAAAAAAATACCTTATCAAGAGCATTGTCTGTAGCTGAGACTTCTAATGAGTGCCCACAACACACATCTTAGCCCTTGTCCTGCTGAACCCAGATATACCCTGCCTTTGCAAACAGCATTGTTTGTTAATGCCCCTTTTATGAGACGCTAGGTAAAAATGGGTTAAGACAAGTATGGTAAAGGTTTCAGATGTCTGGAAACTTAAGTGTTAAAGGCTCCCTATTCCTAAAAAATAGACAATTTTGATCCAAGAAAGGTTTAATAAATTGATATATAGTATTAATACTATCATTAAAATGTGGCATCCGACAGCCTGTAAAATTTCAGTTAGTCTCTTGTTTTTGAACTCGATCGAAAACAAAATGATTATTTATCAGATCTCTGAATCTTTATTTATCATATCTCTGAATGTTACGAGCAACATTAATTCAGAGATAAGATAAAAAAATCATTTCATTTCATGAATGAATGAAAGACTATCTGAAATTTTACAGGCTCTCAGGTGCCACATTTTATGATTGTATTAATACCATATATCAATTTATTAAATCTGTCTTGGATAATAAAATGTCTATTTTTTAGGAATGTGGAGCCTTTAATATGGTTAATATTTTTGTTAAAAAAAATGAATTTTGGTTTTCTCTATATATTGATGTTTTTACTTTCACCAGAGGATGTTGAGAGTGCCTTGATTCGTATGACCAAACTGGTTCTGACGGGGCCCCTAGATGAAATTGATCTTAGAGAAGATGCCAGGTATGTAGTCTGTGATACATAAACCTAGTAAATTTCAAATTATTGCTTCTGCTCTTGCATTTCAAATAAAAACTTAAAAACTTGATACTCATCTTATTTCTTGAAAAAAAACATGACATCTGAAAAGAGTTTACAATACAACATAGGTCTATATAAGAGAGGGTATCAGGTAAATATTTTTCTTATTTCTCCATGTAAACGTATGTTGTGGGTACTCATTAGAAGTGCCTTGCTGAGGTGCTTCTAATGAGTACCCACAATATATGTTTTTGTTGAGAAAAAAAAATGTCAGTACTTTTGGATTAAAAAAAACATCTTATCACGGGCTATGATACAGGATAGCAAATTGAGTGGACAAACATATCTTCTGATGTGTGCCCAACCAAGACAAGTCAGCCTGCACATCCACGTAGTCAGATCAGCCTCAGTTTTCTGCATGAAGAAACTTTGCAACCTTGGCTATCCAAAATGCATCGAGTGAAGATTCAGATCAGACTGCACAAATGTGCAGGCTAATCTGAATCTTTGCTGGGTGCACAAGAATGAAGACAAGTTTTCTGACGTACCAACTCTTATTTAATTTGACACACCATGCAAGATGGTGTTTAGGCATGTGAGAATAGCAAAGGCCCAAATTAGCCTGTGATTCATAGTCTGATTAGGATCTTTATTGTAGAAGTAATATTCTACACTACCTTTTTAGTCTGTAAGCTGATAGCCAAGGCCCAGATCAGACTTTGCAGGCACACAGGCTGATCTTGGCCTTCCATTCCATACCGGAATAAACATTTTCCATGATGTGTTCCGGTATGTTTATAATTACATTGTATATATAACTTATTGATATCTAAGTGAAAATACATTTGTTTTTGTGACTATCAAATAATCAACAGCATGTGTCATGTGACAGTGTCTTTCCATTTCAATATATATATATATACAGTTAATGACATTCTATAATAATGCCAGTTCCTGGTGAAATGATGTGCACAGATACTGGTTAACAGCCTAGAGAACTAATAAAAATGTAATAGATTGCCTTAGGAATCAAAGAACACACAAAAAGAAAGTAAATTATAGACTTGGTTTTATTAAGTCTCATCATATGCAGCTATGTACCTTGTGAGGATGCATACACTCCTAGCACTGGCTTAAGAGATATTTGAGTTTCAAGGTATCTAGAATGAGCTCAATGATCCCAAAGAAAGTGACAATATAATCTGCACTGTTGTGAAGTACAGGAAGACATTTAATGGCTGCCAAAACAGCACTTTACATCTGCTGCAGTGAGGTAAAATTAAAATTATAAAATTGCCTTTGGAATCAGAGAACACACAGAAGAACCAAAATCAGAGACTTGGTTTTATTAAGTCTCTTAACCCATTGTAGCCTGGAAACACCTAAAAAGGTACTTGGCAAACAGTGCAGACACAGATCAGACAACCATAGAATGTGGCATTTGATCAGGGTCTCCACTGCTTGCAAATAGTTCAACTATTTTTCTGTTGGAATATCTAAATCACATAGCCTGACATATCTCAAATCGAAATTAGAATCATCCAGTATATAGTGTGGGGGAGTTCATTCAGTCTACAATAGGTTAATACAGCTGTGTAGTTTACGAGGCTGTATAAGGCCCCACTAACACCCAACTAAAAGCAATATGCAGTTTTCATGGCAACCAGGGCCCAGTTGTTCAAAGCTAACAATGTCGTTAGTTAACGATTCGTTAAAATTTACATCGAGTGATATGCAAATATGCTGAAATTTTTTGCTGAAAAAATGTGAGTAGCTTTTGCAGTGCAAAAGCTACTCACATTTTTTTAGCAAAAAATATCACAATATTGTATATTGAATCCGCTAAAACAGTTAACGGAATGACCCTTAACGAGCTCGTTAAGCTAACGACGCTTTGAACAACTGAGCCCTGAATGGGCTCAATGATCCCAAAGAAAATGAAAACACAAGCCTGCTGAGGTAAAGTGTGGTCAGGTAAACTGACCAGCTCGACATGACCCTAATGGATTGACTGGGCAGTAAAACCTCAGCTCAATCAATTCATATGAGTGCAATGAGGACCCTCATCAGACAGAGTATCTTAACCCTTAGCCTACTTGGTAAAAGTGCCGACAGATAACATTTTGTAACATTTTTCTTATTTTCCTCAGAAAATAGGCTTAGATCATCTCCTTAGACAATTATCATGAAAATTCTAAGCCTATTTTCAGGGAAAAATAAGAAAAAATATCAGTCTGTTGTACAAAATGAAGGTTCTAACACAAAATACATATGTGGATGCGTAGGCTGATCTGAGTTTCCACAGGTCTCACAAGTCTTATTGTAGCTTTTGTTGTGCACTGTCTTATATGATTTTTAAAGAAAAAAAATTAAAATTGTACAGGTGCCTCAGAAGGGTTTCAAACTTGAAATAGTCTTTTTATTTCACTGCAGTTAGACGAAGAATTTTATGATTGTCTGAAGTTCTGTAGAGTTTTAAAAGTCTAAGAGCACTGGCCCTCTACACCTCAATAATTGTCAGAACTCAAGAAGAAATATTTGATTAAATGATGAAATTTCTATGTTTATTGCTATTTTCGTCATAAAAGCTCATACTCTTGAACATCCATAGCTACAGATAAGAGGGGGTATCCACATAATATTTTTCTTATTTCTCTACTAATACATATGTTGTGGGTACTCTTTAGAAGTGCCTCGGTGAGGTGCTTCTAATGAGTACCCACAACATATGTTTTCCTTGAGAAATAAGAATGATATCAGCATTTTATGGATGAAAAAAGCACCTTATCTGTTTCTATGACATCTTTAGAATTGTCTAAGTGAGATTATCCTAAAATGATCTTTGTATGCAACTTTTCTTGAAGAATAAATGAGAACTACAGCCAAACCCTGAACCATTTATACAGTCAAATACAAGGTTGAATGCTTATAAATAGCGCATGAGAGACACCTCTGTCAAAAGAGTAGGAAAGGAACTAAATAAGCTCTATGCTTTCGTTCTAATCCTATTATTGTATTTTTGTATGTCATCACGAAAACATGCCTATATACAGTGATTTTTTTACAATTTTGCCTTTATGGGTCCTGGGACTTGCTAGGACCAGAATCCATGCATCCCAAACTCAAACTATGCATCCAGCCTGGGACTCATGGTGAAATATTTTGTTGCGTCCTAGACTTTTCATTTAAACTTGTGTAACAGTGTTTTGTAATTACTGTATTGATGTTTTAATTGGATGTGCAATAAAAGTAAATAGTGGTGACTGAGTTGCTTTAATTCTTGCCAGAAAACTTTCTGAGAAATATGAAACTATAGTACCACTGTCTATTAAAACTGAAGTGTTAAGAAAATGTTTCACCCACAGGCTTATGAAAATGTTTTCATAAAACTTGTTTTAGTGACAGATGATCAAATACCTGTGATACATGATTAAGGACAGACATTTTGTCTGTTTTGACTAGACAGTGATACAAAGCAGAGGCTTTCTTTTTATCTGTTGCTTCGTGGGTTCAGTTTGGGACTGGGGTTTTTCGTTAATCGTTATCGAGATCGCCATCATTGGCAGTCTCAGACTTTGTTGTCCGTGTCGGTCTGATTGGCTGACCTAGCAGACCGAACAGCGTTTGCTGTTTGGGGTCTAGTTTTATTATCTTTTTAGGGTGCATCTTTTTCTTCTTTTAAAAAAAAAAAAAGAAATAAAAAGCGATAGCTGTTTCCTGTTGACAATTGCAAGGTCAAACGGTGTTACGATAAAAGAGCTGAACAGACTAAAAACCAATACTTTAGTGTCTGCTACGGTTTCCTCCACTATTGGACTTGGTATTGATTATTTGATTGTATAGGTAAAATCGGTGTACCGTAGGGATACGATGTCTTTCAGTACTGGCTTTTACCAAAGACTACTGAAACACTGCTTGCGCATTCACTTTTTCTGAAAATGAAAGTAGATTTCAAGAAGCAAAATGTACATACATTCGAGATTTTTTACGAGTCCACGGGACTCACCAAGGCTAATTTTTTGCGTCCTCTGGCAAAATTATGCGTACAGGAGGCAGGACGCACGCCTAAAAAAATCACTGTATATAATTTTGAAACCCTTAAACCATACTTTTATATAGTAAAACTGGGGTTTACAAGGGTATACATTATTTTTTCTTATTTCTGCTCAAAAACATACATTGTGGGTACTCGTTAGAAGCGCTGTCGAGGCGGTTCTAACAAGGGCAGTTGTCAGTTTCTGGCGAAAGAATGTGCACAATACTGGTTAACCGCTTAGAGGACTAAGCCTGCCCAGTAAACGTGTGGTTAGGTAAACTGACCACGCTCGACATGACCCCATTGGGTTGACTGGGCCGTAAAACCTCAACACAAACAAACAAGTACCCACAATCTATGTTTTGAGTTTTTGGATGTGAAATTTTCTATGTATTTTAATAGGCGTGTTTTCGTTATGTTTGTATATGTATGCATTTTGAAAATAAATATGTTTAAACCAAACCAAAAGAGTAGACTCCTTTTCAGAAGGGGCCTGACAAGCAGTAAATCAAACAGAAAATTCAAAAGTTGTCTCCCGTAGCAGAAATTAAAAATTTTTTCAAGACTATCCCTTCTCTAAAGTTCAGAAACTGTATGCCAATACGCAAGACCTTGACCAGCTTTGCGTACATTGACTTATACTGTTGGCCTATGGCATTGTGTAGTTGTATCTGTAAAGCTGCTTGAAAACTTGAGAGCGTTACTAAAGTTACTAAGATGTTAAAGCGTATATTTTCTGGTGATATTTCTTAGGGCAGATCTTGTCACCAATCCAGAGGTGGACATTACTGAAGGCCAATTTCAGACTGACCTTGACTTTCTCATGCTTACGGACCAGGAACTGTCAGTTCTTCTTGGACGCCCAGATCCTGTAAAATAAAGTTTGTTTTTTGATGTGACAATAGTTATGTGTTCCACAGCTCTAGTTAAGAGGGGTATCAGGTAAACATTTTTCTTCTTTCTGCATGAAAACTTATGTTGTGGGTACTCAATAGAAGAGCCTCGCCGAGGTGCTTCTAATGAGTACCCACAACATATGTTTTTATGCAGAAATAAGAAAAATACCAATACTTTGGCTGTAAAAAGGTGCCTTATCTGGAGCTATGAAGTTTACTGTGGGAGAAGCAATAATGACATATAAGCCACAACATGTGAAAAAGTACCATCTGATGTGTACATTCAATGAAGACCCAAATCAGCCTGCACAGGCACACAGTCAGGGCCCAGTTGTTCAAAGCGTCGTTAGCTTAACAAGCTCGTTAAGGGTCATTTCGTTAACTGTTTTAGCAGATTCAATATACAAAAAAATACTCTGATATTTTTTGCTGAAAAAATGTGAGTAGCTTTTGCACTGCAAAAGCTACTCACATTTTTTCAGCAAAAAATTTCAGCATATTTGCGTATCACTGGATGTAAGTTTTAATGAATCATTAACTAACGATGTCGTTAGCTTTGAACAACTGGGCCCTGATTATAATCTTCATTGTCCACACAAAGAAACTTTGCATCCTTGGAAATCCAGATTGTGCCCAGTGAAGATTCTGATCATATTGCACAAATGTACTGGCTGATCTGAATCTTTGCTGGGCAAACATGTCCGAAGGTACGTTTTCTGATGTTGTGGCTCACATACAGTCGACTCTCGTTATCTTGAACTCCAAGGGACTCTATAAAACACTTCGAGATTTTTTTATTTTTTTTTTGATTTGGGTTTTACGGCCCTTTCAAGAATATTTCACTTATATATCGAGCCGATCGTTCATCAAAGGTGGGCGAAAACCCGAGAACCCGGAGAAAAACCACCTGACCATCCGTAAGCAGAACTTGGCTTTCCCACATGTGACCCGAGCGAGGCTCGAACCACAGCGGTGAGAAACCTAATGGATTAAGAGTCAACTCTCTTATCCACTAGGCTACGGGGGCCCGCATGAAACACTTCGAGATATCCGTACTGCGACATATCAGATTTGAGGAACTGAGGAACACAATTAATTGAACAAACACCTTTAACAGAATGAATATGTAATTTGACTCCTAAGTTAGAGATATATTGAAAATTTTGTGGAAAAGAGGAGAAATTGCTCCTAAGGAGCAATTTCTTCTCTTTTCCACAATATTTTGTTGTCTGTTGGTAGATCTCTGTGTTAAAACAGGGACCAGATTTTCACTTCGAGATAAGCAGTTATTCGAGATAAACGAGTTTGAGATAACGAGAGTCGACTGTATAAAATGTGACATTATATTTAACCCTTGTCATGCTGAATAAATTAAGATGCCACACCCCTTTCTAATTTTCAGCCAGTCAGATTACTAGATTCAAGTTGTTCTAGAGCAGATTCAAATACTTAATGACAAACAGAGCAGATCTAGATCAGTTGGCTTCTTCAGAAGCCAACTGATCTGGATCTGCACTGTTTTCAAAGGCAGGGTATATTAGGGTTCAGCAGGACAAAGGCTAACGTACGGTAACTGTAGATAAGGCTCTTTTTTTTTTTTCAACCAAAAAGTAATAATATTTTTCTTATTTCCACATAAAAACATGTTGTGGGTACACATTGGAAAAGGCTTCTAGAGGAAAATTTAATAACCTGCAACATAAGTTTAAATATATTGTGAATATTCCTTTTATGTACTCTCTTTTCAACATTTCTTGGAAAGTTGCTTGTCTAATGTTTTATTCTTAAATTGAAAATTAGTAGAGGTGATTGACATTATCATATCTTAAACCATTTGCCTTTTCTGTTTTTGTAAGTTGTTCTCAAATATTCATCAAAATTTTTATTACAGCCAAAAATTAATCTGACTTATGTAGTTTCTATAGTAACTGATTTTTGAAACTTTTTATAAGAAAACAATTTAACTTTTTTTCCACTGATATTTAGATATCAGTATTTCATAACAACATGAAAATTTCAGAAATTTTGAACAAAATGGAACTTGAGGAAAACCTGCCTCCAAACTACATGTATGTTCACTATCAATTTTTTTCTGTCTTTAGGGTATAAATTATCATATTTAGAATTTTTTTTCTTTTTTTTTTTTTTTTTTAATAAAATTGTGCATGCATGAGTAGTCAAGACAAAGGGTTTTGCATTAAATCATGACAAAACTTGAAAAAAAAAAAAAAAATACTTCTGTTGTCATTGAGGAAAGAGTCAGACAAAAAATTACTTCCGAAAATCAGAGTAGTAATGGTAATAAAATAGACTTGTCCAGCAGATCCCAGCCTGTATCTTAGACACATATAAGATATGCTTTAAGCAGTTTTCTTATTTCTCCCCCAAAACATCAATTGTTTGTATATATTATAAATAATATTTGGATACTCCCTTATCTAGAGCTATGTTTCCTGCTCTTGTTATTTGTTCAGCATTTGTTATTTCATTTATTTGTTTCTTTTGTTTTTAGGTTTCTTATTTAACCAGCCGGGCTGAATAAATTGCCATGGCCACTTCTAATTTTCAGCCAACCAGAATACTTGATACAGGTTGTTGAAACAAATTCACATACTAAATGACAAACAGTGCTGATCCAGATCAGCTGTTTTCTTCAGAAGCCAACCAAACTGGATCTGCATTGTTTGCAAAGGCAGGGCATATTTGGGTTCAGCAGGACTAGGGTTAATAAAAGTTCTCCAGAACTGTTGAAGATGGTTACATTTTGGTGTTATTTTCCCAAGACAGATTTTATTATTTGCTAAATGTGATCAGGCATAGCTACAGATAAGAGGGGGTATCCACCAAATATTTTTCTTATTTCTCCATGAAAACTGTTGTGGGTACTCATTAGAAGCGCCTCACCCTTCTCCATGAAAACATATGTTGTGGGTACTCATTAGAAGCGCCTTGGCAAGGCGCTTCTAATGAGTACCCACAACATATGTTTTCATGGAGGAATAAGAAAAATATCAGCATATTTCGGATGAAAAAAGCGCCTTATCTGTTGCTATGATCTGGCTTTTTATATCCCTTCTGATAGATATCTTGACAGTTTCATTAGAATTGAACTACACCACAACCTCTTTATAACACTATTGCTGGAATCCAAAGCAAAAACCTGTTAGCTAAACAAGCATAATGTAGCCATACAAAATGTATAGATACATTTTGTTTGTATTCAACACTTATCGGGTCCACCTTTAAATTGTCTTAGAGCCAAAACCATCTTATAAAGAGGTTACAGTGTATATACTTGGGAGTTATGGCTGTTGACATAATCTAATTAGGCATTTATATAATGTAAAACTTCACGTCATAGATTTATTTGCCGGCCTCTGTGGCTCAGTTGGATGCGCCGTCCGACTGGAGACCAGGAGGTCATGGGTTCAACCCCCGCCGAGGTTGGCAACATTCTTTCATGGAGATTGATCATGAAATATTTTCTACGGTCATTCTCTCCCTTCGGCTGATTCAAGAAGGGTAGTTGTCAGTTTCTGGCGGAAGAATGTGCACAATACTGGTTAACTGCTTAGAGGACTAAGCCTGCCCAGTAAACGTGTGGTTAGGTAAACTGACCGCGCTCGACATGACCCCATTGGGTTGACTGGGCTGTAAAACCTCAACACAAACAAAAGCTCTGTAATCACTAATCAGTTTTTATTCATACTTGGGGTAAAGGACGACATGATTTGTTGGCATCCTGTTAGTTTCATAACAAATGACCCATTTAATTGGGAGGTATTGCCCTCTGCATAATCTTAATAGTAAATTATAGTGCAAAAGCTGGCTTTTTGTCCATCTGGAGCCGTATCTTTGTAAGCACTGGTCAGATGTGATTCATACTTAGAATAAATGACTGTAGCCATAGTTTCTCAATATTCTGATGACTTGATTTGAATGGACTTATTAACACTTAGGACTCGGGGTAAAATTTTCAGCAAATGAAATTTGAAATAGTTTTCTTATTTTTTCCCAGGAAACAGGATTTGATATTTCATGGAAATTGTCTCCAATGGAAACAATTTGCATGAAATGTCACATCTTGGTTTTTAGGGGGAAAAATAAGAACAATATCATTGATTTGTTGTCTATTGAATTTCCTAGAGAGTGGTAATGGTTAAATAAACTTGACTTTAAAATAGTTACTTTATGTCCTTGAAATGCATCTTGTTTTCAGGAATTTTGGCGTATGGAGACAAGTTCAGCTTCGTCGAGGGCATCTGTTGGTACAATGTCTCCACAGGCCCAGCTAATAGGCTCGCCACAAAGACCACCACAAGTTGAACCAGTGCTATCACCACAGAGAGAAGCATTCCAACCAGGTTTTATCAATGATTAACTATGACAGATAAGATGCAGTTTTTAATGTTGGTCCTGCTGGACCTTGATATGCGCCATCTTTGAGAAATAAGAAAAAATATCAATACTTTTTGGTTGAAAAAAGCAGCTTATTAAGAGCTATGCCTGCTTATAAATATCTCTGCACTGATCCATTTCCAATAGAAGGGGTGTCTGGTTAGTTTTCATGGCCATATTTTATAGAAATTCCTGTATTTAATGCAAACAGTGTAGACCCTGATCAGATGCTGCATTCTGTGGCATCAAGTCCATCTACACTGTCTATATATAGATGTCCCTTTTATAGGGTGCTAGGCATATATGGGTTAAGGGATAATTCTGACGGACAGGATGCCATTTTTATAAATGGTAAAACCAAACAGTAGGAATAGTTTTCCTATATCTCTATAAAAGCACATGTTAGTACTAATTGCCTGGCCAAGGCAGTTAATCATTACTCACAGCATATGTTTTCATGGAGAATAAGAAAACTTTATCTGGCTACCCATATAATCTGGAAATATGTCACTATTATGTTCCCCACTGGCACCTATTACAGAAGGGGTAGGGAAGACATATTTATTCCCTTTACCAAAGATAAGTGGAACATGCTGTATTTCTTTGTGTATAACGCGCAGATTTATATACCCAAACTTCAAAGAAACATATTCATTATTGCTTTTTGGTTGTTTGTCCGTCATCCTTTTCTTGGCAGCAAGATATCTCGATAACTATTTGAGCTAGGGCCTTGAAACTTTTTTAGCTAATAGGGGCTTACTTGAGTAGATTACTTGAACAAATTATGAAAAAAAAAAAAAAAATTAGACAAGTTTTGTAAGAGTAATGCCCCTTATCAACTTGGGCATTTTGTTGGGAGAAGCATATAGTGTACAAGAACACATTTTTAGTTCTAGGAAATGCCTTGACAAAAATAAATACATGTCATAGCAGGGAACTCCCAAAATTGTTGGATTGAAAATGGGCCAATTTCATTTGTTCTTGACAGTAGAAAATGCGCTGTGCTGTGGCAAAATTTCTATTTTACACTTTTTTTTTTAACTTGGTCATTTTTTGAGGATTTTTATGTTATTTAATACCTGAGGTGCAACCCATGAGTATTTAGTTTGAAACTTTATGAGTGTTTTGACATGGTCTGAACATGTGCATGTGATTTAGGTATTTTCAAATTATGTTTTTTACTAACATTTTCTGGGTTTTCAGAAAGCTCTTAAAAGGCCAGAGACATAAAGTAGCAAAATTGCTTGTTGATATATGAGGCTGGGAAATGTAGTGTTCTCTTGTCATTCATTGTAAAGGAACACCAACACACCTACCAAACAAATAAATGCGTAACCATTGGTTAAGAACGTGAAACAATTAGAGCAACATGGGTTAGGCATTCGATGACTCAAAAAAGGTAAACAAACTTTGCATTTTCTGTGTTTCATGAGCAATATAAATGTTTTGAGGAAATCATTTGAAAAACGGAGAATTACATTCAACTGCCCATTGATAACGGAGTCAGTGGAGTAAATATCAGGCCATCTACTTCACGCATATTGGCTGAATTATTTTTTGTATGCTGTAGATGTACCGAAAGCCATAGAAAACAGGTGAAAATTTGTGTTGTTTATTGTTCTTAACTTAATAATTTTGCGTTTTGCTAGAAGTTCAGCATATCATTACGCACACACGATAGACACGTGATTATTTGTGTTATGGGTATTTTGGTAGTCAGTGCAGCATTGTTAAGAAATAGCTATGGTAAGGGTTGAAATTGAGCAGTTAAGAACTGGAGTTGTAAGTTTTGTTTTTATTTATTTCGATATAATGTGTAACCACCCATTTTCGACCTTTCCCATGGCAATTTCTCAATAATGCTGCATTGACAACCAAAATATCCATAACACAACAAAATATCCATAACACAAATAATCATATGGGTCAATTGTATGTGCGTGATGATATGCTGAACTTCTAGCAAAGCGCAAAATTAAATATAGGACTATAAACACCACGAATTTCCACATGTTTACTATGGCTTTCGGTACACCTTCAGCACGTGAAAAATAATTCAGCCAATATGCCAAAAGTAGGTTGTCTGAGATTTGCTCCACAGACACCAATATCAATAGGCTGTTGTATGTAATTCCCCGTTTTTCTAATAATTTCCTCAAAACACTTATATCGCTCATGAAACATAGAAAATTTGTTTACCATTTTTGAGTCATCGAATGCCTAACCAATATCGCTCCAATTATTTCATGTTCTTAACCGATGGTTACACATTCATTCGTTTGGATGGTGTGACCAAGCCAAACCAATCTTGTCTTCATTTGGATCATTCTGAGATAATGCCATTTTATTATGTTGACTGTACACTGGAAGTTTTAGTTCATCACCAGGCCCTTTGGAGCATGCTAGATTTGTCCTTCTGATAGTCTAGCTTATCTGGGTTATATCTCTTGTGCTGTACAGCAAACACTGGCCAATTTGGCATGTGGGTATATCTAGTGAAGGTGGTGTGCATATAGTACAATAAGTGAATCACACCATATAGATTGACTTCTGTCTCAGATCTATATTACGGGAAATCTTATCAGGGGTATATCATCTTAACCCTTGTCATGCTGAATATTTTAAGCTGCCACGCCCATTTATAATTTTCAGCCAATCAGATCACTTGATCTAGATTATTCATATAAATTCACAAGCTGAATGACAAACAGTGTAGATCCAGAACAGTTGGCTTCTTCAGAAGCCAACTGATCTGGATCTACACTGTTTGCCATTCAGGGTTTATCCGGGTTCAGCAGGACAAGGGTTAAGACTTAAATTTAGATAAAGTTTTGTTTTTTCAGTTATAACATGTTATAGTAAATGTCTTAAAATTTCAACATTCTGTTCCATACCTTTTTGGCCTAAATCTGGCTTAATTTTTATGCAATTATTTCTTAAAATATTTAGTGGAATAGCAAAGCAAACTTTGTAGACCCTGATCAGACTGCACTCCTTCAGGAGCAGTCTGATCTGGGTCTGCACTGTTTACATATGTCACTTTGTCAGAAATTTTGATGTACAAAATTACAGGACGTTTACCGTTGCGTTTTTATCTTGCCCGAGCACAAGGTGCTCAAGATGAGTTACTCTGATTGGCCTGTGACCGGCATCTATCGTCTGTCATCCATCCTGTTGTCAACAATGTCTTCAAATGACATCTCCTAAACCACCGAGTCTATTTCAGAATAAATGTTTCTCTTATACTCCTTTACCAAAATTGCTAAAGTGGTTTTGGTCCACTGAACAAGATGGCTGCCAGAGCTACAAATAGAAAACTTTTTCAATGACATCTCCTCCTTGGCCAGTGGCCTGATTTCAAAATAGTTTCACAAACATATTCCTCTTATGCCCCTTTACCAAAATTGCTAAAATGGTATATTTATATATATATATATATATCTCGGTTGATCAAAAAGGCCGCTGGAGCTAAAAATAGAAAAACGTTTAAAAGACATGTCCTTGGCCAGTGGCTCAATTTCAAAATAATTTCACAGAAATGTTCCTCTAAAGCCCCTTTAGCAAAATTGCTGAAATAGTTCCGCTCAGCTACGCAAACTGGCCGCCAGAGCTAAATACAGAAAAAAAAACTTAAATGAAATCTCCTCCTTGTCCAGTGGCAAGATTTCAAAATAATTTGAAAGCAATGTTCCTCATATGCTCCTTCACCAAAGTCTAGGGCAAGTTCAAAACTGTGCCATTTGCGATCAAACACTAGATCACCAGATCAGATCAAAGGAACACTATGTTAACATTACAGAGATCAAATTATTGAAGTAATCATCATGAACCTTGCTCAAAATGATTGTCCTGATGATTGCTAGGTCAGATTTGAAACTTGATCACTTTGGGTCAAAAACTAGGTCACCAGGCTAAATCAAAAAGAAACCCTTATTAAGACTCTAGAGGTCATATTTTTTAATTAATTGTCATGAACCAGGCTCAAAATTTTGTCTTGATGATTTCTAGGTCAGATTTGAAACTGAGTCACTTACAACCTGTATTTCATGGTCCAGTGACTTTGTTAAGTTTTCCCACTTAGGTCAGTTTCTCAGTAACTATTGGACCTACATCAGTGGTACTTGGCACTTGCATACATTTTAGCATGACCTTTTGAATGCAGTCATCCATATTTGACCATGACCTATATTTCACGGTCAGTTGACTTTGTTAAGTTTTTGTGTTTAAGTCAGTTTCTCAATTACTGTTGATTCTACAGCAGTTATACTTTGCACATGCATTCATCTTAGCATGACTTCATGACTGTCATCCATATTTGACATTGACCTATATTTCATGGTCCACTGACTTTTGTTAAGTTTTTGTGTTTAGGACAGTTTCACAGTAACTGTTGGTTCTAGAGGAGTGATTCTTAACACATGCATACATCTTAGCATGTACTCTTGAGTGCAGTCATCTATATTTGACCTTGACCTGTTAGGCACACTACATTGTTTCAGTTGCTTCAGTAATTATCATGAATCTTGGTCAGACTTTGTCTTGATGATTTCTAGGTCAGGTTCTCTAAATGTTACGATTATCAGGTGAGCATTACAAGGCCATAATGGCCCTCTGGTTTGTATTGCTCAGCAAAAAAAAAGTTACATTTCGGTTCTCATAATATGCTATCTTATTTTTAATGAATACCCACAACATATCTTTCCCATAAAAGAAATTGTTTGCCATTTTTGTTTATTACAGTTGTTGGTAGTCCCCATCAGGTGGCCAGTATGGCAGAGATAACTATCACAGAACCTCCACCACCAGTCCTACAAGAACAGGTATAGTGGAACCTCTTTATAAGACAGTGTTAGATGTAAGATGGTTTAAAGATGGACCCAAAAATGTATCCAAACAAAAATGTATAGATTATATGGACTGCGCCATGGGAAAATGTGTCTTAGGGCATCTGGGCCGTCTGATCAGGGCTTTCACTGTCCACTAACAGAATCATTGGGTACTACAGAATGTATTGATGAAGAGCAAAAGCCCAAATGATACTTTGTGCATGTGCAGGTTGATCTGAAGCTGCAAGTTTTGCACATGTTCGAAGGCACCTTTTCTCTTGATGCTGTCCATATGGAAAAATCACCATTTATGGTCCTGTTTCTATATACTCTATGCATGTTTATTTAGATACAAAAATGCATAGATTAAATAGAAAAATGACCATAAATGGTCATTTTTCTATAGAATCTATATATTGTGTTTTGGTACAACATGGTTTAGCTATCACAGTTTTTTGCTTTGGATCCCAGCAATAGTGTTATGAGGAGGTTGTGATTTATATCCATTGCACCAGGTGATGAAGTATGATGCAATATAATTTGAGCCGGGGTATAGCATTTCCTGCAAGATTGTATGTGCGCTGACAAAGACTCAGGTCAGCTTGCACATCTGCTAGGTTGATCACTAGAAGATGATTTGGACCCTTGTCTACCCACAGAGTGCCAAGCAAAAATGATCAGACTGCACAGATGCACAGTCCAGTAAAGGTGTGGTTAGGTTAACTGACCGCCGTCGACATGACCCCACTGGGTTGACTAGGCCGTAAAACCTCAACACAAACAAACAATCTGAGTATTTGCTGGGTGCAGGTAATCTATTTGCTGGGTGCAGATAATCTATTGGAAAATGCAGTGTCCTAGCTCATATTGTATTATGACCTGTATTATGTCATAGGAAAATGTAAACCTCAGAGCCTTCAAATTATCAACCCCAACCTATTTCTCGGTGCTTACCACAACCTTCTATAAAAACTCTTTCACTCCATTTTTTTTTTTTTTGTTTTTTTTTTTTTTTTGCCTACTAAAAATTGTTTGAAAATGAAAGGTTTGAAAAGGTGCATATGTGTGCATACTATCTCGGCAGCTCTTAAACTTTAAAGTTACTAATTTAATGACTTTCTGTTCTAAAATATGTTGGTGTCGGACATCTGTCAAAAGATGCCAAGCTGAGCATCAAGACATAAAAATGGAAACAAAGAAGTAAAAGTAAAAATTAGTTACTGACTTTGGGATCAGGCCCCGAGGTTATAAAACTTTTTTCATGCTCAACTTAGCAGAGCATGAAATTTTTCCTGCTCGGGCAAGATAAAAACGCAATAAATCTCAAATTACTAACAATTGCAAATTTTTTCTTGCTAAACATAGCTGAGCATGAAAATTTCTCTGCTAAATTTTTATATTTATTAGCAGAGAAAATTTCATGCTCAGCTGAGTTGAGCATGAAAAAAGTTTTATAACCTCGGGGCCAGGTTACACTATGCATCCCAGCATACAGTCTACTACATTTATCCTCAGACACCTCAACTCCTTACCATACTTGTTCTAAAATTTGAACAAGTACATTTTACTACCTGATGTTGGGTCTAAAAATTGCTGGATGAGTGACAAACAAAGTAGACCCTTATGAGATGCAGAGTTCTGTGGCATCTCGTCTGGGTCTACATGTTTGCTCTGGCCTGTCTATCCGAAAACTTAGATAAATATGGTATTGGATATACAGTTTTGGGTCTGTCGATATGTGTGGTGTCTGTGTGCTCAAAATTAAAGTGCTTACATTGAAGCCACAACTCCTTTGGTACTTCTCTCATTTCCGCTGATTTGGGTAGGACAGTTATCAGTTTCTGGCAGAAATGTGTACACAAAATATTGGTTAACTGTTTAGAAGACTTATGTTTGCCCAGGAAATGATGTGAGTAGGTTAACTGACAGGCTCAGCAAGATCTTAACAGTTTTTACTGGGCTGTAAAACTACAAATGAAATACAGTCGAACCTCAATAGCTCAAACACCGATGGCTCGTTTACCATGGTTAATTTGAACTCGTTTTTGAGTCCCTACGAAATTCTTCCTATAGCTCAAGAAAACAAATACTAACGGAAATTTTCTTATTTTATCTAAAAATTGTATGTTGTGTGTACTCATTAGAATCGCCTCATTGAGGCAATTCTAATGAGTACACTCAGCATACAATTATTGTGTAGAAAATCAAAAAGGTTTCCTTAAACTATCACCATTTGCTTTCTGACCTGGCACTATGATTAACCCTCAGTGGCTCAAACAACCCATATCTCGAACTAATTTTCATGGTCCCAAGGCTGTTCGAGCCATTGAGGTTCGACTGTAAATCAAATCAGTCATTTAGCCAACATTGGCATAACAAAATAAATACTTAATAAATATTTTCTGGTAAAAGTAGTGATGTAAGCTAGCTTAAAAGTACTGATAGGAAAAGGCTGTTTGCAATATACTGCAATATCATTTTTTCTGACATTTAACTGCCTTGGACCAGCATGAAAAGCTGAAGCCTTAATTTCTTGGAAGAAAAAAAAAGAAAATTAGAATGTAATCTGCTGTAATTTTGAATGGTGGTTTGACGGTTAAGCTAACAATGTTTTGAGCAGCTGAAACCAACTCTAAAGCTATTATGTACCAGTCATATGAAAGCCCACCCCTAAAAGGCTGGGGAATAGCCGGGCTTGTAACTTTTCACCTTGTGAAGCCCTGGTAAACGCCCTGCACTGCGGAGACATATTTATGGCATAATCCCTGCTAAAATCCCCTGCCCCCAAGGGTTAAAATTAATAAAGAACAACAAATGATCTGATCCATTTGGATAAACTTTCTTAGTTTATGCTTGCTTCACATTGATAATAGCACAATATTACTTCAACTTACTGTCAATTTGGTTTTTACCCGCCATTGTGTAGAAACGAATTCTTTGTTCTCGCAAAAGTAAATTCATGTAGAATACACCATACTAAATCCTTCGAATGACTGGTGTATAAACCCTTAAAGGGCCAATCCCAAATGCAGCAAATATTTTTTTTATATTTCAAAGAAAATAAGTCTTGACATTTCATGTGAATCATCTGCCAAGCAGACAATTGACATGAAATTTCGACTGCTACAAATTTTACTATGTGCTCTCTGGGCAAATTCAGCGGATGACAAATTGATGATATGTTCCCGGAAGACAGGATTTGAAATTTCATGCATATTTTCTTTATTGGAGACAATTTGCATGAAATGTCAAATCCTGTTTCTTGGGAATTTTTTTCAAAATGTTGTCTGCTGAAAATTGTACCCAGAGTGCTAAATGTCAAGGGTTAACTGCTTTATTCCAGGTACCACAGATGGACCTACCACTCTTGGATGGGACGGAACTCATCATGAACCTTGGTGCAACTGACGAGCCCCCTCTTGTGGCCCAGGATTTATTACCTCCAGCTAGTACCCCAATAGAACCTAGAGAGAAGAGGAGAAGATCTAGACGAAAACAGGACAAGGACAAAAGGTTTATTTAGAACAAGATCACAAGCTTTGCTTAACCCTTAAAGTGCCATTTACAACTATAGTTTTGTAGAATATTTTTTACACAGAAAATCAACTTGAAATATTGAACATTATTTTTCTTGGAAAAACAATTAGGAATTAGTTTCTGTTTGAAATCTTCATAAAGCAGCTTTTGGAAATACTAAAAGCATGGTATTTTGCTTTTAAAGCATTTTCAGCTCATGCAAAAATAATTTGGTTTAGGGTCTTACTCAAGTTGAGCACATGACCTTTAGAAAGGCCTTTCTTACAACAATGTTAGTAGTCAGTGGGTGGGTAGGGAGTGTAAGTGGGATAGCAAGAACAGACTTAAAGCTTTAAGAAATCCGTAACATCATATAATATTGTCAGTAGATATGGCCTGCTGCGGGAATTCCCAGCTAATGATTCCCTAATTATGTTAGGATGGAAGACTCAGACCAGTCTTTGCAGCTGCAATGTGTTCAGGGTCTTTTCTGTTTGCCAACACAATGTAAGGATAATTTGTAGAATGTATAAGTCCAAAAGTAATGATCCTAACCAGAATACACAGATTTACTCAGTAGCATCAGAAAAGGCACCATTCTTGTTTTTTTTTTTTTTTTTTTTTTTTTTTTTTTTCCACCCAAAAATATTAATAATTCTCTTATTTTTCCACAAAACATACTTTGTGGGTAACCATGAAAAGGGCCTCAATGAGGCCCTTTTCATGGTTACCCACAAAGTATGTTTGTAATCAAAATATGTTTTCATGGAAACATAAGAAAAATGTTTATCAGGGTACACCTTTTCAAGAGCTATCTCTGGTCTTGACCTTCACTGTTTGTATATGATAAATTATTTATATCCCCACATTGAACCTCTTTTCAGGACAGAACTGCCTGAGGAGGGAATGGCACAGGAAAAAACTCCCGAGAGACGTCCTCCAGTGGAAGTACCAGAAACAAGAGCCTTACCCCCTTCCCCTGGGGTGACACTGCCTATCATCACTAGTCCTCTTCCGCGTAGACAACAGGTTTGTAGTGCCTTTTTGGACAGTTGAGGAATGTCCATAACTCCAGAGAGGGAGGTTTTTCCAACCAAAAAATGTTGATATTTTTATTATTTCCCCATAAAAACATGTTGTAGGTTTGCATTAGAAGTGCCTTGCTGTGTCATTTCTAATGATCATGAGTACCCACATCCTATGTTTTTGTGTAAAAAAAGGAATAATATTTCCTAATACACCCATTTATCGGACACTATGGATATATCAACTTGTTTTTTTTATTTCTTGACAAAAGCATTATAGTTTTGTTATTGCTCATTTACTTAACCCTTGTCCTGCTAATTCCAGATATATCCAGCCTTTGCAAACAGTGTAGATCCAGATCAGTTGGCTTCTGAAGAAGCCAACTGATCTGGATCTGCACTGTTTGCCATGAAGTATGTGTATTTATAGCAACAATCAGGATCAAGTCATGTGATTGGCTGAAAATTAGAAGTAGGTGTGGCATCTTAATTTATTCAGCAGGACAAGGGTTAATAATTGAATTACCAAGAGGCTTCTAATGAGTACTCACAAAACATACTTTTGTGAAGAAATTTGAAAAACTACTCATCTTTCCAAAAATGTGATGTACACTTAAACCCCTTTATAAGATTGTTCATTATAAGATAGTTTTGGATATAAGACAGTTTAAAGGTAGACCCCAAGAGTATTGTATCCAAATAAAAATGTATGGATTATATAGAATTATGAATCTCTACATTTTTAGCTAACACAGTTTTAGCTTTGGATCCCATCAATAGTGCTATAAAGAGGTTGTGGAAACTTGTGGTGTATTTGGAGTCCTGCTTTAGGGGCAGTAGCTCATCTCTTGAGATGTATCTAATGACGTTTTAACCAATTAAGTTTTCTATGTAAACAGGGGTATGAACTCCAAGGAGATCTTGAACAGAAATCTGGACTTATCCTTTTGGTTTTGAGAGATCTCTCTAAGCTAAGTTTTGCTTCTGATTTCAAAGGGAGACCTCTGTAGCACAAAAAAAATTTGTTTCCCATCTGTATGAATTGCTTTTTAAAGGGTGCTACTCATAAAGAAAAGAATTTGCTCCCTGTGGGAGAAAATTCTTTACTTTATGAATAGCATGCTTTGAGAAAAGAGACAAATACATTCTGTTCAGAGTAAACTCCTATGGATGTGTTTAGATGTGGTCACTATCCAATCAGATATTAAGGGGAATTGAATCATTTCCAGGGGAGAGGGGGTGGGGGGGCATCTATTTCAAAATTGTTTGTGTCCCCTTCTGAGAAGAAGTTTAAAACCATTGAATTTGGTCCCCTTTGGAGCATATCTTTTCTTTCTGAGTAGACGCCTTTTGACAAGGAACTTGGTGTGACAAAAGTTGTCGTCTTTGTAAAAAAAAAAAAGCACAAAATAGTTTATCAAGTCCCCTTAGACTCAGTATTCAGAGGAATAGATATATTTTTTTTTCATCAAAAACACTTTCTGATATTGTTAGAAGTTACAAGCTGCGACAATTTATTTGGGAAGCCTCGATATATTTTGTCATGCTGAATAAATTAAGATGCCATTCCCACTTCCAATTTCCAGCCAATCAGATTACAGTAATACCTTATCCATGTTGTTGATATAAATTCACATACTTAATGACAAACAGTGCAGATCCAGATCAGTTGGCATCTTCGGAAGCCAACTGATCTTGATCTACACTGTTTGCAAAGGCAGGGTATATCCCGGCTCAGCAGGACAAGGGTTAACTGAGGAATGAAAAAAATGAGATGGAAAAAGTTTATCACAAATCCTATCACTTGACAGATAAACCTGGATCCCCTACAACTTGGTGAGACAGCAAGTCCCAGGAGGAGGCAGAGGAAGCGACAGCTTGGCTTTGCTGATGCTGAGACTCAGATCAGTAAAATGGAGATGAAAAATCATCTGACTGACACTGATGATATTACAGAAACGTTTGTAAGTACCACGTTTACCATAGATATTTGGAAGGACACGTGAACAAACAGTATACGGTAAGTGTCTTAAAATTTTGAACACTTTATTCCATACTTTTTTGGCCTAAATTTTGCCTGTTTATGCAGTTGTTTCATAAAGTACTTAAATAGTGCAAATGGCAAACAGTGTAGACCCTGATCAGACTGCTCCTTCAGGAGCAGTCTAATCTGGGTCTGCACTGTTTGCATAGGCCATTGGTGTACAAAGTTTTAAGACATTTACTGTAGTTTTGATAAAAGAGCAGTTTGATTAGGATATGTACTGTTTGCCATTCAGTGTTCAATTTTAGACACAGCAGATAGCCAGATGGATTTGTTCAATCGTAAGAATGCTAATGTGTGAAGATTTTGCAATATTGGGTAATGACAGTTTTAATAACATTAATAATATACTGATTTCTGGCAAAAGAATGTGCACAATACTGGTTAACCGCTTAGAGGACTAAGCCTGCCCAGTAAACATGTGGTTAGGTAAACTGACCACGCTCGACATGATCCCATTGGTTTGACTGGGCTGTAAAACCTCAACACAAACAAATAATAATATACTGGTAGCTTTTTATTTCAAACCAGAAAATGTTGATGTATACTTTTTATTGCTCCATGAAAACATATTTTTCTGGTACTCATCAGGGAGGTGCTTCTAATGAGTACCACAGAAGTACTGGCTGTCTGGCAAACAAAGCAGTGACTAAGCAAACTACTTATGATATGTTATTCCAAAGCTGATTTTAGAATTTTGAAACCTGCTATTAAAAATCCTCGTTACCATGTATAGTGACCAGTATTTTCGCACAAGTCGCACTGGATTTGTCTTTCACTCTTCAGCCTTATAGGATACTTTATGATAGAGGAATAACTATAACTCAACAGAGAACTCAAAAGATTTTCAAATTCTGTCTGACATTTACCCAAAATACACTTGAAATTCTCAGATTCTTTTCTGGATCACACAGTTTTTCTGACATGATTTTGTGAAGACTGCTGAGAGACCATTTAAATGTTTTTACCTCCCTTGTCCATGGGAGACTACTTTAGCAGAAAAAAATTTGCTTCACTGGTATATGAATATTAGAAGGGAAGTAAGTGCTTTCATGAGATCTCTTGAGGAGTGTCTATACATTTGAAGTCTCGTGTCAAAAACATTTTATTGAATCTGAGCGTATTTCCACTTTTACCGCACTGTGAAAATTCAGCAGATTACAAATTGAGGATATTTTTCTTATTTTATCCAGAAAATATGCTTTGACATTTCATACAAATTGTCTTCATAGGAGACAATTTGTATGAAATGTTAAAGCCTATTTTCTGTGAAAAACAAAAAATATTTCAAAAGGTTGTCTGAAATATGTACCCAGCATACCCGGTATAGAGCATTAACCATTAGTACACTTTGTGCAAAATTAGCCAGCAATATAAGAGTGTTTTTCCTTAAAAGATAGGGCTTTGGTATCTCCTATGAATCATGAGGGTCAGTTAACATGAAATGTCATGCCCTTTTGTATAAGGGAAACAGTATTTTAAAATGCAATGTGTTTATATTTATGGAACAGATCAGATTATATATCTGCCCAATACAATCAGGGGCAAGGATCAGGACTTTCCTTGCCCAATTCGCAGAGGGTATGAGGCATTTACGTGCACTACCCATCATTATACCCATCCGTGTATGCCCACAAATGAAGTCATCCTATTGGTTGATCTGTTGGTCAGTCCATCTGTTTGAAATTATGATGCAAACTACTTTTACTCGAATGACAAATAATATACATGATGAGTAACAATGCCAGACATTAAATTGTTTTCATTGCAAAGTTAGGAGGTCCCAGGTTAGTATCACACTAAAGGCTGAATTCAGCATACGACTCTATGATGCTTCATTGCACAGAGATTTCAATTAGCACCCTTCCATTGTCTCAGTATATCTTAATAATGTTGAAAGAAATGTAAAAACACCAAATTCTTTCATTGCTAGCTTGTTTGACCCTGGCACTTTAATATCAGTGACAAAGTCTGGGATGCCAGCTGATTCTGTATTTTTTGTTGCATTTTACTGAATGATGAGCACGATGAGTAGCAGTTTGACATTATTTTTATATTGCAGGATTATCTGCCCTTGGCACTTTAGTCCATGTGTCTTTTATAGGATAAACTACTTCTAGAGTTAATTTTTAGTTTTTCATAAAATGTCATAGGAGTGATTGTATGCTAAGAAACAGTGCCTGATGCTGAGATCTTTTCATATTTAATTTTAGAGGGTTATCTGCCCTTAGCACTTTGTCCCCACCCCCCCTCCCCCCCCCCCCCCATGCCACAAACCTTTAGAGTAGACCCCTTTTCAGAGTCTCATCATAAGTAGCAGAGAATCTACCAAGTGTATCTAGTCTCCTTTCAACACTGATTAAATTTTCTGTGTGTATATTTCACAGCTTTTACCACTGCCAAAATCTTTAACAGTGAATGAGTTACTCAACCTGCCTGGAAGAATTGGTAAGTTATTGAAATTTTCTTCGTGTACCCTGAATATTCAGATAGAGAGGTCTGAACAAACAAAGTAGACCCAGATCAAACTTCTCCTAAGGACCACATTTTTGTCGCACCTGTTCGCATAGGCAACTCTGGCATGCAAGTTTCCATCTGTTCATTCATTTGTTCATCGATGTCCTTATGTCCACCCTATTGTCCACCTTAACCCATTGTGTACTGAATAGACTCTACCACACTATACATTGGAAGAGTCCAATTTCAGTTTTAGGTACGTCCAGCTATGAGATTAATATTTCTAGAGAAAAATGGCTAAACTATATTTGCAAACAGTGGAGACCCTGATCAGACGCCTGATCTGGGTCTGCACTGTTTGCCAATTACCCTTTTAGGGGTCTCCCGACTACAATGGGTTAACTGAAGTCTACAAGCTGTAAAACTTTACAACTAGTTTCATTCACTTATAGTTTTATCTCACTGAGCTAAACAAGGATGACAGCTCTGTCTTCTGGTGCTTGTTTTCACATTTTAGTATGCAGGTGCTACATAAACTTCAACAAAGTTCTTTATATTAAATGAGACAGCCCTTGACAAAACCTACAAAATGGCATGTGCGCCCAGCAAAGACTCAAATCAGACTGGGCATCCGCCCAGTCTGATAAGCATCTTTGCTGTGTGCTCAGTGGGTAGCTAAGGACCCAAGCTTTCGTCATGCGGACAGCGAAGACTGATCAGACTGGGTGGCTGCCCAGGCTGATCTCAGTCTTCGCTGGCGCACATGCCATTTTGTAGGTTTTTGTCATGGGCTGGTTCAGGTCCTTCAAACTGATGATTTATCCATGATAAATTTTTGAATTATCAAAGTTCTGCTGTTTCACAGGTTAATTTCTTGCAGGTTGGCAAGTAGAACTCATTTCCTTTTTGAATACCATTAGTTAAAGGTAATTTTTGTTAAAGGTTTTGTTCTTAAATGTCTGCATGTATTAACCCATTAAAGACAGAATAAACTCTCCCATTAAAGACAGAATAAACTCTCCCACATTATATATTGAAAGAGTCCATTTTTGATTTAAGGTATCAGACTATATGATGTAAATATTCCTAAAGAAAAAAAAGGTTGAACTATTTGCAAACAGTGGAGACTCTGATAAAATGCCGCATTCTGCCACATCTGATCTGGGTCTGCACTGTTTGCCAGTTACCTGTTTAGGGGTCTCCAGTCTTCAATGTGTTAATGAACATTACATCTCCATTTTGAGTTGTATGATTTTCTTCAGATGTTAGATGTCCAAGATTCCTTCCACTTTGGAAGAGGAATGCAAAGACCCGGGTAAATCTACAGGAACATGAGACACCTGAAGCAAGTTCCTCGTCAGACGTCCAGTCAGAGGGGGCAGTTGGAGAACCTAGAATAGTGCAGTCACCAGAGTTTGTCGATATTCCATTATCAAGAGTTGAAGCACAACTTTCACCAGTACTACCTCACCCAGGTAACTTGGTATTAGCTTGGACCACCATCACATCAATTTTTATGCCCCCCAGTTGCTTTTGGGTTGATCATTGATCGATCCTTCTGTTTGTCCATCAGTTTGATTGCTTTGCATATGGTCAAGATTGGTTAGAAACAGAATCTTTAAATTTTGCATGTGGAATAAGGATGGAAAATAAGTGGATCCATATTTATGCCCCAATTCCTAGGAAGTTGGGAGAGCATATTGCTTTGGGCTTGTCTGTTTGTCTGTATGTCAAGTTTTTCTGGTAAGCAAAATATCTAAGGAACCACTTGAGTTAGGCTCATGAAAAAATTTTGCGAGCAGTTTAGATCCAGTGTGTAGATGACCTGATTAAATTTTGGTGAACTTTTGGTTACTTTTGTCAGAGTTAATTTAAAAAAAAATGCCCATGTTTTGCCCTTGTATAGGCATATAGTTGGGGGCATAATGTTTTACACACATTTCTAGTGTTTGTATTATAGAGAATTATGATTGTGGGTCCAGTAGTTCAAACTAATGATGTTGTTAGTTAACGTGCTGTATATCTTACATCACTGGGGCGTCCAACTGATATTGGCTTACAGTTGGGCAAGGCCTGCTATCCTTGTAGTGGGTAAGGGTAGAGGGGGAATGTTTTTATTTCTTCTGTTTCTTCACTTTCATTCCTGTTCCTCTTTCTTCCCTGTCCCTGTCTTTCATCTCCTCTACTCTCTCTTCTATCTCTTTTCTTCCTTTCTCTGGGAGACAACACAAAATGACCCTCAAGGGTTGACATGTCGTTAAACCCCAGCACAATCAATCAATAAAACTTTGACCATTAAATATGACATATATGCTGATATTTTTGCTGAAAAAATGTGAGAAGCTTTTGCATTTGCAAAAGCTACTCACATTTTTTTCAGCAAAAATACCTGTGAATTAGATACTATACTTACTAGAACAGTTAACATTTTGACCACTAATGAGCTTGTTAAGCTAACAATGCTTTGAACAACTGGGCCCTGGGGTTTATTCTGCTAATGAGTACTTTGGAGCTCATACTGATTAAACTTTTAAGTTATGATGAAGTTGAGGGGGTCGTTAACAATGTGAGCCCAGAATAGCCCATGTACTCCCAGTCTGATCCAAGACTTTGTGTATACGTCTGCAGAAACCTCTATCAGTTCTGTAGTATCTGCAGGCAAAATGTAAAGTAACTGTGAAATCCATATACTGTAAGCAATATAAAATCTAGTAATTGTGTGCCAAAAGTACAGTGGGCGCAAAGACTGATGCAAGTTAGTTGATTTGACAGATGCTGAAGATCATTTAACTTTTCACAGCCATTTAGTTGGAATGCCCATTAGTCTCTTTTGCTTGTTTGTATAATTTTAAACCTTGAAAATAAGGAAATTATCTTTCAGGAGCTGCTGAGGTAGGAAGACCATCAGTAATAGATGAATCCCTTGAAGCATTGAGGAAGACCGCTTCTTTGACAGAAGTTAGTATCTTTGACACTTACACACAAGATATATGCGTGTGCGTGCACACACACATGCTTGCACACACACACACACACAGATTTCATCTCATCCGTCCATACATCTCTTTGTAATCAAGACCAATTTCTCTTGGACAGTTAACCTTTAAAGCACCAAGCAAAATTTTCATTAAACAACATTCTAATTATTATTTTCAGAGAAATAAGTTGACATTTCATGTGAATCATCAAGACTAATTTTCTTTAAAAAAAAAAAAAAAAAAAAAAAAAAAAAAAAGAAAAGAAAAAAAAAAAAATCAAAATGTCCTGTGCTGCAATTGTGATAGGCACTTTATGGGTTAGAATTTACAAACTTGAGACTTTTGGCTGCATGTAGGTGTGTGTGGGCATACAAAAATTTAGGTTGGGGGATGAATTAGTGCATGGCTGTCAATACGTGTGTGGAGGAAACGGGTAGGGGATAAAATTCCACTTTTTCAAACAAGATTGTGCAGTATATTAGATGAAATAGCATTAATAGATGAACATACCTTGATTAAAAGCAGAAATGTGTTTTGGAGCATATGTAAGAGGGAAGATTCAGGTCAGCGACTCAACGTGGGTCTGTGTAGTCTGATCAGGGTGTTTGCTGTTGCTGAGCTGTAAATGTGTATTGAACTGGCAAAACATTGGAACATTATCATGATTATGAGATACAAAAAAAGAAGGTTTCTTTCTTTCAGGCTGGCCTGATTGAGGATATAGAAATGCCTTCAGTAGAACAGGCTCGAGATGCATCAAGACGAGATGATTCAGACAGGCGAAGTATGGAGACACCTTCTCTAATAGAGCTTGAAGAATCTATAAAGGAAACTTCAACTAGAAAGAGGTACTTATGTGAACCATCACTTAATCTGAGCAGCACTATTGCTTGTTATAAAGGATGGACATTTGATGATTATTTTGGGAGAATTTTCTGTATAATTTTCTCTATTTATCCATAAAAAACATATCGAGGGTTGAGCGCAAGACTAGTATAACTCATATTTTTGAAACCGTTGTTTAGGGGCAACTTTGACCCCTTTGTAAACAATGTAAATTTAGGTGCCATTGCTCATCCTAAATTTTCATTGTTTACAGAAAGAAATGTTGTAATCTTCATAATGCCTTCATGGTGAGGGGATTAAGTTTGGGGAATAAACAGTCATCTGACTTACTACAGTCTTACGCTCAACCCTCGACATGTTGGTGGTATTAAAAGTGCCTCAGAGAGCTCATTTAATGAGTATGCACAATGTATGTTTTTATGGAGGAAGTCAAAATTTTCAAAGTTTTATTACCAAATACTCCTTCTTAATCCTTTCATCCCTGCAGGCCAACATGGAACCTTGCAAACTGTGTAGATCTGGAACCTTCACATCAGGATCTGTTTGCCATTCCAATATGTTTTTTTACTAAACTCCTATTTGTAACAATGGATTTGTCCAAATTCAGAAATTGAAGAGCCCTTTTCAGAATTCAGTGGTGAAAGGGTTACCAATTTATCTGATTATCATTTCAACACCCAGCAAAGACTTATCAGACTGCACTCATCAGAGCCCATTTTAGACCTGATATTATTATGTAGAGTTATGAATCAGGGTGGCCACGCACTCTGGAAAACAGGGAAAATGGTGAAAAAAAAATCCCTGCAGGGAAAAATCAGGGAATTTGAAATTTTGCTGAAAATCAGGGAAAAATCAGGGAATTTCAAAAAAGCTTATCTTTGAAAGGTCAAAATATTCAAATTTTATAGCTGTTCAGATGTGGCTACTGGTGGTTTCTTAAAATACCTGCCGATCTAATCTTACTTAAAGGTGGAGTACTTGTTTGCTATATATTCTGTTTTTTCTTTTTCTCATTCCGAAGTGGACATTTTATTGCAAACCCAATGTCTGTCATTAAATTAATTAAGAATATTGTGACAGCATTGTGTATAAACATGTCACTTGACAGCACTTGAATCAGTATATGACTTCTAAAAGTAGGGGCCAGTGCGATAATATTAAGGTTTTTAAACAGGGAAAATCAAATCAAATCAGGGAAAAATCAGGGAATTTGATTGCTAAAAATGTGTGGCCACCCTGTGAATTCTTGCAGATCACAATTAATGGCAGGTGAGCTTTGTCAAACAAAAATGGACGATGAGCTAGAAACAAAGATCAAATACAGCCTGCATAACTGCACAGTCCAAACCATCACGAAAACACGCCTATATAATTTTGACCCCCTTAAACCCCACTTTTATATAGTAAAACTGGGGTTTACAGGGGTATACATTAATTTTTCTTATTTCTGCTCAAAAACAAAGATTGTGGGTACTCGTTAGAACCACCTCGCTGAGGCAGTTCTAATGAGTACCCACAATCTATGTTTTGAGCAGAAATATGAAAAATATCAGCGTTTTTATCTGAAAATTTTCAGATTTTGGAGGTGAAATTTTCTATATGTTTGTCTAGGCGTGTTTTCATAATGAAAGTTTTCAGTAGTATTAGCCTGGTGTAAGACTGGAAACTACAAAGACCATTTTAGTTATGAGGCTTTGTATTGACTGCCCAGTTGTGATAATGCCCCATTTGCAGATTCATTCCTACAAGAAGGCACCCTCAATATCAACATCTTTCCAAGTGAGAAAGGAGAATTTCCATCATAGTTTTTATACCCCTGTAAACTATATTTGTTGAGTGGTATACTGTTTTCACATTAGTCCATCCATTATATTTTGGTTTCTGAACTGGGAGGTGGTGTTTGGAGTGAGATGGTTGGAGAATTGGGAGGGAAGTGAGTTGGGGTGGGGTGGGGGGGTGGGGTGCAAGGGATGATGGGTATCTAATATTAAGCACTGCTTATTGACATTTCTTATTCCCCTTCAGCATGTATCCATTACCCCTAAAGTAACTTTATCATTATCAGGCCCCGAGGTTATAAACCTTTATTTCATGCTCAGCTGAGCTGAGCATTAAATTTGGTTTGCTAATAAATCTAAAATTAATGGTTGCAAATTCTTTCTTGCTAAACATAGCTGAGTATGAAAATTTCTCTGCTAATAAATATGAAAATGACAGCTATTGTTTATATTTATTAGCAGAGAAAATTTCATACTAAGCTGAGTTGAGCATGAAATAAGTTTTATAACCTTGAGACTTGACTGCTTATCAAAAGGAGGAAGACACGCTCATCTGCTGGGACATCTTTGCTAGGAGAGCTTGACCAGACCCTGCAGGAACCAACAGCATCAACAAGCCGCAGTTTATATGATGTTCAAGAAGAACAGGAACATAGGATACCTGATACCGAGGTTGTTATGCCTGTCCGAATTGTTGAAGAGATGTGGGTGGACCCTATCCAGGCCAGCCAGACATTGTTAAGGTGAGAGAAAATGTCCCATAAAAAACCTAGGTAAGGTCAGATGTGCAGGCTGATCTCCGTCTTCATATGTACAAAGGCTCCTTAAGGGATCCTTTTTAAAGAGATCAGCTTGCACATCTGCAGTCTGAATTGAGCTCTTGAAATGGGGTTTACCAGTAGATTCTTTGCAATCTGGGCCCAGTTGTTCAAAGCTAACGATGTCGTTAGTTAATGATTCCTTAAAATTTAGATCAAGGGATACACGTATATGCTGAAATTTTTTGCTGAAAAAATGTGAGTAGCTTTTGCATTGCGAAATATATCATAGTATTGTACATTGAATCTGCTAAAACAGTTAACGAAATGACCCTCAACGAGTTTGTTAAGCTAATGACGCTTTGAACAACTGGGCCCTGGCTACTTCCACGTGAACAACTAATGGTCTCATCAGTCAGTGGCTGTGCAGGGACTTTACTATTTAAGCTAATCTACTTCTTTGACACAAATGATCCTCATCGGTTGTGGAATTATTAAACCTGAACTGGTCATCATTGTCATTGTTTAGGAATGATACATGTGTAGCAGTCAAAAAGAGCCCTGATCTTATTGGTAGCCAAGGTCAGCCTGTATATTGGTACTATCTGATCACTGTTTGTCAATACAATTTACAGTATCCAATAGTTTTGTTGGCTGGGAATGCCCAGATAAGGCCAAACAAAAATGTGTGTTTAGGGTAAAACTAAACTACCTAATTTTGCTGGTGAAACCTAGCAATATTTTCTTTATGTTTTTTTTTTTTTTTTTTTTCAGGAAAAAAAAATGTGTGTCACTAGGATAAAACATTTATCCTAGGATATATATGCCCAATATTCCAGTGTCGGACTAAGCAAACTATAGGTCCAGATCAAACTGCTCCTGCAGGACCAGTATGGTAAGGGTATACACTGTTTGCCATTTTGTCAATACTTTTTAGACACATCAGATGGCAATCTGATTTCTGTCAGTTCTTTTTAGACACATCAAACTGTAGTCAAACAGACTTGGTAAAATTTAATGTGTATGATGGTGCAGAGTCCAAATATATATTGGTAATTATGGCATTATTCTGTATAAAAAAAATGTAAATAAAAAATCCCTAGCTACCCTATCAGTTTTTTTCTTACATACTCCTCTAAACAAACACACTTTTTTTTTTTAATTTGGCCTAAACCTGCAAATGAACAAGCTGACATTGATCTGTATATGGCATAAGGGTCCTTTTTGGGTGTTGTACATCAGTTGAGCTATTGCTTCTTTCATCATGACATGTATTTGTTTATACTGTATTAAATCTTAACTATTTGGACAGACAGGACAGATTGTGGCATCTGATCAGGGTGTACACTGTTTACCTTTCATCCAGCAGTTTTTAAACACATCAACAGGTAGTAAAACGTACCTGTTCAAATTGGGTCTACACTGTCAATCATCCACCAGTATTTTTGAGTTTTACCTTGGTGATATGAAATTTTACAGGGAAGTGGATGAAGAACTGAGACTTGGGGACACTAAGACAACCTTTCACAGCCTCTGTCCTCCTGCATTGACAGACAGAAAGACAGCTGCAATCAAGTTTACTGCACTCTTAGGTATGTAACCCAAACATGAAATTTGTCACTAAATAATGATAGATAACTGAAACAGTAAATGCGGCAGAGAAGTCACTTATATAGCACAAAGCATCTTGATCTATAATCCTACAAATTATAGTCAAAATATTCCATTGTGTCATGTACAAGAATAACAACTCTAGCTTATGTTTTAAGTTATTTCGCCTTTTCGACAATTCAAATTTGAATCTTAATTGGTTATGGTGACACGCCAAATGATATTCATTCACCAAGGTTGTGCAGCAGGGAGATTAATCTCTAGACCTGACCAGTGTCACAAATCTTGAGACGCAATCCTCAGAAGTTTCAGCTGAGGATATTGTGGAAGCTGGTAGTGCATTCTGGCCTTTGAATGTAGTTAAGAAGAAACTGGATTTGAAGATATCCATTCCGATGAAGGTCACTGAAAAGAAAGCAGATGTTGCTACCTACCCAACCTCTGTGAACTTTTGAGATCTGGGCCCAGTTGTTCAAAGCGTCGTTAGCTTAACGAGCTCGTTAAGGGTCATTTCGTTAACTGTTTTAGCAGATTCAATACACAATATTCTGATATTTTTTGCTGAAAAAATGTGAGTAGCTTTTGCACTGCAAAAGCTACTCACATTTTTTCAGCAAAAAATTTCAGCATATTTGTGTATCACTCGATTAAAATTTTAACGAATCGTTAACTAACGATGTCGTTAGCTTTGAACAACTGGGCCCTGAATATGATGTCAGTATTTTGGCTGGATCTTTTAGACCCTTGTATAAGTGAATTAACCAACTATATTTACCCTAAGTATTGAGACACCTTAACCCTTAAACTGCCAATCACAACAATTGTTGTCTGCTTTGTCATTTGCTTGTGATTTTGAAAGTCATTTCTGCAAACAGTGTGGACCCAGATCAGATTGCTCCTTTAGGAGCAATCTGATCTGGGTCCACACTGTTTGCCTGAATGCAAAAATAGGTTTGAAAAGTTTGAAGAATATTCAGCAGATGATATAAACAGGCGACATTTTCAGATGCATTTTCTTGTTGTTTTAAGGGTTAACTCCTTACCATACTTGTCCTAAAACATGAAAAAGTCTATTTTACTACCGGTTGATTTGTCTAATTTTTATATAGAGAAGCAATAAAATATTAATGAAGATGTCCTTCTAAAGCACCAGAAACAATTGCAAAATTTCAGTGTTAAGGGAGATAATGTAAAATATAAACATAAACATCATATAATTATTTGGGGCAAATTCCAGAAAGTTTATTGATTTAAAAACTTTAGTGTTGACATTCCTGAGTATATCACATCTCTTCCACCCCCACACCCCCCATTATAAAAATACATATGACAGATTCTCTTGAATTTATTGCCATTTTATCCTAAGTGTTTTGAGGGCATAACTCCTTAACACACTTGTCCTATGATTTGAAAAAGGTTCATTTAACTAGCTAGTGATTGGTCTTGACTACTGCAGGATGAGTTGCAGACAGTGTAGACCAATCAGATGTCTCATTCTGCAGCATCTGATATGGTTCCATTAAAGACTGAATAAACTCAACCATACTGTATATTGGAAGAGTCCATTTTTTATTTTAGGTATGTCATGTTACACGATTTAGATATTCTTAAAGAAAAATGGTTGAACAATTTGCAAACAGTGGAGACCCCCTGGTGAGATGCCACGTTTAAGGCATCTGATCTGAGTTTGTACTGTTTGCCAGTTAACCGTTTAGGGGTTTCCAGTCTTCAATTGGTTAAGTACTTACATTATATTGGTTTCACTTGATTGGGAAATTCTCATCTGTTTAAATGTATTAAATGTTTCAGATTTGTGTGCAAAGGAGGAACTTACTGCAAGCCAGCCTGTATGCTATGGAGATATCTTCATTAGTAGGAGAACAAGGGGAAGACACTGACTTATTATATTACATGCTGTGACTTGCAGACTCAGGATTCAAGATTAACTGCCCCCTTTTTTTAAGCAAAATTATGATACAGTAAAGGTCCTAAAATTTCATCCACCAAAATTTCTGACAAAATGGCATATGCAAACAGTGTAGACCCAGATCAGACTGCTCCTGAAGGAGCAGTCTGATCAGGGTCTACACTGTTTGCCATTCCGTTAAGTATTTAAAGAAACAACAGCGTAAAAAGCAAATTTTCAGCCAAAAATATATGTTGTAAAGTGTTTGAAATTTTAGGACATTTACTGTAGTTTTTATTCTCTCTGTGAAAACATGCATTATGTATAATAATTAGAAGTAAGGCACTGATTTCAGAGGACCTGCAACAGGTGTTAATGGCACTATGTTACTTTACATAATTACCCTAACATTTGAAGAAAAAAAGTTCTTTTGGCTACTTGTTGATTCTTCCAAAATGTTTTGGTAGAAGTCAAACAGTGTAGACCATGACTAAACTGCTCCTTTATCAGGGTTTCCTTAGACATATCCAGACATTTAGGGTAAATACAGTACTGGGTAACAAGAATTCTATTGCCAAGGTCATTCTGCATGACCAAAGGATATATTGTCATATAGGTGGGCTCCATAGCACAGTTGGTTTGACTGCCGGTCCAGGAGTAGCAAGTTCAAATCCAAGCTCAGCCATGTAATTCTCGTGGAGACAGATAATAAAATCATTTCTACAGTCATTCATTCCCTCCACTGATTGAAGAAGTGCAGTTGTCAGTTAGTACAGTTACTGGTGAAAGTATGTGCTCAAGTACTGTTAAGTGCTTGAGGACTAAGCCTACCCCAGAACAGTTATAAGGTTAACAGATCAGCTCAGCATGACCTTAAAAGTGTTGACTGGGCCATAAAACTCAAGCTCAAACACAGAGAACTGGGCCCGGTTGTTCAAAGCGTCGTTAGCTCAACGAGCTCGTTAAGGGTCATTTCGTTAACTGTTCTAGCGGATTCAATACACAATATTCTGATATTTTTTGCTGAAAAAATGTGAGTAGCTTTTGCACTGCAAAAGCTACTCACATTTTTTCAGCAAAAAATTTCAGCATATTCGCGTATCACTCGATTTAAATTTTAACGAATCGTTAACTAACGACGTCGTTAGCTTTGAACAACTGGGCCCAGAAAGCAAAAAAAATATGTATCTAGACATACTTTGATACTTAATGATATTCCATATTCAGCTCACCTGTGCCTGTAGTATAGGTAGGCTTGTCATCCATCCCTCTGTGGTCCACACTCTTCAAATATTTTCTCCTCAAGAACCGCTAAGTCATTCAAAGCCAGATTTCATATGGAGCCTCTATGGGCTGGGCAAAGAAAAGTTTGCTAGCCACATTTGGGTCACATGATTAAGATGACTGTCATGCTCATGTATGATAAAAACACTTTAAAAAATCTTCTGCAGAACCAAAGGGCCAATGGTCCTGGGACTTAGTATCCAGCCCTGAGGACATTGGCCCAATAAAGTTTGAAAAAATGATAACGTTTGGTTTACCTTGACCTTTTTTAAAGGAACAATCAAATTTTTTGTAGATAGACTGTATAGGCAAAACTTTAAAAATCTTTTTGTCTGAAACTGGAAGGCTCAGGCCTTTGATATTTAGTATGTAACTTCATCTAATGGGCCTCTACCAGGATTGTTCAAATTATAGCCCCGGGGTTCAAAAATGGCCACGCTCTGGGGCTCACTTGTTTTACAGGGACTCAGATAGGAAAAACTTTAAAATCTTTTATCTGAAACAAGAAGGTCGAGGCCTTTGGTATTTGGTATATAGCTTTTTCCAATGGACCTCTACCAAGATTTTTCAAATGAAAGGCTTAAGGTAAAAAATGGCTCTGCTGAGGGAGCGTTGGGTGGGGCGGTCACTTATTTTTCATAGACCCATATAGGGAAAAACTAAAAAACATTTTTGTCTGAAACTTGAAAGCCCAGGCTTTTTATATTTGGTATGTAGTTTGTCCAGTGGACCTGTACCAAAATTGTTCAAATTATATCCATGGGGTAAAAAATGGAGCCATCCCACGGGTCACATTTTTTTTACATAGTTTCATTTAAGGAGAAACTTATACCTTCTTGTCAGAAAAATGGAAGGCCCAGACTTTTGATATTTGGTTTGTAGCTTCAGCTAGAGAACCTTTTAATACTAAGATTGTTCAAATTATAGCCCTGGGGTCAAAATGGGAAAAAAAAAAAATTAAAAATCTTCTTGTGGGAAACTAGAAGGCCTTAGCCTTTGACATTTAATACTTAGTTTTATTTAGTGGACCTTTACCAAGAATTTTCACACTATAGCCCTGTGGTCAAAAATAGCCTGCTCCAGAGGTGACTTGTTTAACATATACTCATATGGGGAAAAACTTTACAAGTTGTCCTGTGTGAAACTAGAAGGCGCAGGCTTTTGACATTTGGTATGGCACTTTATCAAAGGCATATTTAAAGTTCAGTTTCTGTTTTTCCAAATTAATTATAGGACACAGAGACCAATAATTTTTCAAACTGTACTGGCTACCATACCCATGTTTCATTCTTTGACAGTGTTACCATAAGCTTGCTCAGAACAAATGCAGGAACATTGATCCTCTGGTTGGGACAGATACTAAGGCCTGAGCAAACATAGTAACAGGTCATATGCCACAGACTGCAGCATCTGATCAAGGTCTGCACTGTTTGCCACTCATCCAGCAATTTTAGACATATCAGATAGACTTGTTCTAATTTTAGGGCAAGTATGTTCAGACTTGTCAAGCCTGTCCACCTGGTTTGGTTGAGTCCAAAATAAAATTTGAGCCAGCGCATGACAAAACTTACAAAATGGCATCATGTGTGCCAAACAAAGACACAGATCAGCCTGGGCATCTGCCCTATCTGGTCAGAGTCTTTGCCGTGCACTCAATGGGTAGCTGAGGACCCAAGCTTTCTTCATGCGGACAGTGAAGACTGATCAGAGTGGGCGGATGCCCAGGCTGTTCTGAGTCTTTGCTGGGTGCACGTGCCATTTTGTAGGTTTTGTCATCCGCTGGCTCGTTTATCTTAAATTATAACAAAAATTGTCACCTAATCTCAAGCTGTGCTCTGGGATAATGTATGTACAGTAAATATCCTAAAATTTTGTACATCAGAGTTCCTGACAAAATGGCATATGCAAACAGTGCAGACCCAGATCAGAAAAATATTTTCTGCATGAAGTATAAAGTCCTTTGTTTGCAAGAAAAAAAAATGTTGGGAGTTTAGGAATTTGTACTTATTTCACCAAGACCATATTATAAATTTCACCAAGAGCATGCTAAAGGCTAAACCCAGCTAGCATTCTAGGTGAATCTACATCGGGCCGTCATCAGCCCGTCAGCTACCCTGACGGGCCGATGACGGCCCAATATAGATTTACGTAGAATGCTGACTGGGAAGATATTTTCATTATTAGTAATTGTTATGTCTTTCAATTTACCCTTGTTACATGTATTATAGGTTTTATTTCATTATTATTGAATTGTTAGATCTAGTAATTCATTTTAGAAACACTTGATGACTTTTAATTAACTATGCAAGAGCCCGGTGCTGGATTGCTGTTGTTTCCCCAAAATATCAGCAACTTCCTATGAATAGAATGATCTTGAGCACGCTTTCTTTCTGCACTAGTGGATATTTTACTGATTGTATATGAACCACAACATGTGAAAACCTACTTTCTGACTTGTGTCCCCAAATAAGACTCAAATCAGCCTTGGCATCCATGCAGTCTGATCAGTCATTGTTATCCGCATGAAGAAACTTTGTATCCTTGGTTATCCAAAATACTCCCAGTGAAGATTCTGATGAAACTGCATAAATGTGTAAGCTGATCTGAATCTTCCTGGGCGCACATGTCTGAGGGTATGTTTTCTGATGTTACGGCTCATATATTTAGAATAGCATTACGAAAACACACCTATTCAAATATATTGAAAATTTTACCACCAAAAAATAAAAATTTTCAGACAAAAAAAATCCGATATTTTTCATATTTCTGCTCAAAACATAGATTGTGGGTACTCGTTAGAACCGCCTCAACGAGGCGGTTTAACGAGTACCCACAATCTATGTTTTTGAGCAGAAATAAGAAAAATAATGTATACCCTGTAAACCCCAGTTTTACTACATAAAAGTGGGGTTTAAGGGGGTCAAAATTATATAGTCGTGTTTTCGTGATGGAGCAGGGTACCTGCTGTTCTGCGCTGCCTCTATCTGACTCCGTTGGCCTGGTAGCGTTAAAAATCTAGATAAATAGATAGACCTGCTGTTCATTTGGGTGTTACTTTACACTACCACTCTGGGTAATATTTTCAGCAGATGACATTCTGATATATATTTCTTATTTTTCCCTGACAACAGGATTTGGCATTTTATGCAAATTGTCTCCAATGGAGACAATTTGCATGAAATGTCAAATTCTGTTTTGGAGAAAAATAAGGAAAATATCACCAATTTGTTGTCTGCTGAACTAGCAAGAGAGTGGTAAAGGTTAATGAAGAACCAGCCCTAATGTCATACCTTTGTTTACCATATAAAGTATTTTATTACGAAAACACGCCTATTCAAATATACTGAAAATTTTACCAACAAAAAATGAAAATTTTCATATAAAAAATTCTGATTTTTTCATATTTCTGCTCAAAACATAGATTGTGGGTACTCATTAGAACTACCTTGGTGAGGCAGTTCTAATGAGTGCCAACAATCTATGTTTTTGAGCAGAAATAAGAAAAATAATGTATACCCCTGTAAACCCCAGTTCTACTATATAAAAGTTGGGTTTAAGGGGTCAAAATTATATAGGCATGTTTTTGTGATGCTTTGCTGTTTTTGCTCACAGAAATTATTTGAACTTTACAGATTTTTAATTGTGTATAAAATCATGTCCTAGTTGTTAAGAATGTGTGAAAGAATGATAATATTTTTTTTTTACACTTGTTGTATACAATTGTTATTTTACTGCTGTTAAAGTTAAATTGTTGCTGTATTTTTGGTGTGCAATGCAGGAAAATGACCTTAATACCATATGTGAACAGGAAATGCCCAGTCAACCTGTGTATCTTTGCAGTCTGATCACTGTCTTTGCTGTCAATATATTCTACAGTATCCATTTAATCTTTAAGTGCAACAAGGTCTTAAGGGGAAAAGGCACACTTTAAGTGGTAGGAGGCAATTCTGTCAAATTGTTTTTGACTCGCTTCTGAAAAGGGGTCTACGGTAAATGTCCTAAAATTTCAACCACTCTATTCCTTACTATTTTAGCCTAAGTTTTGCTTTTCATGCAGGTGTTTCTTAAAACATTTAGTGGAATGGCAAACAATATAGACCCTGATCAGACTGCTCCTTCAGGAACGGTCTGATCTAGGTCTATTCTGTTTGCATATGACATTTTGTCAGCAGCTTTGGTGTACAATATTTTAGGACATTTAACATACCCTAAAGAGAAAGAATTTATTCTTTCCTTTTAGAGCAGACCTTTTTTAACCCTTAAAGCGCCAATCACAACAATTGTCATCTGCTTTGTCATCTGCTTATGATTGTAAAAGTCATTTTTGCAAACAGATCAGACTGCTCCTTTAAGCAACCTGTGTTTGCCTGTATGCAAAAATAGGTTTGAAACGTTTGCAAGAATTTTCAGCAGACGACATTTTCAGATGCAGGTTTTCTTGGCGTTTTAAGCCTTAAGAAGATATTTGATTGCAGGAATGCACACATGAAGTCACAAAACTTATCTTCCTTCTTGAAAATGACAGAAAATCTACCTTTAATCAGACTGCACAAAATCCCATTTTGATCTGGGCCTTTATTGTTGGCATAAGGCGTAAGGGACCTTCATCTCCATTGTACATAAGTTAAGCAATAAGGTGCTGGTGATCTAATGGTATTAAATGTTACCCTGTTTACAATTGTTGTGTCTGCTGTGCACAAGTTGATCTTGGCTTATTTAAGTGTTTTTTGCCTTTAAGGGGAATTGATACGTGTTATTCTTATGAGTGTATTGTGCTTCATTGCACAGAGCCATTCATTATCACACTTCCATCATCTGGATGTAACTTAAATAATGGTGAAAAGGATGCAAAAAACCAAATCATCATCATGGTACAGCTTGTACTTTTTCAGCAATTTTTAACAAGGGAGATAACTTTTGCAACTTCCTGTTTGGTTTCCTGCAGACAAAACGTCTGTGACTTCCATTTGGGTTTCTCAGTAAATCCCATCTGAAAAGGGGTCTGCTCTAAAAGGAAAGAATTTGCTTCCCTTGAGAGCAAATTCTTTCCTTTTAGCATGGACCACCCTTTTTAGAAGTGTTGCAGAATATTTTTGACACAGTTGTCTCCCCTGCGAGTATTGATTCCCCTTAAGACAGTAAGATCTAATTCATATTTTGCTTTGTATATGAACACAATTTTAATCATGTTTATGTACATATTTTTTGTTGAGCAGAGGCAACATAGGCATTTGATTTTCTGTTTATTTGTCAGTCAGTCCATCTGTGTACATTTGTGTCAGTCCTGGTATTTAGCTCCATTTGTCCCAGACTTAAGTTGTGACCGTCAAGTTTGGCAGTAAGGGACTTGATATGCTTGGGTAAATTTCAGCCTTTTTACATATGGCTACACGATAGTTGTGGTGTATTATGTTTTTCCCTCCAAGTGTCTGTCCGTCCATTAGTGCTTGGCTTTTGCTCTCAAACTTGAATAGTTTTTAATGTGTATTTTTTCAAATTTTGAATACACATGTATATCAGGTGTGAGTGGGTTTGGATTGTTAATGCGCAAATTCATCAATTTTGACAGCGTTATCAGCCCCACATGCCCATATTTTTGTTTCTGGATGATAACTTGAGTAAATATCAATCAGTTTTCACAAAAAATTGGTATGTGCATTGATATTATGAAGATCTGGACCCAGTTGTTCAAAGCTAATGACGTCATTAGTTAACAATTTGTTAAAATTTACATCGAGTGATATGCAAATATGCTGAAATTTTTTGCTGAAAAAATGTGAGTAGCTTACGCACATTTTTTCAGCAAAAAATATCATAATATTGTATATGGAATCTGCTAAATCAGTTAACGAAATGACCCTTAATGAACTCGTTAAGCTAACGACGTTTTGAACAACTGGGCCCTGGTGTGGGATTTATAATGGGCCAGATTTGCTATTTTTGACAGAGTTATCTGCCCATCACATGATAGTTGCAGTGTATTATTGTTTCACGTTTCTATGTGACAAGAGAGATGACGTGTTATTTCTGTTGGCTTTCATGCCGATCATATCCATTCTGAAAAAAGGTCCTCGCTAAAGAGTGTGAAAAATGCTGCCCTTAAGGGGAATGGGGGCCCTCGCAAGGGAGGCAACTGTTAGAACTGCTTTGTCTCTCTTCTAAAATTGGTCTAATGTAAAAGAAAATAACTTTGTCCAAGGTATCTTTTTTCAGAAGGGACCTGGTGTGTAGGAAAGCAAACCTGAACAAACATCATCTGCCTTGTAAAACATCATCACGAAAACACGCCTATATAGTTTTGACCCCCTTAAACCCCACTTTTATATAGTAAAACTGGGGTTTACAGGGGTATAAATTATTTTTCTTATTTCTGCTCAAAACATAGATTGTGGGTACCTGTTAGAACTGGCTCGGCGAGGCGGTCTTAACGAGTACCCACAATCTATGTTTTGAGCAGAAATATGAAATATATCAGAGTTTTTTATCTGAAAATTTTCAGTTTTTTTGGAGGTGAAATTTTCTATATATTTGAATAGGCGTGTTTTCGTAATGTGATGGAAAATCTATCGTGTATTCATTCCGATTGAGGGGAATGAATAAATTGTCAGAATGTTATTCCGTTCTTAAAAAGGGTCTGCTTTTTAAGGAAAGAATTTGCTTCCAGAAAGGGAGCAAATTGGTTTATTGTAGAGTAGACTCCAGAAGGAGGTTGGTGTGCAGAAAAGCAAACAAGAAGTTACTAAAGTTGTTTCTCTGATAAAAAATCTCCTGGGCCCAGTTGTTCAAAGCTTCGTTAGCTTAACGAGCTCGTTAAGGGTCATTTCGTTAACTGTTTTAGGGGATTCAATATACATTATATATTGCTGAGATATTTTTGCTGAAAAAATGTGAGTAGCTTTTGCACTGCAAAAGCTACTCACATTTTTTTCAGCAAAAAATTTCAGCATATTTGCCTATCGCTCGATGTAAATTTTAACGAATCGTTAACTAACGACATTGTTAGTTTTGAACAACTGGGCCCAGGTGTATCAGTTCTGTCTGGTTTGTTTATTTCTCTATTCTTCTTTAGCATTGATTTCCATTTTTTACAAACTATGACTAAAAATGATAAAAATTGGTGTACATTTGTTTCTTAAGATGGGTTCCAACATTTCTTGATAATTATGACCTTGAGCTATGTAATACAGTCCATTAACTGTCATATTTTTAGTGAACCCTAGTGTTTGCTCTAAATCTGACAAGCTGTTAGACTTGTCATTAGATTTGATATACCTCCTTAAGATGGACTAGCATTGCAGGAGGAAATTATGACAATACCCTATATTTCCTGGTCCGTTTATTTTGTCATCTTTACATCAGCACTAAAGTTATCTCCATTACTAACAAACTAGAAGGCTGCCTATCATGAAACTTGGTATATACTGTCTGTAGACAGGTGGACTGCAAGGCGATTTTATGATCTTGGCATATTAGTTTCCAAGATCGAGTGACTGTCATTTTGTTGTTAGCCCTAGTGTTTATCTCTAGTTTACATATGAGCCACTACGTGGGAAAACATGCCTTCTGACATGTCCACCCAACAGGTTCAAATCAGCCTGTGCATCTGATCAGTCTGACCAGAGTCTTTGTTGTCTCCGTAAAGAAACTGCATCCATGGCTATCCAAAAAGCCCCCAGTGAAGATGATCTGAATCTTTACTGGGCACACATGTCCGAAGGTACATTTTCTCACGTTGCCGCTCATAATCTTTCACTTTACTGTGCCTGTCTTGCCCTGATGACTAATTTATTTTGCACAATGCCTTGGTGCCATCCAGCTAGTTTCTTGTTAATCATGTATACATTAAAATTTATATAGCTTTGTTATGCTAAAGTTGATGATGTTGCCAAATTTATGGTGAAAAACACAGCTGTTATGTGTTAAAAGGTTTTATTTCTTTGTTGAAAATTAAAATGCCTTAAGAATATTTGGCTTTACTTTGCTTTTAATGTCTGTTTTCAAGCAGGCGTCATAAAATTGAACCCCACTTTCAGAAATCTGGATGAGTCCTGAAGAAGCTAATAGTAAAGATTTTTTTTTTAATTTATTTTAATCCAATTTAGACGACTGAAAAAACTCTTCCCACACTATATATATTGTATGAGTGCAATTTCAAGTTTAGGTATGTCAGGCTATGTGATTTAGATATCTTATTTCTAAATTTTGGAGCTGAACTTGAACATCATGAAAACATACCTGTATAATTTTGATCCCCTTAAACCCCACTTTTATATAGTAAAACTGGGGTTTACTGGGGTATACGTTATTTTATTTCTGCTCAAAAATATAGTGGCCGAGGCTGTTCTAACGAGTACCCACAATCTATGTTTTGAGCAGAAATATGGAAAATATCGGAGTTTTTTTATCTGAAAATTTTCAGTTTTTGATGAAATTATTATATATTTGAATAAGCGTATTTTCGTTATGATAACTCTGTCTTAGTTCAGGCTGTACGTCAGCATAGACTGATCAGGGCCTTTGTTCTTTTGGCTGATATACATTACTTGATGTTTTTGGAAGCAATCAGCTAAGGCCCAGTTAATCTGTCTGATTATGACTTCGTTTTGTAAACTGAGTCCTTTCTTTTATCTGAAATGAAACAATTTTCTTGTGCGTGGCCTACAGGAAAAACATTTTGAAACCATTAGAAATTCTGTTGAGATTCCACAAAGACAATTTTAAAAGAAGGCGTGAGACAGTAAAGTCTTAATCAGCATTTAATCTTAATCAGCATTTAATTTGGATCTTTATGAATAGCTGCTTTGTAATTAAAGAAAGAAAAAAAAAAAACATAATGGTTAAAACTGCTCACTGGTGCATTTCTGAATAAATGATAAATTGTGGAGGAATTGAAATGATTTAAATATTTTCAATCATTCAGTCATGATGGAATTCCCACGGACGTTATCGGTTAAAATGATGTGGGCAGTGCTTTTCATACAGGATGTTCCTGGTAAGTGGTTTGGCTAAAAAACTAATATAATTCCGATGTGAGTAAGCGAACGTAGAAATGAATATTTGAAAATTTGTAGGTGTTTTATTTTAGGATGACTTTGATAACAGACGTTATTTGAAATACAATTTTATTTTTGCTTTATGGGGTGGGAATTGACTGGCCGCAGGGCGGAAGATGAGACTGCAAGGTTGATGCTATGATAGTCTTTGAGAAGTCCCAGCCCACTGGAAGCCGGTAAGTATAATCAGCCCTACTTAATTCACTAATAATTAATTCGGACAGTCGCGTCTCTGGGCAACTTTTTGCAATCACTGTCTACAGACAAGGAGGTCTTTAGTTACATGACAAGGGCACTGCAACGTAATCCACTCATAGTAACCTGCCAACTTCGACAGTAACCTGCGACCTTTGACAGACAGCTACCTGCAACCTTTTGATTAAAATGGTGCAACCTATAAGAGCAACCAGCAACCCTTGACAGTAACCTGTGACATTAGACAGCCACTTGCAATAATTTCACTGTAAAATGCAACCTATAAGAGCAACCAGCAACTTCTGATGGTCTGGAGTTTCTTAGAATTTCCGCCACGAAAATATTTTCCCCAAAATTCTGCAGAAATTATATTTAATACTTTCGCCAATTGTTTTCTTACTATCAGTTCCAAGATGGAACCGCTGTTGCACTGCAGTTCTTCTTTGTGTCGGTATTTCCTATGTGTCCTTTCTTTTGTCATTAATTCTTTCTTAGCTCCTCCTTATGGTGCATTTGGATAGCTTTACCATCACGGAAACATGCCTACATAATTTTAACCCCCTTACACCCCAATTTTATATAGTAAAACTGGGGTTTACAGGGGTGTACATTATTTTTCTTATTTCTGCTCAAAAACATAGATTGTGGGTACTCGTTAGAACCGCCTCGCCGAGGCGGTTCTAACGAGTACCCACAATCTATGTTTTGAGGAGAAATTTGAAAAAATAGAATTTTTATCTGAAAATTTTCCTTTTTTGGGTTGTAAAATTTTCAATATATTTGAATAGGCATGTTTTCGTAATGCTTTGTGAGTGTGGCATTTCCTGAGTATCTTCACTATGTTTTTACTGTTTCATAGACTCCCGCTAAAATATTTACTGGCATGTATCTTCTTAAAAATTATTGTTCCGAAATGTTTGCACAAGTGTCAGTTTACCAAATTTAGAAAGATATACTCCATCATTGCTAAATAAGTCCGTCATATACCAGAGAATGTGTGTACTGAGAACTTGCCTAATGATATTTAAGTCATGTACTGATGAGCAGCCCTATATATCCGCTTGCATTTCAGATTAAGGACTTGAATCCCTGTTTATACAGTTTCTCCAAACTTGTCTTGGCAAAATGTCACACCAAATTAGTAAAGAGGAGGAAAGTACGGACTGAATATCAGTAAGATCTTCCTTAATTGTTTTCCTAAGGTTTTTGGGGAGAGATCAATACTATTCCCACTTAGGCGTACGATGATCATCCTTGGATGCCCCCTGGTAATCATATGCAGCTGTAGAGCCATCAGTAACTGTCCCCATCGCATAGCCTTTTTTGAATCTGTTTTGATTCTGAGCCCATCCTGGTTATTTTGAAAATCGAATACCGCGTAAGCCGGCGCTAGGGGGCGTATGCAACCTCGCAAATTACGGTTTTGCATATGAAGAGACTCAATCAAACCGAGTCTCCGATTTTCGTGATATTGTGTGTTCTTTGTTTCCAAAGGCAATCCTTTTTGACTTATTTTGCCCTAGCTGCGCATAGCCCATTTGGTTAGCGTAGTTCCCACCTTGCTTCACCAGAGAATCACCAATAATCCAGACTTCTGCAATAACGAAATAGCATGAATAGTTGGCAGTAAACGATATAAAAAGTCACTGTCGAATGTATTTGCAAAAGACGTTTGAGCTCCACCGTCCCATGGCCTTGGTGGCTCAGTTGGATACGCCGTCCGACTGGAGACCCGGAGGTCGCGGGTTCAACCCCCGCCGAGGTCGGCAACATTCTTTCGTGGAGATTGATCATGAAATATTTTCTACGGTCATTCTATCCCTTCCGCTGATTCAAGAAGGGCAGTTGTCAGTTTCTGGCGAAAGAATGTGCACAATACTGGTTAACCGCTTAGAGGACTAAGCCTGCCCAGTAAACGTGTGGTTAGGTAAACTGGCCGCGCTCGACATGACCCCATTGGGTTGACTGGGCCGTAAAACCTCAACACAAACAAAAATCCACCGTCCCATCATCTTGATGGTATCTGCATTCACACATTCGGCAGCCAGATCGGTTGCTCTACCGATTCTGAAGGAATGCGTTTTGAAATGTATTGGTGATAAACCTAATTTTGAGATAGACTTGACTGGTATGCTTCAGAACTGATACCTTGTTAGTGGGTCGCTGTTCTGAAGGCATAGCAAGTAGTCGTCATCTTTAGGACGAGCTTTTATGCGTGTAAGCACAGAACGAACACAGCAATTATTACTGACGTTTTAGTTACTTCTCCTGATTGATCTGTTTTCGATTTTCTAATTTGTATGAAAAGTGTTCTATTGAACAAATCATATGGGACATCACTCAGTTGTAGTGACCGATCCCTGTGTTTCGGTCCTATGTAAACAAGCTCACGCATTACGAAAACAAGCCTATTCAAATATACTGGAAAATTTACCAGCAAAATATGAAAAATTTCAAATAAAAATTCTAATATTTTTCTTATGTCTGCTCAAAAACATAGATTGTGGGTACGCGTTAGAACCGCCTCGCCGAGGCGGTTCTAACGAGTACCCACAATCTATGTTTTGAGCAGAAATATGAAAAATAATGTATACCCCTGTAAACCCCAGCTTTACTATATAAAAGTGGGGTTTAAGGGGGTTAACATTATATAGGCATGTTTTTGTGATGGATTCTTAGTAACCCATAATATGCCATGGTAAATGCAGCTTTGAGTAATAATACCTCAAAGATTGAACATCTAATATGACACAAATGAGGCTCTATTATCGTTCTGTTTGCGAGAACGCTGGCATCCTTCAAGCATCTTTTGTATGATAAAAGTGCCTTTTGGATCTGTTAGATATTAACTTTATGGAATTAACTAATTTCAGAACAATATGTGCATATTGTGGCAAGTGAGAAACCCTTCTCGAAACAACTAGATATGAAGTATTGCACCTGGAGAACTCCAGCAGGCCACTGACTTCCCAGAATGTGATTCGTCCTAAATTTGTTGAAAGCTGTGATTGCATTTTTATGTTGTGTGTTTGTGTTCATTGCTAAACTTGCAGTCAAAAGTTTTCTAGATCTAGATCGAATCTGTTTGTGTTGAGGTTTTACGGCCCAGTCAACCCAATGAGGTTATGTCGAGCGCAGTCAGTTTACCTAACCACACGTTTACTGGGCAGGCTTAGTCCTCTAAGCGGTTAACCAGTATTGTGCAATTCTTTCGCCAGAAGCTGACAACTGCCCTTCTTGAATCAGCGGAAGGGAGAGAATGACCGTAGAAAATACTTCATGATCAATATCCACGAAAGAATGTTGCCAACCTCGGCAGGTCGAATCTGTTCCATAAATGACTCGGAATGACATCTGGGTCTTTTTGGGCTGTTGGACAAAACTTCTCGAGTTTCTTTACAATGTAGCTGCAAACGGGACAAACTGTCCGTTATGATGAACTTACCTGGAATGCGCTTTGCTTTGGCAAATACATTTAGTCACAGACATTTCAGGGTTAATACTCTCAGGAGGGTCCAGGCCTGATCTGATTTGGAGGGTCAAGGCCTGATCTGATGTAGAAGTCATTGTGTTCACTGCTAATATATTGCATTGTCACAGTGGAACAGGACCTTTTTATTGCGCAGTTCGTTGTCCCAGAGATACAACGACACTAGAATGGGGAACAATTCCAATACCGTTATATTGCGTCAATTCTGACTCCTGCCATTCTGTCGGTCATGGAGCATATTACCATCTACCTGCAAAATAGATGCCAGAGCCAGTACTGCCTGCACTGTCTGAGTAAAATTCAACATCAACTCTGGAGATCCAGAACCGATCTTGGAACACAGAAATGCCATTGCATTGTTTGAAGAATGACAGCCACATTTGTTGGTCTTCTTGATATTTTGTGCTACGCGAATATGATAATATGGATTTGAAACGCCGCAAGTTGAGTTAATGCGTCTCCGGCAAAAAAGACGGTCCGGAATATTGGCTCTGCATGCAAACTGCCACACCAATGAGACTGCATTACTTTGAAGGTTATTTTCCTTCTTGAAAATACAGCCTGAATTTTCTGAATGATTTTGTGCATTTTCTCCATAGGCAGACGGATAACCATTTCATTTGAATCTAACTCCAGCCCCAAGAAACAAAGAATTGTAGTATGACCTTCTGTTTTTCTCACCTGCTATTGGAACTGCCAGTTCAGACATGCATGAAAATTTGACAGTCCTGAGTATTACAGTTTACCATCAAAAAGAAAGTCGTCCAAATAGTGCAGTAATCGGCCAACTGGTGATCGTCTGCGCACTGCAAATTTAAGGAAAGTGGCGATTTTTTCAAATATGGCACAACTTAAAGAAAACCAAATGGGAATGATTTGTCAAAATACTTTTTGTTGAAACTAAAACCCAGTTGAAAGTCCCTTACAGCCACAGGAAGACGTCTCAAAGCATTCTTCAAACCTGACTTTCCTAACAAAAACCCCTGCCCTCATTCCTGCACAATCAGTCCTGTACTGCCTGATCGAAACTAGCATATTTTACTTAGCACAGCTTAGGATCTATGAAATCATTAACCGATTCATTTTAGGATGTGAAAGGTAATGGACCAATCGGAAACCGCCTTTTTTTTCTTTTCAGCTGGTCCTAGAGGTGAGACTCTCAAGTTTGGCAATGGGGGATATCAGAAAGGACCTGCTACTCTCCTTTCAGCCACTTCTTTAATATTTTTACTGTATTATTTATTGGCTGAGCTGGAGCTGATTTAAGATTTTTGGATTCTGATGGCACACGTTGCCCTACGTTTTTCAATGAAAAACATGCAGAAACCCATTCGAAATAATTTCTGCCTCATTTGACCCAGCTAGCATTCTACGTAAATCTACATCGGGCCGTCATCGGCCCGTCAGCTACCCTGACGGGCCGATGACGGCCCGATATAGATTTACGTAGAATGCTGACTGGGTACTGTGAAATAACGAGTTGCAAGCTGCAGAAACATGTTTAAATTTACAATTGTTCCAAGTGCAGTTACCATCGTTAAAGGCGATGCATATAAGTGAATGCAGACGACTAGAAATACTTGCTGATTTTCTAGTTGGACATTTTCATGTATTTGAAACCGGATTGTTTTGAGGAATTGACATTATTCATAGCCAAATGTCCCCATTTAAAGAACCCCATGACTGGCTTGTGCTTTCACTCGTCATAAGTGAGCCATACACTTGCTGGGTACCTAGTAATTGCGCTGCCTTTCTAATGACTGACATGTACTTCAGGATTTCAACATTTTTTAAAGAAATTTCTTTAGGTAGACACTAGAATACATGATGAATGCATCAGACCGTTCATCAATTTTATGAATGGTTTGCTTTAATACTTTGGGCTTAGATTCTAAACAATCTTCTTCATTAATATGCAGAGTCCTGCGTTAGCAGATTTCTGAAAGCTCAAGGCTGCCTTTCAAAAGCAGTGCTAAGATTATATACCGTATTCGATCTAATTACCGCACATAACCCTATAAGCGCACATTCAAGAAATTCCGTAGAGTTCAGATTATAGCCAGTGTATTTTTTCTTTACTTCTTTATGAAGGCATATGTTGTGGGTACTCATTTGAATTGCATCGACTTGTCGATGCAATTCAAATGAGCACCAACAACATATGCCTTTATAAAGAAAGCCAGAAAAAAATCGTATAATCATCATCAAATAAGTCCTTTTCTGATCTTTTTTATAGTGTATCCTCAGCAGGTAGATACATATTTTACCACCACTGAGTGTTCCCAGTAATTTTGAAAAACCTAAGCGCACAGTGCGGTAATTAGGTCGAATACGGTACTCAAGGTGGCTATGTCATGTGTTTTTTGGAAGGGTGCACACTTTTTTGAATGACCGATTCAAGGTAAGGAAATTGTTTTCTCAGGTCATATCCAACCAATTTTTATAAAACAGTGCATCACATATGCGTATTCGTAAACATACAGCTTATTTACACCCCACGTGCAGTTTGCAAACAATCGAAGTAAATGTAAGTGTGAACACTTCTAACATTTCTGTCGCGAAAATTATCTTTGCTTCGAATGTTTGTAAATACTGCATGCAGAATATGAATACGCTGTATGTTTACGAATAGTGCTCATATTCAAATATGCGATGCACTTTGTTTTAGGAAAATCGGTTGGATATAACCTGAGAAAAGTACAATTTCCTTACCTTGAATCGAACGATTTAAACGTTAAAAAAATGTGCACCCTTCAAAAAATCACGTGAAATAGACACATTGTATACTGGTGATTTAAGATTTTTTGTTGGATTGGCTGTGATAAATGAACAGTTAGGCAGCCATTAAAAAACTTGGAATACTCAATGTCGTCACCATACTCCTTCAAAATGTATGTATGAATTGATCAGGTTTTGACTGCTCAAAAGTTGAATTTTACGTGTTCAAATCAGAAAACACAAATAAAACGAACAAAGAGAAGAGTGGGAGTCAGAAAAATAGAAATAGAAGCACGTGGGAATGTGTGTCGCTCATCAAATCTCTATGTTAAGTCTCTGGGCTAAAAGGAAATTGATAGGTGCCCCTGCTGCTCCTTGTGTGGCTTTCAACATTATGACTTGAATAACTCTTACTTTTGCGATTGTAATGTGTATTATTCTGAGACTTTCCATTTATTTGAAACTCTAAAAATACTAAAATTCACACCCTACCGTTCTAGTTCTTATGAATAGTCCTCGTGTCTTTTTTCATTATTTCTGTACATTACACTACGGGGATAACTTGGCAAATTTCTTAGTTAACATGTTTTGCACACATCAGTGTCAACTTCGCACTGTTACTGACAGCAACTGTTTCGTGCCTACAGCTCATGTTCATGCCCTGGCGGACTGTATTACTTAAATGAGTGTTGATATTGCAATGTAGCGGGCACGAATCGGTTTGCACTATGGTCGACATAAAAAAAGTTAGAGATACCATTTCGACAAGAAAGACACCAACTATCAACTTGCTTCTGTTTTCATTTAATAAAAATATCCAGGTTTTCAAGGCAGTACAAACGTTTATTTCGAAGTCGAAACGTTTTATCAGAGAATGACTATATCACAATACTACCTATATACTACTTCTTACTGTACGTAATTAGACAGCGTCAGTATATAAGTATGTTTGCTACAATTGCAATAACGGTATACATGTAGGTGTTTATATTTAACCTCCTTTCCCCGTGGAGGACCGAACAGATAATACGTTCAAATATGCCAAATACTAAATAGATCCAATTTACAATACAGTATTATGAACTTAATTATTTGTTATACTATTTTTCACAACTTTATTGTCACTGACGAAATTTATCGTAGTTTAATAATAGGGAGACAGCTTCTAAAAAAGTCGTTCCAACTTTCTTCTGATACCCTTTTGTACCATTACGAAAACATGCCTATTCAAATATACTGAAAATTTTACATCCAAAAAATGAAAATTTTCAGATAAAAAATTCTGATATTTATCAAATTTCTGCTCAAAACATAGATTGTGGGTACTCGTTAGAACCGCCTCGACGAGGCGGTTCTAACGAGTACCCGCAATCTATGTTTCAAGCAGAAATAAGGTATTCCCCTGTAAACCCCAGTTTTACTATATACAAGTGGGGTTTAAGGGGCTCAAAATTATATAAAGTATGTTTTCGTGATGACGATGTATTGTGTCAGTGTCATCGTATTATTATGTGCTATTACATTTGTACAAAGAAAATAAAGTTTAAATCGAAAGGAGATTGGAAAGGTTCGAAAAACTGTAAAAAAATCAAACAGAGCATCAACGAGAATTTCACAGAAATGCTTCATTTTCTCATCACGAAAACATACCTATATAATTTTGACCCCCTCAAACCCCACTTTTATATAGAAAAACTGGGGTTTACAGGGGTATATATTATTTTTCTTATTTCTGCTCAAAACATAGATTGTGGATACTCGTTAGAACCGCCTCAACGAGGCGGTTCTAACGAGTACCCACAATCTGTGTTTTGAGCAGAAAAGAAAAAATATCAAAAAATTTTATCTGAAAATTTTCATTTTTTTGGTGGTAAAACTTTCAATATATTTGAATAGGCGTGTTTTCATAATGTATAATAAAACGTTGGACGTAGGAGTAAAGCTCCTCGTTGTCGTCTCTGGATACTTCCATCCCTTTCTCATGTACGATTCAAGGAATTATAGTTAAGAACTTCGTTTGTTTGTCAATATGTGACCTGACTGATTTATTAACAACAAAGTTTAACTAATATCTCATGCCAATATATTTCGTTTAATGACTGTTTAAAATAGGTAGGGTCGTACTAAATTCATTGTGGATTCTACGTATCTTGTATCAGTCCGTTTATATGGGCGAAAGTATTTGGTTTAGACATATTAAAGTACAGTCGACTCTCGTTATCTCGAACTCCAAGGGACTCTCTGAAATACTTCGAGATATCCGTAGTTCGACATATCAGGTTTGCAGAATTGAGGAAAAAATAATTTGATTAACCACATTTAACAAACTGATAGGTAAGTGGACTTTTGAAGTTAGAGATATATTGAAAATATTGTGGAAAAGAGGAGAAATTGCTCCTTAGGAGCAATTTCTCCTCTTTTCTACAATATTTTCCATCTGTTGTTAGGTTTTCATATATAGGCAGGGACCAGATTTTCGCTTCGAGATAAGCGGTTATTCGAGATAAGCGAGGTCGAGATAACGAGAGTCAACTGTAGTTCATTTTCGGCTCAGACATTCAGAAATATCTTATACAATTATATATGCTATCTTTTCAAATAAACTGGATTATGTGCTTAATGCCAGTGAGTAATAAGACGGCGAAAATAAATATCTGATTTAAATACTTTTAGTTAAGATTCACCGTGAAGATATGTAAACAGCATGTTAAATCCAAAGACGAGTCTGCCTAAATCAATGATCCGTAACAAAATCAATATAAAATATTCAGAGTTGATATTCGCTCCCTTTCTAGAAATAATAGGTTAAATTAACTTTGAACTGAATACAAATGAGCAAAAACGTTAGAAATGGACCGTTTGACATGTGCCCCGGCGAAGGCTCAGATCACCCTGCACATCCGCGGCCTGCGCATCCGCAAAGCCAGATTCTTCGCTGTGTGCTCTGTAGATAGTAACATTTGTTAAGCTTCTTCGCGCGGACAACAGAACTCTGAGCAAACTGCGCGCTGATGCCCGTTGAGTCTTCGATTGGCGCACATGTTTTAAAGTATATTTTCACACGCCGTGGCAAACATTAGCCGTACATCGCAGAAGGAAGCCTTAGCCTGTACATTTGTATGTAAAACAGCAAAGGTCAAGATCAGCCTGTATACCCGTGAGGACTGATCATTTGCCTTGTAGGAAACCCGAAATACTGCATAATCTATTTGCAAAGTCAAACAGCGCGGATGAGCAGGCTGGTCCGTTTTTCACTTTTCAGATATCCGCTAAGAGCCCTTTTTGTGATTGGTCCAAATAAGTTTTACCTTAGTTCACCTTGAAATGGATTCCATCAAGCAAAACGGTATCTTTTAGTATACGAAAAAAGGGTGCGGAAAGAGATCGTTCTGCGTATCTGCGCAGTCTGGAGAAAGTCCATATATTCCACACAAACTTTCCTCGCACCTTGCAGAAGTTATACATAGAAAGTGACAGACCCTGCACTGAACCGCACGGCTGCGCACATACGGTCGAAGATGCCTTTTTACAGGACAAGGTTCAGTTCATTTTGGCTGCTTTTGGAAGTTTTGCATGGGAAAAGTTTGCTAATCTATTAAAATGATAATATAGCTTAATATATTCAGTGAAATTTCAGAGGAGGTAACTCTGTTAAAATTGTGTTTGCTCCCTTCAGAAAAGGGGTTTTCTCTAAAAGGGAAAGAATTTTCTCCCCATAGGAGCATATTCTTTCTTTTCAGAGAAACCGCCTTTTATGGTGTGCAATAAGGCAAACGGGAAGTTATAAAAGTTGTCCCCCTTGTAAAATATGGCCAAAAAATACAAAGTGCATCCCATCCCCTTAAACGCATGTAATAAAGGGAAATATTTAAGTCCAGATCTTCTCTGAATTGCGCAAAATGCAACCCATACGGTTAAAACACAAAGCCACAACTCCAAGTTGTACGTGTGGTCTAATACATATTTATGAAAACACTAGGAAATATTAAGATATAATTTACGATTAATAGATTGGACTACAAGGTGGTTGCAGAAAAGGATTAAATCGGATTAATTACTCTCTTGAAAACTATTTGTAGGTATGTTTAAAGTTAGGGTATAGCTATTAATCTGTTAAATCGGCAGCAATGGAAGGATTGTTTGGTTATACACAAAGACTGTTACAGATAGAGAAGGAATTGAGTAAAACAATGTGATTGTCGTCTGATTATATAGCGTTTTATGTATTAAGTTACATTCCGAAATGAGCAGCACTTCGGATGACATTCTTTTAAATTCTACTGAAACAGCTGAAGTAAATACAGTTATTTATTCTGTGCCAGAGAATAGGAATCTGTCATTGACGTTCACACAGATTATTTTAAACATAACCGGAAGTTCTACAACTCCTACACCGGATCTAGCGTCCCCCTATACGCCATGGGAGCAGGTGTTGATATCGGTCGCTTTAGGTATATTGATACTTGGAACCATAATAGGAAACTCTATCGTGTGTCTTGCGGTAGTAATAGTGAAATCACTTCAAACTCCATACAACATCATGATAGTGTCATTAGCTTTATCAGATCTACTTGTTGCCATTCTTGTCATGCCATTCGCTGCCATGTATGAAGTTTTGGGTTACTGGCCTCTAGACGACACCGTTTGTGATCTATGGACATCTCTGGACGTCACATTATGTACGGCATCAATTTTAAACTTATGCATGATCAGTGTAGATCGGTATTTTGTGATAACGCGGCCATTTACATATGCTGTCAAACGAACTCCGAGACGGATAGTGCTCATGATAACTGGCGTGTGGACGGCATGTGCAGTAATATCAATCCCACCCTTGTTCGGCTGGAAGACCCCTAACCCACCAAATCAATGTGGTATCAGTCAAGAACTCGGCTACCAGATTTATGCGACTTTAGGGGCCTTCTATCTCCCTCTGGCTGCTATGATTGTAGTCTACGTCAGAATCTGGCAAGTGGCATCTCGCTTAGCAAAACATGAGACTGAAAATTCAAAGGTTGGAACTTTCGACAGAGGTACAGAACTGGCTAATCTAACTATGAATTCTAAAAGTAACGGTAAGACGGATTATCACCAAATTCCTAATGGTAATTTAACAACAGAAACAGACGACGCTTCGACCAAAATATTGTCCAAAACTTTCAAGGCCCACAAGCGTACAATAAAGTCGTTCTTTACAAGATCAAGAACCAGACAACCATCTAGTTCGACGTCTTCCATAAAACGAAAGACTACAAAAGCTCTCGGGGGTATTATGGGATGCTTTGTTGTGTGTTGGCTTCCGTTCTTTATTCTCGCCGTGATAAGACCTATTGTGAACCCGGATGATATACCAAGATGGCTGAGTTCTATTTTAACCTGGTTAGGGTATTTAAACTCGTTCCTAAATCCCTTGATTTATGTGAGATATAACAGGGACTTCCGGACACCGTTTAAGGAAATTTTGTGTTGCCGGTGTCGGAATATTGACATACGTGTGCGTTCAGAAAATTACGCTGAACAGTATGGCCCAGATCGTGGAACGCGTTTAGTTTAAGGAACTGGGCACATTTGATAGATTTTCCGCCAAGAGAGACAAGAAGGACAACTTTTGTGACTTCCTCATCACGAAAACATACCTATATACTTTTGACACCCTTAAGCCCCACTTTTATGTAGTAAAACTGGGGTTTACAGGGTATACATTATTTTTCTTCTGCTCAAAAACATAGATTGTGGGTACCCGTTAGAACTGCCTCAGCGAGGCGGTTCTAACGAGTACCCACAAACTATGTTTTGAGCAGAAATATGAAAAATATCAGATTTTTTTATTTGAAAACTTTCAGTTTTTGATGGTAAAATTTTCAAAATATTTGAATAGGCGTGTTTTTATAATGTGTCTGCTCTCCTGTGCATTATGCTTCTTCTGAAAAGGGATCTGTTTTCAAATAAAAGAACCTTGGTAGCAATTTAGTTTCCTTTTTTAAGTAGGTCACTTTTCAGATGTGGGGCCAAAGCCAATGTTGACAGGTACCTCCATCTGAAGGTGTATCAGTTCCTCTTAACCCTTAAACTGCCAATCACAACAATTGTCGTCTTCTTTGTCATCTGCTTGTGATTTTAAAAGTCATTTTTGCAAACAGTGTAGACCCAGATCAGACTGCTCCTCTAGGAGCAGTCTGATCAGGGTCCACACTGTTTGCCTGTATGCAAAAATAGGTTTGAAAGGTTTGCAAGAATATTCAGCAGACGGCATAAACAGACGACATTTTCAGATGCAGGTTTTCTTGGCATTTTAAGGGTTAAGTTGTAGCAACTGGACTAAAGCAACATACGTAAGACATATATTCTAGAGTCAACAAAACCGCTTAGTAGGACCATCTTTTTTCGACATCACTGGGAAAGGTGTTTTTGCTTGGCGTTTTGTTCTGAAAGAAAATATTTTATTTGTGATTAACAACACTTTATCAGAAATCTTTTTTCTTTTATATTTCTGTACTTTGGTCACAAATATTTTCCCTAAAATTAAAATTACGACCATAAATTGGACTGAACCATGCAGTTTCTTTAGTAAGCAAAGTTTTCTAAGAAGTTTACAAGAACACATATCTGCTGATTTGTATTAAGAGCACCGATGGTTCATAAGACTTGTGAAAATTTCAGAAATTTTGAAAGTGTTCTTGTTGAAAACCTGACTGAAAACTACCCACTCTATCAGGGGTTTTCACCTTTTGCAGCTTTTTTTCATCTTAACCCTGGTCCTGCTGAACCCGGATATACCCTGCCTTTGCAAGCAGTGTAGATCCAGATCAGTTGGCTTCTGAAGAAGCCAACTGATCTGGATCTGCACTGTTTGCCTTTAATTATGTAAATTTTTACCAACAATCTGGATCAAGTAATCTGATTGTGGGTGAAGTGGGTGTGGCATCTTAATATATTCAGCATGACAAGGGTTTATTTGAGTTTTTGCAAGCCAATGAATAGAATAGAACTGCTTGTGCGTATGTAGGAAGTTACGACAAAAGGTTTTGCGCTGATTAACGATCTGCATGTTGGGTAAAAAATCCAGCAGATGACAATTTGAAATATTTTTTTTTCTCAGAAAACAATATTTGACATTTCATGCAAATGGTCTCCAATGACAATTTGCATGAAATTTCTTATCCTGTTTTCTGGATAAATAAGAAAAATATCATCTTAAACGCACATCACCGATTTGCTGAACTAGCCCAGAGAGAGGTGTAAAAAAAAAAAAAAAAAAAAAAAAAAAAAAAAAAAAAAAAAATACGTAGCAAATTTAATACGACGCAAAGGTAAAAACGGCTCTCTGAGAGGTGTCGAAAACATGAAGTAAGCGTTAAATCTTAAAGCGCTAGTAAAATTGTAGCAGACGATCCTATGGTTTTAGCTCACTTGAGCCAAAGGCTCGAGGTTAGCTATTGTGATCACTCACCGTCCGTCGTCGTCGTACGTCTGTCCGTCCGTCCGTCCGTACGTTCACAATCTTTAAACAACATCTCCTCCTAAACCACTATTTTGACAGAACTTCACAGGAATGATCCTTGGTTGGTCCTGTTTCAAACTTTTTCAAATGGTTTCGGTCCATTGCATATCTAGGTCACAGGAGCTAAAAATAGATTTTTAACTAAAAGATTTAAAAATCTTCTTGTCAGAAACCACTAAACCGATTTCAATATAAATTTGCAGAAACGTTCTTTTGGTGATCCTCTACCAAGATTGTTCAAGCCATTTGGATTCGTCAAAAAATGTGGCCGCCAGGGGGCGGGGCTTATTTCCCCTCTATATCTAAATAGAAAACTTTAAAAAATCTTCTTGTCAGAAACCACTGGACCGATTTCAATATAATTTTGCAGAAATGTTTCTTTGGTAATCCTTTATCAAGATTGTTCAAGCCATTTGGATTCGGCAAAAAACATGGCCGCCAGGGAGCGGGGCTTATTTTCCCTATATATCTATATAGAAAACTTTAAAAATCTTCTTGTCAGAAACCACTGAACCGATTTCAATACAACACGGCAGGAATGTTTCTTTTGCAACCTTCTACCAAGATTATTCAAGCCGTCATGATTCGTCAGAAAACATGGCCACCAGGGGGCGGGGCTTATTTTCTTTATATATCTATATAGAAAACTTTAAAAATCTTCTTGTCAGAAACCACTGGACCGATTTCTATTTAACTTGACAAACATGTTTCCTTGGTGATTCTCTACCAAGATTGTTCAAGCCGTCATGATTTGTCAAAAACATGGCCGCTAGGAGGCGGGGCTGATTTTCCCTATATATCTATATAAAAAATTTAATGATCTTCTTGTCAGAAAAAACTGGATCGATTTCAATATAACATTGCAGGAATGTTTCTTTTGTAGCTCTCTACCAAGATTGTTCAAGTCGTCATGATTCATCAAAAACCGTGGCCGCCAGGGGGCGGGGCTTATTTTCCCTATATACCTACATAGAAAACTTTAAAAATCTTCTTGTCAGAAACCACTGGACCGATTTCATTATAACTTGGCAGAAATGTTTCTTGTTGACCTTCTACCAAGATTGTTTGAGTTATCATGATTCGTAAAAAACATGGCCGCCAGGGGGCGGGGCTTATTTTCCCTTTATATCTATATAGAAAAGTTTAAAAATCTTGTCAGAAAACAGTGGACCGATTTCAATATAACTTGGCAGGAATGTTGCTTTGGTGACCCTCTACCTAGGTTGTTCAAACCGTCATGATTCGTCAAAAAACATGGCCGCTAGGGGCGGGGCATATTTTCCCTATATATCTATATAGAAAACTTTAAAAATCTTCTCGTAAGAAACCGTTTGATCGAGTTCAATGTAACTTGGCAGGAATGTTGTTTTGGTGACCTTCTACCAAGATTGTTCAAGCCCTCATGAAACGTCAAAAAACATGGCCGCCAGGGGGCGGGGCTTATTTTCCGTATATATCTGTATAGAAAACTTTAAAATTCTTCTTGTCAGAAACCACCCGACCGATTTCAATATTATTTGGCAGGAATGTTGCTTTGGTGACCCTCTACCAAGATTGTTCAAGCAGTCATGATTCGTCAAAAACATAGCTGCTAGGGGTGGAGCTTATTTTCACCATTTATATAAATAGAAAACTTTAAAAGTCTTCTTGTCAGAAACCACTGGACCGTGTTCAATATAACTTGGCAGGAATGTTCCTTTGATGACCCGCTACCAAGTTTATTCAAGCTGTCATGATTCGTCAAAAAACATGGCCCTTAGGGGGCGGGGCTTATTTTCCTTATATAGCTATATAAAATATTTTAAAAATCTTTTTGTCAGAAACCACTGGGCCAATTTCAATATAATTTGGCAGAATTGCTCCTTTGGGACCCTCTTTCAAGATTCAATTCAAGCCATCATGATGCGTGAAAAAAAAAACATGGCCGCTAGGGAGCAGGGCTATAAAATTTATACAAAAATCTTAGAGCAGTGAACTTGGCTGAAACTTCAACAGTAAGTATGCAAAGCTGTTTGCTCAGGTGAGCGATATAGGACCATCATGGTCCTCTTGTTTTTCTATGAGAATCGTCTACTAAGCATACGATTCACATGAAATGTCAAGCCTTATTTTATCATATTGAAAATACAAATAACAATGAATATCGTCTGCTGCAGTTGTGATTAGCACTTTTTGAAAGAGTTAATTTTTGTTCGTTATTTATTGTTTATTTTCCATGCAGCTGCACCTCTGCATTAGAAAATGTACCTTCACCCATGAGCCCCCAGTGAAGACTCAGCCTGCAAACCTACGCAGCCTGATAAGAGTCTTCCTCTGTAGATAGCCAATTATCCAGGCTTCTTTAAGCGGACAGCGAAGACTGGTAAAATTGTGCAGATGCGCTTGCTGATCTGAGTCTTCGTTGGCGCACATGTTAGTAACTGTATTTCTCACATTGCGATTGATTTTCTTTCTTAATTTATTCGTTTTATTCATTATTTATATATTCGTTTATTCAAAACTATTTATTTATTTGTCTATTTATTTATTTATTTGCATTAATTGAATTAGTTTTCGTGCTTTTTCTTTTTTTTTTCTTTTTTTTTTTTGACGTAGGCCTAACCAGTGATAAAAAGGCTGATAAAAAATAATTTTGCCTTCAAGCGCCACAAAACAATTTGTAGCAGACGACATTTTATCTATCTATTGCTATTATTTTTCGGATGCATTAAAGTAGACGATTCACATGAAATCATGAAATATCAAGCTTTATTTCCTTAACAAAAAAAAAAAAAAAAAAAAGGAAAGAACAGATTGTCTGAACTTATAGGGTTAACTCTTTCAACTCTGCAACCGAAAACATATGCCTGCACACGCATTGTAGACCCAAATGAGACGGCTAGTAATTAATAGTCTCACCAGCATTTTTCTGTTTGCAATGCCGGTCTTGATTGATGCCTGGTGGAGTGTTGGAAGTTTTAGTTTTCTTAATCCGATCTTTAGGCTAATTCAGCAGACGACAAATTGATGTTATTTTTCTTTTGGAAAGGTCTAAGCCAGTCGACTGGCAATAGCCGATTTACGTTAAAATCGCTAATGCCAGTCGACTGGTAATAGCCGATTTACGTTAAAATCGGGTATAAATAAGAACTATCTAAGTCTGTGAAGTTGGCTTACGATTTACGAACGTTCTGAGTAGAAATAAGATCAACCTCATCCGAGAATGAGAATCATTGAATTATTTCGTAAGATATGCAGGAAAAACCAAAGTGTTACGGAGATACGGACATACGGACGGACAATTTGAAAACAGTATAACCCCCTAAACTTTGTTTGAGGGGGTGTAAATAAGAAATCACTTCTATCTAAGTCTGTGAAGTTGACTTGGAGTTTGGTGTCTGGAATTCGATTTATTCCGTATAAGTATCGTTTTGAGTAGAAATAAGATCAGCCTTATCTGACCTGCTGCAGTGAGGCAATTCCCGCATTAAGACTTGCTATAAGACGTGCATGTATAAGTGAGAAGTCTTATTTGCTGAAAGAAGGAAACAACGTAGACAAGTTGATAATTTTACATGTATTTGCATTGAAACATCAACAAACTTTAAGCATTTTTAACTAGCTGATGTTTAAGAAAGAAATCAGGCAATACATGTATTGCATTTAAATGCTTAATCTGGGTTTTTCCTAACTTTTTCTGCCGTCTGCTTTTCTAGACAGCGAAAATGGAACCATTCAGAGCAGCTGGTGCACTGAACCATTTCGCTGTCGTAGAGGCCCCTGCAAATACAAAAAATGTTTTCTCTTATAATTTTTCTTCCTCCAATTAGTATTTATGCTAAACGAAAAATTGGAAAATTCTTGTTTTGTTAGACAATCGATGAGGTGACCCCGCATTGATTCTTGCTTAAACAATAGTTTTGTGGGGTTAAAGCCCAATCCTAATGCTACTGCAAAGGCAATGGCAAACAAACCACATTCAGTTCCTCCGGCTTGACGTTGCACGGGGATGATATTGAACTTAATGTTTTTGCCTGTTGGTTTTAATATGTTTGCTATTTGTAATGTGCAATAAGTATTAAACCCGAAAACCGCTATAACCAGTCGACTGGCATTAACCATTTTAACGTAAATCGGCTATTACCAGTCGACTGGTAATAGCCATTTTAACGTAAATCGGCTATTGCCAGTCGACTGGTAATAGCCACTCCGTTTTCTTTTTTCCCCAGAAAACAGGATTTGACATTTCACGCAAATTGTCTCCGTTGAAGTCAGTTTGCATGAAATGTCAGAATCTGTTTTCTGGGTAAAATAAGAAAAAATATTTCAAAATGTCGTCTGCTGAAAATTTTACTCAGAGTGCTAAGCGCTGTTCATTCTATGCAGAGGGCATTCGCAATTTTTTTTTCTGATGTTTCATGTAAATTGTCTGTCTTGTAGACAGACAATTCATATGAAATACCAAGCCTTACTGCAGATTTGAATTTGTCGTCTGCTACTATGACTGGCGCTTAAAGGATTTAGTTAAACACCAGCTATGGAACGTTGGTGTGCACGTGAACATGTGTAAGGCTTTAATATCGTTTGACGTCCCTCTCTCTCTCTCTCTCTCTGTTCTTTTTTTTTTCAATATTCTTCTGGTATCGTAATTATTCTAAATATTCGGACAACTTAACTGCATACCATAGCTGTCCTAAAATTTGAACAACTTCATTTGACTCTGCTGATACGCGGCTGCTTATCTTTCTCTACATGCGCAACACCGTGTTGTGAAAAGAAAACCGTTCATGTATGGAGGTCTTCCGGAAGTGGATGTGGAGAGTCATTTAGTTAGCGTTGAAAGTGGGTGTCAGTTGAAATAAGGCTGACATTTTGGCACGGTCGCCAATAACCAAAATCGTGCGACGTAATTCAACCTCTTATTTAGTCTCACAGTTGATCAGACCGGAATTGTATTCCTTCAAGGGAATACGGAACAAAAATCATTTTTCTCCTGATATAAGGGTGGCCAGATTTTGTCGTTATGGTGACAGACAGGCAAGTAAAACTCCAGTTCTTGGAGAGAATACACATCTCTGGTTAAATTCATCACCGTTTCAGTGAAAATTTAACATATTACTGTGTGGTCCGCGACCAGAAGTATGAAATACGCTGTTGAAAAACAATGGTCTTCTCAGTCACCACCTATCCTTTTACTCCCCACCGCTCTCCTTAAATGCTGAATTACATCACCCGATTTTGGATATCGGCGAAAACGTGTCTTCGGGTATATGCAGACAACGAAGGCCCAGATCAACCTGTGCACCTGCGAAGTCTAATCAGGACCTTCACCGCCCGCTAACAGACTCATTGGATACTACAGAATGTATGAATGGTGGGCAAAGGCCCCGCTGATAATTTGCGCATGCACAGGATGATCTGAATGCGCATATTGTGCGTATACGAAGGCACTTTTTTCCTTGATATAACGTTTGAGACCACATTCTGCAATACTATCTTTGTATGAATGAAAAGTCGAGGAAGAAATTCAAAACTATACTAAAATGTCAAACAGTCAATGTATTATTTTGTTTGTGTAATGACCATATATGTATACGAATGCGCATTGGTATGAATAGAACCTTATCCTGTGACATTAGGCGTTTCCCAGCTGTATTTCATCAAAATACAGCTGGGAACTAGAAGCCTAAAGTCACCGGTCACCGTCATATTTTGGTCTATATTTACTGAGATACGCTCGTATTTACTATAAACAAAAGAATGTTTGCTGGCCATACGTTATTATACACGAGGAGCACTGAAGTTGTGAAGATCACATCAGTAAACATACCAGTGCAACCGCCATCATAAATAAATATGTATACATGTTGTTTTTTTTTCAGATTCTCTTGTTGTTTACTATGTAAACCAGAGAGTGTAGAATAAACTTGGAAACTTTAAACTTATAATATTTGGATAACTATAATCCATTTGTGTACATCCGTACATACTTAGTATGACTTAATATTAGACATCAAAACACCAATTTAGGGACGTCCTTATCTCTCCAATCCTGAGTTTCTGAAACAGATTTTTCTATCTCTGACTTTGGGCACATCCATTGGTGCCAAAATTGTGACAATTGAAAATCAAGAGCAGAATCGCAAACAGTGCAGGTCCTGATGAGCCGTCTAATCAGGATCTACACTGTTGGCAAAAGTATCTGTCTTGGTCTACAGGGATAAGGGTTAATGTTACCAACACAAAAACACGCTTATGTAATTTTCACGCCCTTAAGTCCCACTTGTATATAGTAAAACTGAGGTTTACAGGGGTATACATAATTTTTCTTATATCTGCTCAAAAACATAGATTGAGTGTACTCGTTAGAACCGCCTCGTCGAGGCGGTTCTAACGAGTTCTCACAGTCTATGTTTTGACCAGAATTAAGAAACATATCAGATTTTTATCTGAAAATTTTCATTTTTGGTGGTAAAATTTTGGGTGTATTTAAATAGACGTTTTCGTAATGGCCATTTCTGGAAGGTCCAAGCACATTCGTTATTCAGCTGGGCTTTACTACTGACCATTCTAAGGTCGTGATTCTGGTGTTGTTGGTTCCTTGTGCAGCCTGTGGGCCCACTGCGGGGTTTCTTTTGTCTTTTATCTTATGCGTTGTCTTATTGTTGTGTTTGGAGGATTATGTCTAGAATTGTGATCGCATTGTTGGGGAAAAGTGAGCCGGTTGTTTTGCTTTTCTTTGGTCTGTGACTTTTCATCACGAAAACATGCTTATATAACTTTGCCCCATTAAACCCCACTTTTATATAGTAAAACTGGGTTTACAGGGGTATAAATTATTTCTGCTCAAAAACATAGATTGTGGGTACTCGTTAGAACCGCCTCACTGAGGCGGTTCTAACGAGAACCCGCAATCTATGTTTTTGAGCAGAACTATGACAAATATCAGAATTTTTATCTGAAAATTTTCAGTTCTTTTGGTGGTGAAATTTTCAATATATTTGAATGGGCGTGTTTTCGTAATGCTTCGTCTCGGTGTTTTTGGTAGGCTTTGTTCTGTGATTGTGGCTCTACATAGATATTTTCCATACGATTTTTTTAAAGCTATCAAGAATTCAGTTATGGATATCTTTTTATGAATATCCATAAACGGGTTGCCCTAACAAACGAAACATACCTATATAATTTTGACCCCCTTAAACCCCACTTTTATATAGTAAAACTTGGATTTACAGGGGTATACATTATTTTTCTTAATTCTGCTCAAAACATAGATTGTGGGTACTCGGCGAGCCGGTTCTAACGAGTACAAACAATCTATATTTTAAGCATATTAGAATTTTTATCTGAAAACTTTCAGTTTTTGGTGGTGAAGTTTTCAATACATTCGAATAGGCGTGATTTCGTAATGAGCGATAAATGGTATGTCTGTAACTTGTGTTTTTTGCGCTGATATTTTGAATCGTGATGTTGTTGTTGTTGCAGCTGCTGCTACAGTTGTTGTTATTGTTGTTGTATAGGTAAACTGCAGATCTTTAAAACAGTTATTGTCCCTGTCATTGTCTACCATCTCCACACTGGAATATAATGACCAAGTTTGACAGTTGAGAAAGCAAATATTGTATATTAAAACAAGACTTGGCAGTTCATGTCTAGCAGACTATTCACTTGAAATGTCCAGTCTTGTTTTCTCTTAAAATGAACCAAAACAAAACTTGTAAAAATGGCTTCTACTGTGCTTTAAGCGTAACATGATTTACGATATTTTTGTTTTGAGACGGAAGTGGAGGATCAGGCCCCGAGGTTATAAAACGTTTTTTCGTGCTTAAGTCAGCTGAGCATGAAATTTGTCCTGTTAATAAATCTCAAATTACTACCAATTGCAACATCTTTTTTGCTTAACATATCTAAGCATGAAAATTCCTCTGTTAATAAATATGAAACTGCCAACTATTGTTGGCATTTTCATATTTATTAGCAGAGAAAATATCGTGCTCAGCTGAGTTGAGCATGAAAAAGGTTTTACATCACGAAAACGTGCCTATATAATGTTGACCCGTTTAAACCCCACTTTTATATAAAAAACTGGGATTTACAGGGGTATAAATTATTTTTCTTATTTCTGCACAAAAACATAGATTGTGGGTACTCGTTAGAACCGCCTCGACGAGACGGTTCTAAAGAGTACCCACAATGTTTTGCGCAGAAATATAAAAATATCAGAATTTTTATCTGATTTTTTTCATTTTTTGGTGTTAAAATTTTCAGTGTATTTGAATAGGCTTGTTTTCGTAATGTAACCTGGGGACCGGATCCTGTTAGCTCTTGAGGACCATGTCTATATTGGTCACTGAAGTAAAATCGGTTGTAACAAAAAAAAAAAAAAATAAAATAAAATAAACTAGAAATGTGTCAAGATGACACGGATGCACCCACCTAGGGCCATCCTCATCCACATGCAGGCATTTTGCAAAAAAAAAAAAAAAAAAAAAAAAAAAGCCATCAGAAGAGATGGCAAACCCCACGACCGCACCGCAAATGGCCGTCTTTTTTCAGTCTAGGGCATCAAAGATGTAATTTTATCAAGGGATACACTTGTTTAACCCTGCAGTGGGTGATAACTCTACAACTGTGAACCAGACATAGAACTCTAAAACCATAAGTTGTGGAAACTGGATTTTGTGTTTTTCGACAAAGAAACTGAAAATAATGAGAAAAATAAGGCCCGTTGCCTGCAATGATCATAACTCTCAAACCGTAAGCCATGGAAACTTGATTTTTTTTTGCTAGTAAGTGATTTTCAACAAAGAATTCGAAAATAATGAGAAAAATAAGGCCTGTTGCCTGCAAGGCCTGTACCTCTCCAAAAATAATGAGAAAAATAAAGCCTACTGCATGCATTGCTGATAAATATCTGCATCCGCAGTATAAGTAAAGGAGATAACTCAACACCCTGTTGGTCAGAGTTGTCCTTACATATTGTGACACACCTAGTTTATGTTCTTAGCATCTCTACTAACTATCATTAAAATGTCTCCACTGGTTAAAAAGTTATGGCCTGCACAAGATTTTACCACCAGGGGAGATAACTGAAAATAAATGGAGTAACGAGTAACCCATAGTTACAATTTTTAAATGCAATTCTCCCTCTTAATGTTCTAAGCATCCCTATTAATTATCACCAAAAACTCTGAACTGATAGAGAAGTTATGACTGTCAGCAAATTTAACAAATATGGGAGATAACTCAAAAATGGAGTCAGAAGAGACAGACTTGTCTTTTGTGTACATGACATGCCTACTCAATGTCCTCTACAACTTGATGAAGTATCATAAAAATATCTCGGAGTGTTTAAGAGTTATGGCCTGAACAGGATTTAACAACTATGGAGATAACTCCAGAACTGAGTCAGTTAGAGTTGTTGTTCTTGTATATGACATACCTACTCAATGTCCTCTACAACTTGATCAAGTATCATGATAATATCTCATAGGGTTATTGAGTTATGGCCTGCACAAGATTTCATAACTATGGGAGATAACTCAAGAACGCAGTCAGTTAGAGTTGCCATTCATTGTGTATGACACCCCTACTCAATGTCCTCTACCTATTGGTGAAGTATCATGAAAATAACTTATAGGGTTTTAGAGTTATGGGCCGCACAAGATTTAACAACTATGGGAGATAACTCCCCAAAACGTAGTAAGCTAGAGTTGTTGTTCTTGTATGTGACACACCTACTCAATGTCCTCTACAACTTGATCAAGTATCATGAAAATATCTCAAAGGGTTATTGAGTTATGGCCTGCACAAGATTTTGTATGGGAGATAACTCAAGAACGCAGTCAGTTAGAGTTGTCTTTCTTGTATGCGACACGCCTACTCAATGTCCTCTACCTATGGAGACTATGGGAGACTATGGGAAATAACTCCTGAACCAAGTCGATTAGAGTTGTCATTCTTGCACGCGACACTCATACCCAATGCCCTCTACAACCTGACAAAGATTCATGAAAATAGCTCAAAGGGTATAGGAGTTATGGGCCGTAAAAGGTTTTGTCTACAGACGGACGGACAGACGGACAGATGGACGCAAGGGCGATTGCTATATCCCCCAAACCTATCGGTCGGGGATAAAACTTAAGTTGAAACAATGTGATCCCTGAGGGACACAAGGTATGTGTCATTGAATACATATTATCATTAGGAAAAATAATATATATGGTTTAAGGATGGGGATCTGAACAGTTTCTGAGATATTCGGCTTTTGATAAAATGAAAGGGGCAGGGCAGATTGGGGCATGATCCCAGGGTCGCAAGGTATGTGACATTGAATGCATCTCATCATAAGGAACAACAAAACATAGGTTTAGGGGTTGGGATCTGAACAGTTTCCGAGATATTACATATTTAATACTTTTACATTTTCTTTGGCCCCACTCAGAAGCCCCACCCCCATCCAGAATCAGTGGCCTAAAACTTGCCCTTTCATCAACAACTAAACAGCTTTCCTCTGTGTAATTATTGTACTAAATTTTAACTCTTCAGCCTCAACAATTATACCATAGTGATATTTTAGTCATATTTTTGTATGTTTTCTTGGTGACCTGTTATATATTTTGACCCCTAGCCCCACCAACGGGCATGACCCTGGGGCAATGGTACTATGCATCGAAAGGTCGTGCCCTAGGTAAGTATCATACCAAGTTTCAACTTTCTAGTCCAAAAGGTATGAAAGTTATAAGCTGCAAGAGAAACGCGGACGTAAAATTGCACTAAACTTGCAGGTAAACTTGAACCTGTGTTTGGCCCCACCCAGTAGCCCCACCCCCATTCAGAATCAGTGGCCTAAAACTTGCCTTTTCATCAACAACTAAACAGCTTCCCTCTGTGTAATGTTTGATAAATTTTAACTCTTCAGCCTCACCAATGATACCATAGTGATATTTTTAGTCACATTTTTGCATGTTTTCTTGGTGACCTGTTATATATTTTGAACCGTAACCCCGCCCAGGGGTAAGACTTTGGGGCAATGTACCATGCATTGAAAGGTCTTGCTCTAGGTAAGTATCATACCAAGTTTCAACTTTCTAGCCCAAAAGGTATTTAAGTTATAAGCTGCAAGAGAAACGCGAACGTAAATTTGCATCTAAACTTGCAAGTAAACTTGTACCTGGTTACGAACGGGACATACGCACATACGCACGTACGGACGTAACATCACGGCGAAACGCTATATGCCCCACTACTGCCTTCGGCAGGTGGGGACATAAAAAATGTAAATAGTAACGAGTACAAATAATACTACAAATAATACAATAATTTAAGGCGAGTCAAAAAGATTATGACGTCAAAACGCCTTATCAGGCGGTTTATTTTGGGAACCAATTAAATGTTTACAATATTTAACAACAAAAGTGCAGGACAACATTTTCAGCAGAAACTGTTTAGAAAAAAACAAACAAAACAAACCAAAACCAAAAAAAAAAAAAAAAAAAAAAAAAAAAAACAATAAAAAAAAACAAAAAAAAAACAAAAAAACCAAGTTTGATATTCCATGCAGATAGGAGACAATTTACATGCAATGTCAAATCTTAGTATAAGGGTAAAATAAGAACAAACATATTCAATTTGTTGTCTGCTAAATTTGTTGGTGGGTCTTAAAGGTTAATAATCTTAAGCAGTTGTACTTTTAATAAGATTTTGACAAACATGTAATGTGTGGCAATAAAGGTGAAAAGTCCAACAGTCATACCATACTGGTATAATGCTCTTGTATATCAAGATAATTGATTGTATCGAGATTTAACGACACATCAACCCTTGTGGGTCATTTTATGTCCTCTCCCAGAGAAAGGGAGAAGAAAGATAGAAGAGATAGTAGAGGAGATGACAAATTGGGATAGGGGAGAAAGAGGAAAATCGAAAAAAAGTGAAGAAACAGAAGAAATAAAAACATTTCCCCCTCTACCCTTACCTGCTGCTAGGATAGCAGGCCTTGTCCAACTGTAAGCCAATCTCAGTTGGACGCCCTAGTGATGTAAGAAACACGACAGCTTTGCCTCACCCAACCACCCCCGTATATCAAGATAAACGTTACCTTTTTTATATCAAATGATGCGCAGCGCACGAAAATGGCCCTTATGCATTTTGCGGACAATGCAGGCATAAGCGCAGGCTGATAAGGGCCTTCGTTGTCCGCTTACAGAATTAATGGATACTTTAGTATATGTCAACGAACAGAAATTGCCCAGATTAGACTGCGCAGATGCACACGCTACGTTGTCCGCAAAATGTATAAGGGCACTTTTCATGCGTTGTGCAACAAATATCATAATGAACCCCAACGTCAGAATACGTTCCTTCGGACATGTGCGCCCTGCGAAGATTCAGATCAGACTGCGCATTCGCGTTTGGCAAAGAAAATTGTCGACGGTAAACTTGATGATGGATTGCATTTTAATGAGGGAAAATCAGCACTCTGAAAGCTTCCCTGAAGGAATTAGGAATTAACATACTGTCAATTTCGAAAGAAATGCAGCTAAGTATCGTTCAAAATAGTGCCAGTTCACCAGGACAACACGTATTAAGTCAAACGTGATATTTGGAAAACCCAAAGGGAGAGCCATGTAGATCTATGACTACTCGAGCTCCAATCTACAGCCCCACAGGCTTTCAGATATCATTCTTAGAACATGTAGGACAAACGTTTTGTGTTGGGGTTTTACGGTCCAGTCAACCGAATGGGGTCATGTCGAGCGCGGTCAGTTACCTAACCACACGTTTACTGGGCAGGCTTAGTCCTCTAAGCGGTTAACCAGTGTTGTCCACATTCTTTCACCCGAAACTGACAATTGTCCTTCTTGAATCAGCGGAAGGGAAAGAATAACCGTAGAAAATATTTCATGCTCAATCTCCACCAAAGAATGTTGCCGACCTCAGTGGGGGTTGAACCCGCGACCTCCTGGTCTTCAGTCGGAAGACGCCTCCAACTGAGCCACCGAGACCGGCTAGGACGAAAGTAGTACTGAGACCGGCTAGGACGAAAGTAGTACTTCACTGCAAATGGTGTTAAGCGCGTGTAATTGATTGTGTTGGAGTTTAACGACACGTCAACCCTTGTGGGTCATTTTGTGTCGTCTCCCAGAGAAAGGGAGAAAAGAGATAGAAGAGATAGTAGAAGAGAGGAAAAAGATGGAAAGGGAGAGGAGGAACAGGAATGAAAGTGAAGAAACAGAAGAAATAAAATATTCCCCCTCTACCCTTACCTGCTAAAAGGATAGCAGGCCTTGCCCAACTGTAAGCCAATATCAGTTGGACGCCCCGGTGACGTAAGATACACGACACCTTCGCACCACCCGACCACCCCCATTTTTAAGCGCGTGTAGCGACCGTATATAACCTCCCCGTATTGCAACACAGTGCAGTTTTTCTTTTTATTTTTCATTTTAGGAAATCCATTGAAGCCAGTGCTAGGTGGGTGAGGTGTGTATGCAATCCTGCAAACAAAAATGCAGTCATACGAAGAGTCCCAATCAAACCTAGAATCTGACTATCATTCTTTTGTGTTCTTTGTGTCCAAAGTCGAAATCAAACTTATCAACACCGCGAATATATGATAGCCTGCTTCCAAGATTAGTGAAATTACGTGCTATTTTTTTTTTTTTATCTTTCACAGAAACTGTAGTTTCAATAAACCGTAAATACATTAAATATTGGGACAGACAGGCCTGAGCAAACACTGAGGCGATTCTAACAAATATCCAAAACATATGTTTCTTGGATTATTAAATACATTATTCTTGCATAATTTCTGTTTAACTGTAATCTTTGAGCAAAGGCTTCGTGCCAGTCAAAGGATCATTATAACGAATCATGTCGTTGTATCGAGTGTCGTTATAAAGAAGGTGGACTTATAACACGATCCATGCTTTTTGCATCTTTATTTCTGTCGAAGCATATAAAGCATTTGATCGATGCGTTTAATATCAAGCAAACCACTGTTTGTAACGAGTACCCACACTCTATGTTTTGAGCAGAAATGTGAAGAATATCAGAATTTTTAATCTGAAAATTTTCAATTTTTGGCGGTAAAAGTTTCAGTATATTTGAATAGACATGTTTTCGTAATGTAAAAGTCCATACGTATTTACTCTAAGTATGCGGACACCCTAAATCCTTACCGTATTTGTACTAAAATTTTGACAAAAAGAATAATGTTTCTAAAAGCAGCTGGATGAGTGGCAAACAGTATAGATCCTTATCGGACGCTGCATTCTGTGGCATCTGATCTGGGTGTACACTGTTTGCGCAGCGCTGTTCCAATACTTAGGGTAAATATGGTTATTCTATATAAGGCAAGGGCAACTACATGTACGTCGACATCATGAAAACATGCCTATATAATTTTGACCCCCTTGAACCCCACTTTTATATAGTAAAACTTGGGTTTACAGGGGCATACATCATTTTTATTATTTCTACTCTAAAACATAGATTGTGGGTAATCGGTAGAACCGCCTCGCCGAGGCGGTTCTAACGAGTACCCACAATCGATGTTTTTGAGCAGAAATATGAAAAATATCTGAATTTTTTAACTGAAAATTTTCAGTTTTGGTGGTAAAATTTTCAGTATATTTGAATAGGCATGTTTTCGTAATGATAATAAAGAGATGGCCGCTGCCTGAACTGGAAAAATCGGTCATGATCAATAACAACATCCCATCCTATCCATAAAATAATTTATGCTATCAAAGTGTACTGGGTAAACATTTTAGCAGATGCCATCTTGAAATATTTGTTATTTTTGTTTTTAGAACAAGTGTTAAATTTCATGCAAACTGTCTACGAAGAAGGGGGTAATCTGCATATTTCAAACCCTATTTTCTGAAGAAAAAAAAAATAAAATAAGAAATGGCACCGAATTTTATCGTTGCTTAATTTGTTTTGAGATTTCCAAAGGTTAATCAGTTACTCAGTTGCTCAATTAATACCTTAATTTAAAGGAGGGGACTGAGTAAAAGAAAATTATTTAACTATCATACAAGTATATCATATCGGCTTTAACTCTTTCACTGCCATAGGCGATGATAATAGGATTTTGCAAACAGCGTAGATCCAGATGATACGGCTCATAATGAGTCGTCTCATCAGGACCTACGCTGTTTGACATTTAATCTTGCAACTTTACATATAAACTTATTTCTAGTTGTTAGTTTATTAGAAAAACAAAGCAGAAGACAAATGTCGTCTGAAAGTCGGCACCGAAAGAGTTAAATTGCTGGAAATTTTACCCATATTGCTAAGCGTTTATGAAAGATTGTGAAAATCCAATTAAACGCCGATTGTATAGGCAGTATACGAATAATTGCGACTGATTTTCAAAGTAAACCACGCCTCCTGAAATCCATGCACTGACTGGAACTATTTTGGTAGGAAATCATAACGGCTGAATGTGAAAATTCAAAGGTAAAACATGAATGAAAATGTAATAAACAGTTTATTTCGTTGTTTGATCGATTACGGAGAAATAATTCACGCGTGTTCCAAGGCTTTCGGGTAGAAAACTCGTTCGCTTCGCTCACTCGTTTTTTACGCGCAAGCCTTAGAACACTAGTGAATCATTTCACCGTAATCGATCAAAACAAACAAATAAACTCTTTGTAAAATTAAGTTTATCAGCCGTAATGGTTTTTTTGTCATCATATAAGAATCTTTTTACTTACCATAATAATGCTAAGCATTGGGACAGACAGGCCTAAGCAAACAGTGAAGACCCAGATCATACGCTGCAGAATGCGGCGTCTGATCAGGGTCTACACTGTTTGTCACTCATGTAGCCGGTTTTAGACACATCAACAAGGACAGGCAAGGTAAGAATTCGAGATGTCCCAAGATTTAGGATCTATACGGTACTAAACCCCGATCAAAACTTGTCCGCGGATGTCCTTGTTATTGTCTTCCCATCTTTATTTTGTCTGCAATAAGATGTGTCTTGGTCATTATCTTATCACTGTAAACCCTTTTCCTGCTGAACCCGGATATACCCTGCCTTTGCAAACAGTGTAGATCCAGATCAATTGGCTTTTTCAGATCTGGATCTACACTGTTTGCCATTAAGTTTGTGAATTTGTATCAATTGGAAAAAGTAATCTGATTGGCTGAAAATTAGAAATGGGTGTGGCATCTTAATTTATTGAGCATGACAATGGTTAAGAGACTGGGCACACTGTATCTATGGTCAATATCCGATAACCAGGTATAGACGATCAATAGATAAATTTAGTCGTTTTTCTCTTTTTTTTTTTATGTTGTTGCTTGGTGCACTTTTAGCTATTAAGCCCGAGCCCCATCTATCACATTTAGTGAAATGGTATCTGATCTTCAGTTATGTCTGTATTAGATGAATTTGAGGGGCAATGTTGCCATTCAAGAATTTTAGAAAGTGATTCAGTCCGTATCTCTAATCAAGAGTCATTCTTTCCAAGGGAAATAGTGCTAAATGATAAATACATAGAACATGAACAATACCAAATAAATGAAACGTTTATTAATAAACTATGAAACAAGCAAACAAAAATACATAAATGAAATACAAAACTAAAATGTTTGCTGAAAACAGTAACACAATAACTACGATGTGATTGGATTAATCAAAAATCTTAACAATCATACTTTAAATTATTCAAGGATGTGGTACAAAGAAAAATATCATTTGAATACTTAAACATAAACGACTAAACGTTTGCAAAACACACAAACACACACGCACGCACGCACACACACATTAATACCATATATACTGAACATCTGTATCGTGGTAATTACTGTTTTGACCGCTGCTGTATGCTTGTCATAAACTGTAGTAAGGTTATCTTTTATCGTGTGCTAATATTTCCCTGCTGTAAGTCATTAGTTGCTGTTTGCTAATCGTGTACTGCAGCACGGTAATCTTTTATCGTGCGGTTATATGTCCCTGCTGCAAGCCATACAATGTTGTACGCTTATCATACACAGACTGCAGCAACGTAATATTTTATCATGTGCTTATATTTCCCTGTTCCAAGCCACAAATTGCTGTATGCTAATCATACATTACGAAAACACGCCTATTCAAATATATAGAAAATTTCACCTCCAAAAACTGAAACTTTTCAGCTAAAAACTCTGATATTTTTCATATTTCTGCTCAAAACATACATTGTGGGTACTCGTAAGAATCGCCTCGGTGAGGCGGATCTAACGAGTACGCAAAATCTATGTTTTAGAGCAGAAATAAGAAAAATAATGTATACCCCTGTAAACCCCAGTTTTACTATATAGAAGTTAGGTATAAGGGGGTCAAAATTATATAGGTATGTTTTCGTGATGAAATGACAGCAAGGTAATCTTTTAGCAGGTGTTAATATTTCCCTTCTGATATTTATACTCTGGTGTATGGTAATTATTAAGCGAAGCACGGTAGTCTTTTATCAAGTGCTAATATTTCCATGCTGCAAGTCATACGTTGTTGTATGCTAATCAAATACTACAGCAATTAGATATTTATCGTGTGCTCATATTTCCTTGCTGATAACCATACATTGTTGTATCATATACTGCAGCAATATAATATTTATCGTGTGCTAATATTTCTCTGCTGATAGCCATACGTTGTTATATGCTAATCGTATAGTGCAGCAAGGTAATCTTTTAAGGTGTGCTTATATTTCCCAGACAGCGTCATACATTATGGTGTGCTTTTATACATTATATACGGTAGCAAGTTAATCTGTTATCGTGTGCAATTACTTCCCTGCTGCAAGCTATACGTTGCTGTCTCCTAATCATAAACCGCAGGAAGGTTATCTTTTATCCTGTGATAATATTTCCCTGCCGCAAGTGATATCACACATTGTTGTTTGCTAATCATATATTGCAGCAACGGTATCATTTATTGGGTAAAATATTAAATAGAGTTTATTTGGTTGTTTTGATCGATTACGGAGAAATAATTCACTAGTGTTCTAAGGCTTGCGCGTAAAAACAAGTGAACGTTGTTTTGTGCTATTGTTATATTTGGGCTAACATTGGTATATTTTGGCTAACATAGACTGGCTCCAGTCGTTTTTGCATTGTTTTAGTCATTCTATATCACTTCCTGTAGCTGTATTTGTCTCTTTAATCCAGCTTCACTGATTTACTACAGAAACATTATCTTTTCCACTACGGAACATAACTTATCAAATCATTACAAACTAGATTGTATACCTTTGAAAAGAAAAGAGAAAATGACAGAAAAGATAGTCTGGAGACAGACTAGGGCTAATAATACACTGTTGATATCCATACGTTGTTGTGTGCTATTGGTATATTTGGGCTAATATTGGAATATTTGCGCTGATAGTACCCTATTGATATCCATACGTTGTTTTGTGCTATTGGTGTATTTGGGCTAATATTACTCTATTAATATCCATACGTTGTTGTGTGCTAATCATATAATACAGTAAATTTTTTATCGTGTGCTAATATTTCCCTGCCGCAAGCCATTCGTTTTTATATGCTAATCATGTTCTGTAGCAGTATTTAGTTATTCAATTTTTGCAACATGTCCAGGGAGAGAGTTGTGTGTGGTTAATTTTCCGAAAATATTGCATCTTTCTATAAATATTATTTTTTGAGTAATTAGATTAAGACCTCGGTAACTTTTACATTTGCAACAAAAACAGAGTTCGATTCTGCAAGTCATGCTATTGAAATGTAAATGCATGAATGGGATTATTGTAATAATTCATTTATATAGGGATTAATATAGTCTATTTTACAAACTGTCACTATGAGACATGTTTCATAAAGCTTTAAAAGTTATTACTTTCAAAATCAAAGTATAATGCTGTCATAAAACAAACAAACAAACAAACAAACAAACAAAAAAAAAAAAAAACAAAAAAAAAAAAAAAAACAAATAAAAAAAAAAAAAAAACACTTAAAAGTAAAAGTGCAGACCAGCAGGTTGGTTTATCCTGGTAAAGAAAGCGTTGCCATAGGAAAAAGAAACTTACATATCCCTTATATACTTTTGAGTACATTATTTTCTGGGAAGTAAACAGTTTCTCTAGAATGCAAACTTTTGCTGGACTCAAAACCTCGACAGTCGAGTAAATCAGCCGTAAATACTAATCTATGCGCTACAAGGTATTGTATCATTCATGATGTAATTCATAAACTGTATTAAATCTGTCAGCAACCGATGAGAAAACTGTCCTTTATGCTGTGCAATTGGTGCTTCTTAAAAATGGACGGACAGCCACTCTTCATATATACAGTAAATATATAAAACTGCTGATTAGCGGGTATACACTAACATGCTAAAGTTTGGTTAATTCTAATAAATGTTTTAACCCTTGTCATGCTGAATAGATTAAGATGCCATGTCCACTTCTAATTGTCAGCCGATCAGATTCCTTGATCCAGATTGTTGATATAAATTTACATATAAATGGCAAACAGTGTAGATCGAGATCAGTTGGCTTCTTTAGAAGCTAACTGATCTGGATCTACACTGTTTGCAAAGGCAGGACCAGGACATATCCGGATTCAGCAGGACCAGGGTTAATACATTTATCAATTATTTTAATAATTTACCCAGTAAAGAATTACAATGCATTTAATCTTTACCACTCTCTCGGGTAGTTTAGTTGACAAACTGCTGATACATTTGTAGGAAATATACTTTGACACTTCACGCAAATTGTCTCCTCATTTTGCATGGAACGTCAAAACATATTTTCTATAAAATAAGTAAAATATTTCAAAATGTCATCTGCTGAATTTTTACCAAGCATGCTCAGGGCAAAGAACAGTGGTAAGATCACGGTTTGTGGGCACACAACGTTGAAACAACGTCATTTCAACGTTGATTCAAAGTTTTGGGTGTAGAATTAACGTTGAACGACGTTGTTTCAACGTTATGCGCCAATTGGATGTTTTTATACGAAGTGACTAGTTATCATACCAGAGGCTAAATCAGACGGTTGTGCAGTTCGATGCGAAATTATATTTGCATTCAAAACTTACGCTTTATGGACACAATTTTTCGACCCTTTGTAACGTCACCGTTCAGTTGAATGTATTTCCAAATCTATTTTTTGAAAAAAAAAATCCTACGCTGAAAATATAAATTTCGGGCTACAATAATTAACTAGACTAGACATGTATCCAAAGTACATAAATCTCTCCCCCCCCCCACCCTCCCGCTCTTTGGTCTTTGCCCATATGGCAACAACATCCGGATGCATAAATTTCAACAACTACTTTCCAAGTGCTCAAACTGATGTTATACATTTTTTACCCATAGCCTAACCCCAGGGACAACTCTAGCATAGAGCTGATGGTTTAGGTCTGGGTAATACCAAATTTTAACTTATTAGCATAAAAGGTACCAAAGATAAAACCGCCAAGAGACACGGACGTAAATGTCAATGTTTTGATTTAAACAGACATTTGTTAAACTCTGAATATTTAAACATCGGCGGAATGGGCGTTGCCATTTTGAATATTTAATGAGGTTTCATAAAAATTAAAATTCGTTTAATATAGGTAGTTATTCTCATATAGTTGATTCAGTTTGGGGGAAATGATTGCTTGTCACTAGAATTAAAAGATTATAAAAAATTCTATAGCAAAATTATTCTTAAAAACCCTTTATAATTTGGTTTTGCATATTTAATTAGGGCTGTGTGACGTCACAAAGCCTACAATATGGCGGCATCCATGACAGCCATTTTAAATTCATTCAAATCACCATAACTTCCTTATTTCTAGGCCGAATTCGAAAATTTTTGCATCAAAATAAATGGTTTGTTAATCACTTTACTCCTAGATATATTTAAAACTTATATTGCGTTCCCCTTTAAAGGACAAAACTCATCAAATGTATTGTAACATTGCGCTTTTCTTTAGCTTTAATTTCCTGTATTTCTGTGGATTTTTTTTAAAGAAACTATAGAAATACATTGATTTAAACGGCAACGTTACAAAGTGGCAAATAATTATGTTCAGTGAATGTACGTTTGAAATTTCCCTCGTACCAGTTCGTAACAATGAACAACGAAAAGATTTGTGCTGTGCTGGTTAGCATTGATTTCATCAGCCACAACACGGACATGTGCAAAAGAGGTAATTATTGTTTTATATCACTTTTACCCTTTCACCCTTCTGAAATGGCCTCTTTCTACTTTGGACATGTCCACTGTTGCAAACACCGTCAAAAAAAAACAAACAAACAAACAAAAAACTGTTTGCAAATATATCAGTTATGGTCTGCAGGGCTGAAAGGATTAAACGCTAATCTATGCTAAGGAAAATTATAAAATAACATTAAGAACATTATCTCAAATCATGATACTGGCAGTTCAAGTAAGACATTCTGGCAAATAATGGGGAGATTTATGGGAAAAAAACAATACATCCACAAGTATTCCACCTTTACATATAGGAGATAATAAGTTCGCCTTCTCAAATAAAAAAAAAAAAAAAAAAAAAAAAAAAAAAGATGCCCTTCACAACTTCTTTATATCTGTTTCTGATATCGAAGAAACCAATATACCGTTACCAAATGTTAACAGTATCACTGAGTCTGTGTTATCTGAAATTCAAGTTTCCGAATCCGACGTCAAAGACATCCTAAATACTCTTAACGTTAACAAAACAACCGGTCCAGACGGCATAAGCAACCGAATGTTGAAGCATGCTAGCAAATCAATAGCCAAACCTTTATCAAAACTTTTTAATTTATCGTTATTATCATTAGAACAACGTATATCCGACTTTGTGGAAAACTGTTTCTGGCATACCACTTTTGAAAAAAAAAAGGAGAAACATCAGACGTTAGTAATTATAGACCAATTTCATTAATAAGCTGTGTAGGAAAGTCGTTTGAAAGAATTGTATATAAACATATCTATAACCACATTACTGCCAATTTTCTTATATATAAATATCAGTCAGGGTTCCTACCTGGTCATTCAAACGTACATCACCTTATTGAATTAATACATCATACATGGTCTTACCTTAGAAAAATATGAAACAGTTTGTTATGTATTTTGTGATGTTGCGAAAGCATTTGATACAGTTCGGCATAGAGGTCTGATACATAAACTTAAAAAATATGGAATCTCAGGAGAACTTTAAGATTGGATTCGAAACTACCTGTATTTGTCAACGGCACTTTCTCATCACTAAGTTTATTATTGCCGTTCCTCAAGGCTGAGTCCTGGGTCCTCTTTTCTTCCTGATTTATATAAATGATCTAGCTCATTACTTACATGGTATAGCCAGACTGTTTGCAGATGGCACATCTCTAAGCTTTCCTTAAAATAATTTGGCATTTATTGAATATATTTAAACACTGATCTAGTAAAACTAAAGGAATGAGCAAAGAAATGGTGAATTAAATTCAATCCACTGAAAACAGAAGTAATGGTAATTTCAAATATTCACAATGATTATGAGATAGAATTAAGTTACGATGAAAATATTCTGAAGATTGTCGAAAGTCACAAACATCTCGTTTTACCATTTCCTCAAACAATAAATGGTCAAAGCATATAGACTCTATAATTAATTCAGCGTCGAAGCAAATATCGTATCTTCGAAAACTAAAGTTTCAACTACCTAAACGTACCCTTAATAAGCTGTATTATACATATATCCATCCTTTATTATTATATTATTTTCCTTCCAGCATGAAACTATGGAATGACCTTAACACCAAAACTCTTGTACGAATTAGTGTGCTAATGATCTGAAGGGTTTCCTTGTTTGTTTGTGATGAAGTTTACGGCCCAGTCAACCTAATGAGGTCATATCGAGCGCGGTCAGTTTACCTAAGCACACATTTACTGGGCAGGCTTAGTCCTCTAACCGGTTAACCAATATTGTGCACATTTTTTCGCCAGACGGAAGGCAGAAAATGACCGTAGAAAATATTTCATGATTAAATTTCCACGAAAGAATGTTGCCGAACCGGTGGGGGTCGAACTCGCAACCTCCTGAACACCAGTCGGACGCGTATCCATCAGAGCCACCGAGGCCGGCGAAGGGTTTCCTTGACAGAACAGTGTTTGCGTCCATGGTGTTCCAACTTGCAAACCAAGAACACTTATCAAGGGCACCAAGCCCACAGTGCAAGTGTATTTGTAGTGGGTGGCTGAAATTTGGATGCGTGATCGGCCCGTCCGAAACGGTAGTAAGTAGAAAGCAATTTACATCATGAAACTTCACTCCCTGAGTTTTCTATGAAAATAAAACATATACTAAACTGTCTTCTACTGAAACTTTTATCCGGCATAATAAGCTTTAGAAAGAAAACAAAATTATTGTGTTTGCTTTTACTGCGATTATATAGATGTTTGCCAGTTTAGATCTTAACGTGTCCAAGTCTTTTTGGTATGGGCCACAGCTTTGCATATATAACAAAAATGCTGTATTTATTTTAAGTTTTGGGACGACAGCCTGAGCATATAGTATAGAACCAGATCAAATGCCGCATCTGATAAGATCTACGCTGATTGCCACTGATTCAGCAGTTTTTATACACTAAGGATTTATAAAAAATTTACAAGCAGGGTTAGATGACATTTCATAATATTTATCTAGGGTAAATATGGCAATTATGTACACTGTATGAAGATGGACGCCTTGTTTGATTTATATTGCCCCTTATACTTATAAATACTAGAATTTTTATCACATAGACATATCAATACCTAGCTACAGTGTTGTGATGCCCGATTAATTCCGAGAGCGGCTGCCATCAGCAAATTTTCAGACTTGGGTTAACCCTGGTCCTGCTGAACCCGGATATGTCCTGCCTTTGCAAACAATGTAGATCTAGATGAGATGGCTTTTGAAGAAGCTAACTGATCTGGATCTGCACTATTTGTTATTGAGTATGTGAGTATGTAAATTTGTATCAACAACCTGATGAAGGTAATCTGATTGGCTGAAAATTAGAAATGGACGTGGCTCTTAATTTATTCAGCATGACAAGGGTTAATTAAGACACTAATCTACAACACGGCCAATAGAGAAGGCATAAAAGGTTGATTCCACCTCTGACTGGAATTTCTGAACACACCCGTATGTTAAAATCGTCCAAAACAGAAAATCTTTGATCCAAGACGGATTATTGCCCCTAACATCAAGTTGTGCTATAATTCAAGAGATGATTTAACCCCACCCGCCGCCCCGCTGCCCACGCCCGGTGCTTTATTCTACTGACCGTTCTAAGGCGGTGATCCCTGTGTTAGTCTTACTCTTTGTTGCTTTGTGGTTTATTGTACGAGGCGCTTTGTTTTATGTCTTACCTTGTGTTACTTTATTCTTGTGTTTTTCAGTCCTTTTAGCATTGCTATTACCTCGCTTGGGGAAGAGAGAGCTAATGTTAGTGCTTTTCGTATGTTTGTTCGATTTGCGCATGTTTGGTTTTGTCTGTTTCCGCGTCCTCTTGGTGTCTAGGAAGGGCTGCGGTTTGTGATTGTGGCACTCCCTGGACTTTCTCTTACCTTTTTTTTAAACTAGGTTTGGCGTTTCCTGTTTCACCGGTCAAGATTGATCCCAGCAGGCACACAACGTCAAAACAGCCTTGACGATGAATCAACATTGAACTGTTGGGTAGGTTAGATGTGTCACAAAGTATATTTCTGCTTTTTCACTTTGTGTGTGTGTTTGTAGGGGATAGGGTGTGGGGATTGTTTGTTTTCTGGAACTTCTAAATTTAGCTACTTGTACGTTTGAGGCAATGATCATTCACAGACTACATATGTACACATGTAAGCATATGATAATGGAGTATTAACCCTTTCATCCCTGAGTTTCTGAAGTGGACTATTTCATCTCTGAATTTTGACACATCCATCATCATGAGTTAAAATTCAATAACGGAATGGCAAACAGTGTAGATCCTGATGAGACAGGTAGTTACGAGCCGTCTCATCTGTTTACACTGTTTACAAAAATTATCTGTATTTGTCTGCAGGGATGAAAAGGTTAAACCCCACCTGCACATGCAACACATTCACAATGCATGTGCCACGTTTCAATGTTTCCTTATAAACCGAAAAAAAGCGTATACGAGGATATTTTAACAGAACGGAATACTGCTTAAACAATATTCTTAGTCTGTCTCGCATAGTTGATACTTGGAAAGCAATTTTAAATTCCTATCGGATGTAGGAAAACAAATCTTTTTATGTATGTATGAAATTGGTGGTACATTAAAAAGAAAAAAACGTTTATTTAAGGTGTATGTACATGCAGTTTAGTTCAATCTGTATTTGCCATTACCATAAATATAAGTGTAGATACCTCGAAGCTCAGCCTCCCCAAGGCACCAAACGGAGATATGAGGAACAAATAATGACAAAACAAAGCCATGTTGAAACATTGACGCACGCACAAAGAAGAACTGCGACAGAGAAACCCTCTTAGAACTGTCAGTAGGAAAACTTATTGGGACTGAAACCGCTTATATTCGCGCAAATCTCAGCTTTAATTCTGAGGCAGCTCCAAATTACAAATATAAATTCGGTCTCAGAAAGGTCCTCTCCCTCTTATGTGAAACATCATAGTGAATTACATAATCAAAACACTTTGATGAAACAAACAAAGGGCCCAATGGTGAGCTGAAGCCACAACACAAGAAAACCACAAACAGGAACACGATTATTTGTATTATCATACTTTTGTGAAGACCGTAAATAATAATGAAAGAACCGGTGGTCCACTCGATTTGTTTCATAGTTACTTTCGCACATATGATTAAACTGAAATGAGAAAGTGAGAAATACGTCTTTAGCAAAGTCTAATTGGATACCGACTCTTTACCATAGTAAATATCCACGGAAAGGGACGATAGTACTGCTTGATTATTTCAGAAAAAGGGAAGGTCACAGCGACCTGTTGTGAGAGGAAACTGGATAGCTGCGGACCAAAAATAGCTACTATTTTGTAAAAGCATATCGTATTTATGGCAAGCCGTTTTACTATTTATTCTATAAATCAGATATCTGATTTGACATATCAGATATCTTATATAATATATGATATCTAATATATTATATCAGATATCTTATATAAATAAGATATCGTATGTCAATAAAAATATCGTATATGCTATTTTAGATATTTGATATGCTATATAAGATATCTGAATAGACATATGATATCTTATATGCTATATAAAATATCTGATATGCTATATAAGATATCTTATTTACTAAAGAAGATATCTCATTTATTCAATTAAATAAGATATCTCATTTAATATATCAGATATCTTATTTAGTATATCAGATATATATATTAAGATTTGTTATCTTATTTAACAAATAAGGTATCTTATATGGTATATAAGATATCTTATATGTGGAGTTAAATAAGATATCTAATATGATATAAGATATCTGATATACTAATTCAGATATATCCTATATAATATATCTGATATAATGCATAGCAAATTTTAAAATGGCCTGCCAGCAAGCCTTTTTACTATGTTTTATTCTATTAATCAGATATCTGATTTAAGATATCAAACATCTTATATAATATATAAGATATCGAATATATTATATCCGATATCTTATGTAAATACGATATCTTATATACTATATAAGATATCTGAATTAACATATAAGATATCTGATATACTATATAGGATATCTGATATGCTTTATAAGATATCTTATATCGGATATACGATATCTTATTTACTAAAGAAGATATCTCATTTATTCAATCAAATAAAACATCTCATTTAGTATATTAGATATCTTATATAGTATATCAGATATCTATATTAATATATTAGATATCTTATTTAACAAATAAGATATCTTGTATGGTAAATTAGATACCTTATATTTGGAATTAAATAAGATATCTCATATATTATATCAGATATCTCATATAGGATATAAGATATCTAATATAGGATATAAGATATCGGATATACTAATTCAGATATCTTACATCCTATATTAGATATCTTATATCCTATATAAGATATCTGATATAATATATAAGACATCTATTTTGCATAATAAATAGTAAAACAGCTTGCCATACGTATGACGCTCTGACCACTGGAGCAAATATTTCCAGAATAATTACTTATAAGTACTGCATCTCGTATAACTAAAAAATCCTTCAAAATAGGTTAAAATTACGCAACAGAACGCTTTTTTTTAAATTTTCCATGCACTTAATGTTACAAACAAACAGACTCGAAATCAGTTCTGATTATCCCATCTCAGAAGGGGGAATGGATGCTCTTTTATCTTAGCTTCGAACGCAAAACAATATTTGATGTAAATATGCCAACGAATACACAACAATACCTTTCATGATAATTCAAGCACGGTCATCTGGCTTTTGAAAATCCATCTCTTACATTAAAAGTATATGTTCCAAATATGATGTGCTTCGTATCAAAGTTTGCTTTTTATACAAAGTAAAAAAAAAAGACGAAATGCTTGCAAATGAAGTGTTTGCATTGTATGGTTGTGTGCGCAAACACATAAGACTGGAACACCACACCTTAACACATGGTGTACTATCGATTACAACAACGACAAAGTATGTAGGTTCAAGTTGTTGGATATCTCAACTCCTTACCATAGTTGTTGTAGAATGTGTACAAGTACAACATACTACCCGATGGTGTGTCTAAAAATTGCTGGATGAATGGCAAACAGAATCGACCCCATTGAGACGCCGCGTTCTCATCTAGATGTACACTATTTGCTCAGGCCTGTCTGTCCGAATACATAGATAAATAGGTATTTTGCATTTTACAAGCAATCTGAAAAACAGAAGTTAATCAGCAAATTGGTAGTGTTTACTCAATTTTGTTTACTGATTTACTGATCCAGAACGAAAGGAATTCAGAAATCGGAACAACCCTATTTTTTATATTCGAAATCAGATGATGGACTAGCATAATTAGCATTATTCAATTAACAGCTGGTATGTGTCTTTGCATCTTAGAAATGAGCTGATAGATAGACCATAAAGTGTCTTAGTCTTAAGGAAAATGGTTACACCTAAAAATAGAAAATTAAACGCAAAAATAATTTGCTTCCCTTTTCTGATTGATGCCCTCCAGTATATGAGAATTTAAATTCCTGTTATATAAAGTTTTTTTTGTGTTTTTTTTTTCAAATATTATGTCAATGTGGGGATGCCCAGGAAAGTCACAGTCACGAAACACAGGCCGAAAGGACATCACAAAACAGCACCCTAACGACAAACCCCCTCCCCCCCCCCACCAAAAAAAACAAAACAAAAAAAAAAAACATGAAGGAACTGCAACAGAATGACCACCTTGGAATGGTAAATAGTAAAACTTGTGGACTTTAAACTTGGTTTTACGAGCGCTATACCCTCCCCCTTAATCCCGATACAGTTCCAGCTGAACATAAATTTTCGGAACGCGTGGAGGTGGTGGGAAAGGGGAAGGGAAGAAGGGTGCCCTAACAAATCAGTGTATCAACACAGAAAACATAAATTAACTTCTCAACACTTCAGTCGACTCGTTATCTCGACCTCGCTTATCTCGAATAACCGCTTATCTGGAAGTGAAAGTTGGTCCCTGTTTTAACATGGAAATGTAACAACAGGTAAAAATATTGTGGAAAAGAGGAAAAAATGCTCCTAATGAGCAATTTCTCCTCTTTTTACAATATTATCAATATATCTCTAATGTCAGGAGTTATTTGTGAATTGAGGTTGTTCGATTTATTTTTACCTCAATTCTGAAAATCTGATATGCTGATGTACGAATATTTCAAAGTTTTTGAAAGAGTCCCTTGGGCTTCGAGACAGCGAGAGTCGACTGTATGGTAAATCACAGACGAGGACTGGACTACAAACTGAAAGTCAAAGCAAAAGAAAGCAAATTGTAGGTCTATGGTAATTCCGGCCATAGACTTACTTAAGTAAGGGTAAATCACAAGTCACTTATAAAAGATTAAGATTGAGCCGTCAGTGGTTTGCAGCACCACCTACCGTCACGTAATCAAAGAAGTTGACGTTGCTAACATTGATTGGGTTAACCACCAACGATTCAGTCTGTCGGATGAGAAGGGATGCATAAACTTTTCATCAGAGGTATCTCCCTTGAAGATATGGAAAATTTATTAACTATTATATGACTATTTGCAGACGATACTTCGTTAGTCTGCTCCTCATCAAGTACACAGGATTTAGAAGGCATTTTAAATAACGCTTTACCTCCGTCTATACTTTCTGATTGGAGGAAGCAACGGTAGGTACATTTTAGTCAACTATCACTAAGGTGACTCTTGTCGATATTAATGTGAATACAATGTTTTTTCAAAATATCCCATGTGGTTGAGACCTACGGCCGTTTCCATACTTTCACATTTTCAATAAAAAGTGACATTTGGCAAGCCCATTGGCTAGATCTTGACTGTATTAATCTGTGCGGAACAATTAGCCCATTTAAGCCTAGCTTCCCATAGAAAGGACATAGGCAAACAGTGTAGACCCAGATCAGACGTCGCAGAACGCGGCGTCTGATCAGGGTCTACACTGTTTGCATTGTTCAGAATTTTCTACATATCATCGTAATAATAAAATCTAACCAGACACCCCTATATAGGAAATGAACCTGTCCAAAGAGTTGAGGTAGAAGAGTCCACTCGGCATAAAAGGGTTAACAAGATGTTCATAACATTTCGCGGGTCATGGCATTTGCAGTGTACGCTTGGTGGGATGCTACAGCAGGCACTGTGCTTTGCGAGTCATGGTAGTTAAATTGTGATCATTGGGTGTGCACTGCTAATCAACATTGCTCTTAACAATTTTTATTTCAAGCTCTTTGTACGATTAAGGGCTGTCAATACAATAAATAGCAAAAATGAAATTGTCTTCCAGTAAACGAAAATCAGTACTGTTATCTTTATATATTGGCATTCAAGGAGATTGACTATCATTTAATCTACAACAAACGAACTTTAGGAAAGCATAGCAAGAACGAAAATCTGTTCCCTGCCTAAACATGAAAATCTAACATGTAAAAAAAAATATTGTGGAAAAGAGGAGAAATTGCTCCTAAGGAGCAATTTCTCCTCTTTTCCACAATATTTTCAATATATCTCTAACTTAAAGGGTCCAATTACACATATATTTGTTAAATGTGGTTAATCGAATTAGTTTTTACTCAATTCTGCAAATCTGATATGTCGAAGTACGGATATCTCGAAGTATTTCAGAGAGTCCCTTGGAATTCGAGATAACGAGAGTCGACTGTAGTGTGATTGTCCGGGTTGCTTTTCCTGCATAGATGCAGAGGTGCATGATTTGAAAAGCAGAGGAAGTGCTGCTTCCCAATACATGTTCATTTTTGAATTATTGTCCAAAGTACATGCTAAGAAAGACTTTGAACCTTATCAAATATAGGCATTGGTTAACAAAACATTGGAATCACTGGTCCGGTTCTGGTTTTGAGAATAGAATACTGCTTAGACGGCGCCAGCGGACAGGAGTGGCTTTGCATTTCACTCTGCTTTTCATTAAGAGATTCAATAAAACCGAGTCTCCTTTCCTATTCGTAAATTTGTATTGTTTTCCTCATATCTTTAAGCTCTTACCGATTTGATCTTACATGGAAGTACACGATAAAGTTAAAACTCTCACAGTACTTCGCTATAGTTTAGTAATATTTTCTTATCTTTACGATTATGGAAGGTAACCTGGTAAATATAGGCCGCACCATGCGAAAACGTGTCTTCGGGCGCATGCGGACGGCGAAGGCCCAGATCAGCCTGCACATTCCCGCAGTCTGATCAGGGTCTTCACTGTCCGCGAACAGACTCATTGGATACTACATAATACAGTCGAACCTCGTTATCTCGAACTCGCTTATTTCGAATTACCGCTTATCTCGAAGTGAAAATCTGGTCCCTGTTTTAACATGAAACTATGACAACAGGTAACAAAATAATGTGGAAAACAGGAGAAATTGCTCCTAAGGTGCAATTTCTCCTCTTTTCCACATTATTTTTTATATATATTTTTAACTTCAGGAGTCAAAATGCATATTCATTTGTTAAATGTGGTTGTTCAATTTATTGTTTTCCTCACTCTCTCAACTCTGATATGTCGAAGTACGGATATCTCGAAGTGTTTCAGTGAGTCCCTTGGAATTCGAGATAACTGGAGTCGACTGTATATATGAATAGAGAGCAAAAGGCTGGGGTGCTACTTTGCGCAGGATGATCTGAATCCGCACATTTCGCATGCTCGAAGACACGCATTCGCACGACGTGGGCAATATGATAATAAACTTCCCCTTTCAGATTATTCTGCTGAAGCCAGTACCGGGGATATGATCAGCCTTGCATATACCATATAAGCCAGGGCACAGCATTTCCGACAAGATTGCATTTGCGCCTAGCGAATACTCAGATCAGCCTGTGCATCCACGAATCTCATTAGAGTCTTCGCAAGGCACTCTGTGGGTAGCCAAGGATCCAAAGCGTCTTAAGGCGGACGGTGAAGGCTCAGATCAACTTGTGCGGACGCGCAGGCTGTCCTGTCTTCGCGCACGTGCAATCTTGATGGAAATACCGTGCCTCGGCTCATATAATATTATCACGAGGAGATCTAATCAGCCGGGTGTTTTTTTTTTCTCCTGTTATGTGTGTTTATTTCTAAGGATCCACCTTTTCAGAATTTGTTAAAATTTTAGCCAGCGTATGACAAAACCAACAAAATGACATGTGCGCCCAGCGAAGACTCAGATCAGCCTGGGCATCCACCCAGCCTGATCAGAGTCTTTGCTGTGCGCTCAATGGGTGGCTTTGGACCCACGCTTTCTACATGCGAACAGCGAAGACTCTGATCAGGCTAGGTGGATGCCCAGGCTGATCTGAGTCTTCGCTGGGCGCACATGTCATTTTGTTGCTTTTGTCATGCGCTGGCTCAGTTAATATGGTATGTGTTTTAAGAGGCTGAATGTCATCACGAAAAAACGCCTAAATAATTCTGCCTCCTTCAACCCCACTTTTATATAGTAAAACTGGGGTTTACAGGGGAATACATTATTTTTCTTATTTCTGCTCAAAAACATACATTGTGGGTACTCGTTAGAACCGCTTCGCCGAGGCGTTTCTAACGAGTACCGACAATCTGTGTTTTGAGCAGAAATATGAAAAATCAGAGTTTTTATCTGAAAATGTTCAGTTTTTGGAGGTTAAATTTTCTATATATTTGAACATGCGTGTTTTCGTAATGGAAAGTCTCATTCAGTATCTCACACGGACATTTTAAATAACCTAAGAGGATGGAAACCCCTTAAATACTAAAACCAGCCCTTTTATTTTATTCCAGCTTTTAACCCCCTGACAATGAGATTGAAGGCAGGGCATGTTTATTTTATGTTGCATCGCTGTTAACTGAATGCATCGTCGGGCAAGGTTCAATGCTAATGAAGTGTGTTCGTAGACGGGCCTGTGAATAACTTGGTAATATTATCTTTGTTTGATATTAGAATAGTAAATGGAAAGTTAGCAAGTGCGTGACAACATCTAAACCATGTAGATAGATATTGACGAGAACGAAACAAAGATTTACGTACATTAAGAGCATATTGGCGACACAAATATTGAAAACAAATCGTTAAATAGTTGAATATCTCGTCTCTATATCAAAAACAGATTATAATTGTAAAACATAACGAAAAGCTGCGTATATTTAGGGTGTGGTGTATCAACAACAAACAGTTTGTTACAATAGAAAAAAAAGTTTGCATAGTGCGGTATAGTTCATGAACAGATTCACTAAAACTTGGTCTGCTATTTTTGTTTCCGTAGTGTGTTACAGAAGTCATTTATCTTCACTACAGCTTTTGTTAAGTACTGTGTGGCGGCTGTAAAATGTCTCTTCAGTACTTCAGTATAGTGTGTCTTATACTTTCTTGTCTTTCGGAATCACAGAATCCAAGGGGAGCAAATTCATAACGTTAAGAGAAGATCCCTTTCTAGAAAGGACCAAATGAATTTTAGCAGAGTTGACTCCACAGAAAGTGTATCCATTCCTATTAAGCACGATGTAAAGATCTGGGCCCGGTTGTTCAAAGCGTCGTTAGCTTAACGAGCTCGTTAAGGGTCATTTCGTTAACTGTTTTAGCGGATTCAATACACAATATTCTGATATTTTTTGCTGAAAAAATGTGAGTAGCTTTTGCACTCACATTTTTTTTCAGAAAAAAATTTCAGCTTATTTGCGTATCACTCGATGTAAATTTTAACGAATCGTTAACTAACGACATCGTTAGCTTTGAACAACTGGGCCCAGGACTTACCCATAAAGTTCATCTCCTCATTCTTTTTACCATTACACATATTTATGTTACTGAACAACATGACTAAAAGTAAGATACAGAAAAAAAAAATCCTAAGTTTTTGCCATTCTTGTTGTGTGTTTGTTCGCGTTCCAACTTTGAATAATCTATTTTGTTTTTCTAATTTGTTGCTTAATGGAGTAATTGATCCAATCAGGATCATTTGTCTGTATGGCAACAGTTGCATTTGGTATAACTGCTTCAGCAGCTGTCAGTAGAATTTCATTATTCTCTCCATAATATTGTTTAGATTATTAAATGCAAATGCATTGTCCCAATGGATTGATTAAGGTTTTCATTGAATAGACTATTATTCCTCTGTTCATATAACCGAATTTGCCTGTTAAAACATTTTGACAAGGCATCCGATATTTAATTGTAAGAATGGTCGGTAAATGAAATCGTAAACATCTTGGCCCAGTTGTTCAAAACTAACGAAGTCGTTTGTTAACGTATCATTAAAACTTTGATCGGCATATACGCTAATATTTTTGCTGAATAAATGGAGTAGCTGTTTGCATTTGCAACAGCTACTCACATTTTTTTTTCAGCAAAATACCTGTGAATTATATATAGTACTTACTAGAACAGTTAACATTTTGACCTCTAACGAGCTCGTTAAGCTAACGATGCTTTGAGCAACTGGGCCCTGAAACAAAAGACAAGGTAACTTCGCTGTTCTATGTTGATTCATACGCGTACCAAGCCATTAAAGGGAATAGATGCACTTTCAGGGAGGAATCTCTGATTTGTTCCGAAGAGGGAGCAAATTCTTTCCGTTTAGAGCAGACCCCTTTTTTTCCAGAAGACACGTACTTATAGGAAAGCAAACAGGAATCACAAAAGTCTCCATTGTAAATATAGAAGAAAATTAACAACTAAACATATTCCCCTTATGCAGCTGGAACTGCATCAGGGCTAAGGGCGACGTTCGAGTACTCTTAAAACATCTTTTACAGTTTTGTGGTTGACATTTCATAAGCTATGGTAATTTTTGCTGGTATCAAGCTGATTCGCGTGGTTGGTTCAACACAATGGTTCATTTTGCTAAGGCGGTAGTTCTTTTTGCTGGTTCCAAGATGATGGTGCCAAGACGGTGGTTCCAAGACGGTGGTAAATTTTGGTATAGAGATGATTGTTCGTTTTACTGGTTCCAAGACGATGGTTTATTTTGCTAATTCCAAGATGGTGGTTCATTTTGATGTTTCCAAAGCGGTGGTTCTTTTTGCTGCTATTAAGACGATTGCACATTTGGCTGGTTCCAAGACGTTTGTTCTTTTTGCTGGTATCAAGACTGTAGTACGTTTGCTGGTATTAAGACGACGGTTCAGTTGGCTCGTTCCATGGAGATGATTCGTTGGCTGTTTCCAAGGTGGTGATGCTTCTTTTCCCTGGTATTAAGACGATGGTTCGTTTTGCTGGTATCAGGACGATGGTTCATTTTGCTGGTAACAAGACGGTGGTTCATTTTGCTAGTTCCAAGGCAATGTACCTTCTGCTGGTTCCAAGACAATGGTTTGATTTGCTGGTATAAAGACACTGGTTTATTTTACTGGTTCCGAGGCGACAGTTCGTTTTGCTTGCTTTGACGGTGGTGTTCGTTTTGCTGGTATCAAGACGATGGTCGGTTTTGCTTATATCAAGACGATGGTTCATTTTGCTGGTTCCGAGACAATGGCTGGTTTTGCTGGTATCAAGAAAAGGTAAGAGAAGTCCAGGGAGTGCCACAGTCACAAACCGCAGCCCTTCCCAGACATCAAGACGATGGTTGGTTTCGTTTGTATCAAGACGATGTATTTGGCTTGTATCAAGACGGTGGTTCGTTTTGTTGGTGTTAAGACGATGGACGGTTTTGCTGGTTCCAAGATGGCGGTTCGTTTTGCTTGTATCAAGACAATGGTTCGTTTTTCTGGAATCAAGACGATGGTTATTTTGCTAGTTTCAAGACGATGTTTATGTTTGCTGGTATCAAGATGTGACTCGTATTGCCGGTATCAAGACGATGGTTCTGTTGCTGGTATCAAGACGATGTTTCGTTTTGCTGGTGTCAAGAAGATGGTTCATTTTGCTCGTATCAAGACAGTGGTTCGTTTTGCTGGTATCAAGACGATGGTTGATTTTGCTGGTACCAAGACGATGCTTGGTTTTGCTGTTTCCAAGACGTTGTGCTGGTTCTCAGGTGGCGTTTTTCGCTTATTCCAAGACGTTTGTTTTGGTGGTTCTGCTGTCGTTCATTTTTGTTTCTTCTGTTTTTGAAGAATTATTGTTTGGTGAGGTCACTTTATGTCTCAAATCCATTTTCATTCTCTTGTCTTCCGGTACTGAGGGAGGGGTTGTGGTCATCATTTGCGATTTGCCCTACTATTTACATGAAATAGTTTTGATAGGAAACATTAACCATGGCTACTGGTAGTGTTGTGGATTTCTGGAATACAACTGAAAATCGTTGTTTTAATAGACATTTGCGTATGAAACATATATAGAGCAGTGAGCAAGTCAAATAACGTTTCAATTTTATTTCTCTCTGATATATAAATTATACAGCAAAATAGTCATATGAAAATACAGAATGATAACTAAATATCTATAATATCAGAATAAACAAGTAATGTAAATTAACATAGTATCAACAATTACGGATTATTGACCATAAATCTCCTGGTCAGGATGAAAGTCTTGAAGATATTTTTCAAGCACCTTTCATTCCTCTCAGATCTCATTCATGAGTTCATTAGTCAATGTAATCTTCAATTAAAGACTAAATATAATTGTTACATAATTACATATAAATGTTAACTATAACTCATTTTGTAATATATCGTCATTTTAATTTATGGACAAAGAAAACCTCATGGGTGAACCATACGGCCAAATCATGTTAAATATAAATCATTCTTTGGCTTTTAATACTCGGAATGTAATACGTGAGCTATACACATTTATTTACTTCCCTTTGACTGGCTTTGAAAACATAGGCAATCTGGCTACTATAGGTCGATGTCGTTTCTGCATTCTTTATGTCAATGTGAGTTCGCAAATCACACATTCCTACACTGATTATGCCCCCATTTTCGAAGAATTTGGAGGGGCATATTGCTTCTGGTACGTTTGTGCGTGCGTGCATCCGTCCGTCCGTCTGTCCGTTACACTTTTTGATGCATAGCATAACTTCTGAACTATGCATGCTAGGGTTTTGAAATTTCATATATGGATTCCTCATGAAAAAATAGCTGACACGTATTTTTTCTTATCAGGATTATTCCCCTTTCCTGAGTTATGGCCCTTTGAAAAATATGGATGAATTCTTGTCAGCAAAATATCTCAAAGCTGTTGAAGCTAGAGCCTTGGAACCTGGTGAATAGATTGGTATTGATGAGTAGATGACTTGATTAACTTTTGAATAAATTCTGAAAAGTACTTCATGAGTTATGGCCCTTTACAACTTTGGGCATTTTTACGTTATACACTTTTTGATGCATAGCATAAGTTTTGAACTGTGCATGCTAGGTTTTTGAAATTTCATATATGGATTCCTCATCAAAAAATAGCTGACACATGTTTTTTTTTTTCTGATCAGGATTTTGCCCCTTTCCTGAGTTATGGCCCTTTGAAAAATATGGATGGAAAATGCAGTGTTGGAGTCAGGCAGTTGGGGGCATAGTATTTTACAAACACCAGCTCTAGTTTACTTCTATTGCTGTTCTGGTATTTCGACGGTGTATATTATAAGCTCTAACTTTTAAAGATTCATTATTAGAATACCATCTTATCCCAATGAATACACCCTCATAATTCCTGCAATGAACTGATTTCTAAAGTCAGTTTTGGTGTTTCTAAGTAGTACCTACTTGCTTTAGAAAAAAGTAAAACGAAAAGTCCAAGGAGTGCCAATCCCTGACAACAAGAGGAAGAGGAAAGACACACAAACCGATACGCGCAAAACAAACAAACGCACGAAAAGCACAAGGACCAGTCCTCTCTTCCTCAAGCGACCCAGCTAGCATTCTACATAAATCTACAGCGGGCCGTTAGCGGCCCGTCAGCTACCCTGACGGGCCGCTAACGGCCCGCTATAGATGATGTAGAATGCTTACTGGGGAGATTATCGCAATGCTATAATGACTGAAAAGCACAAGGACAAAACACAAGGCAAGCCTCAAAATAAATTGCATCGCATAACAAACCACGAAGCCACGCAGAGCAAACGCAAAACCGGAACCACCACCTTAGTTGGGGGGCGGGGCGGGGTTAAAGCGCTTGTTGACTTACTTCATCCTAGGTCCCGATGCTACTCATAAAACAGAAATACTCGGTTCGAATAATGCCGCCCATTTCAGCCAATGCATTACAGCGATAAGTTTTAGATCGGGGCTCAGTTTCACAAGTATTCCTTAGATTTAAGGTTAAGGTCCAAAATTTAAACATACGAAATAGAAGATTGAAAATGACTAAAACGAAATATTTTCGTTTGTTCAGAAGTCTCGTATATATATTGGCTTCATCGTTGAAAAAAGATGAAAGCACAGAGAGCCTTTTGCTCAGTGCTTAAATTTCAGTCCAATCTGAAATACATGTAATGGAATGATTGTGATACTTGGTCCATAATTACATATTGAGCATATGATACGCATTGCTCATAAAGGGCCCTTACGTAATTTGCGGACAACACAGGCCCTGATCAGCCTGTGCACACGTTACCCGCTTACGGAATCAGTGGATATTGTAGTATATGTCGACGAACAAAAAAATGCCCAGGTTAGATTGTGCAGATGCGCACGCTGATCTGGAACTGTGTTGTCCGCAAAAATGTATAAAGAACCATTTCGTGCGTTGCGCATCATACTATATATTCCAACAGACACTAACATGGCTTCAGATAAAGTACATTTTTTCACCTGTTATGGACTGTGTAAACAGTGTAGATCCAGATCAGATGCCGTCCAAAGCGAGACTTGACCACAGTTTATCATGACATTACAATTTTCAGTATCAGAAACAAAAGATGACAGTTTCTGTACATCAATCCTTTCACCCTTAACGAGACATACAAAAATTGCAGCGAACGACCTTCTAAAATATTTCTATTTCTTTTTCGGAGTAAATTTATCTTCACATTTCATGCGGAACGATGCCTAAACTGACGATACACATGAAATGTGAAACCATATTTTCTCCAAAATATTGAAACAAAATAAAACGGAATGTCGTTTGCTGCTGCTATGATTGTTGCCTTAACCCTTAAACTGCCAATTACAACAATTGTCGTCTGCTTTTTCATCTGTTTGTGATATTAAAAGGCATTTTGCAAACAATGTGGACCAAGATCAGACTGCTCCTAGGAGCAGTCTGATCAAGGTCCACACTGTTTGCCTGTAAGCAAAAATAGGTTTGAAAAGTTTGCAAGAATATTCAGCAGAGGACATAAACAGACGACATTTTGAGATGCAGGTTTAGGGTTAAGAGTTAATGAGTGAACGGTGGCGAGTACACTGGTATGGAAGTCTACTAGCCGTATACTCCCTAAATATTCGTATACCGTAACTACTTAACATACCAATAAATTAATGATTCGTGGGAACGAATTATTTTAGCCATTCACAGAGCGTAACAATTCGTTCGTACGGATTATTAATTGATTGGAACGCACTCTTAATTCATAGGAACGAATTATTAATTTGAGTGAACGAATTAATAACATCTGCCGGCATGCCATGCACTTTGTATAAATAATTTGATGTCTTATCCTGTTGTTGCAACCTGTTGTATGGTTAGGGAGAGAATATGTATATATTCATGAAAGTAGGCTGTATTCATATCTGTTATGATTAATGTCGAATAGAACTATGTTATGTTATGGTATGTTACATGCATGTTATGCTTATACTGTATTATATGTTGTGCTATGCTACGCTACTTTATGCATAAATTGGGTTATCAATGCTGGAGAAGGTTGTGCGCTTAAATGATCAAATTCAAACTGACCCTGTCTTTGGTAATGGTATAAAAAAGGTAAGAGTAAAGTCCAGGGAGTGCCACAATCACAAACCGCAGCCCTTCCTAGACACCAAGAGGAAGAGGAAACCGACAAATCCAAACAAGCACAAACCGAACAAACGCACGAGAAGCACCAAGATTAGCTCTTTCTTCCCCAAGCGAGGTAATCGCAATACTAAAAGGACTGAAAAACACAAGAACAAAATGACACATGGTAAGACATACAACAAATCGCCTCGTAGAATAAATCACAAAGCAACAAAGAGTAAGACTAACACCGGGGTGGGTATGTTTGAGATGTTATGTTTGAGACCAAATTTGAAAGTCAAGAAATATTGTGAGAGTCAGAATTTAGCGAACTGCTATATTGAAAGCCTATGGAAAAGTAATTAAGCTCCTGGTCCCTACAGTAATGAACTTGGCAGGCAAGACGAGGGGAAGTGTCCAACCACAATAGACTGTGTCGTGGACATGGATCTGTCGAAAATAGATAACACGTTATACCGAGCATTTGACTGTGATTTTTTTTTGTATCGGTGGAGCCTCTGCATGCTTGATAAAAGATTCAACAGAGCACATTTTGAAATATTTTTCTGTTTTTTTTTTCCCCAGAAATAGGTTTGACATTTCATACACACTGTCTCCATAGGAGATAATGTGCATCAAATGTCAAAGCTTTTTCTGAGAAAAATGTCATGAGTTTGTCGTCTGCTAAATTTGCAGAGGGAGAGAGTTAAAGGTTAATGATCAATACTATATGGATGAGATAACCTGCTGTTCAGGTTAATTAGTTTACCTTTCAGTCAGCTGGTACCTACCTTAATTAATCTATTGCGTGAAATATCCTGATTAAATGTAAAATATTTTACTTTTTGTTTGCATTATCATTCATTTATTATTTTATCAAAATTAATCATCCTAAAATAACGCTGAATAATCAGGGCCTTGATACTCGTGTAGCTCTGAACTAATAACCTTCTATTGTCCGGTCGGACTGACAATCAAACTTGCAAATTGCTTTTAATAAAAATAAATAAAAACTAGAAACAATAATACCCCGCCATTATCATGTCATAGGGAGACAACTCTGTCAAAGATGTACCCAATAGCAATCCAAAACCAGATCTCCACAATATCAATGCACTTATCGTTTGGTGAAAATTCATTGAGATTTATTCGTTATTGTCCTGAAACGAATATGCGGGATGTACCGGGCATATAAATCTTTAAAAAATAGACAAAATTTGCCCATTAGCAATCCCGAATCAGATCTCCACAATATCAATGCACATACCAAGTTTGGTGAAAATCAATTGACATTTACTTGTTATCGCCCAGAAACGCAAATATCGACGTGTTGCGGGTAGTTAACTCTGTCAAAATTTGACAACATTTGCCCATTAACAACCCAAACCAGTTCTGTTTGATGATTGAAAATCCTGTAAGATTGTTGTTAAACGAAAAATCTATTATTGTTCGGCATGTTTTAACATGGGTTTGTAGGGTATGCCCTTTTTTCAGTATTAAATCGTCAGTAATGTATCATGACATTGTGCTATTATTCTCCAACGAAATTTAAAGCAATAGTTGTTTTCTGCTTCGAAATTATAAGCACTGAACAATAGTTTAATTTCATCAGAAACGAAAGAAGATGCTGAGCTTCTGTTGTAAGTTTATCACAGTAAAATACTTAAGGGAACTAAAGATCTAAACTTTATATATGGTTCGGTAAATAAAACAAGGAATTGAATAGCTGTGTCAGCAAGTAAAAATTACGAGGATGTCAATAAGTAATCAACCTACCTTATTTCCGTTTGAGAGTGACCTCTTCTTTTCTGTTCTATGTAATTACCTTCTAGCACGAGCAGAATACATTTCGCCCCACGGTGTTCCAGTGCCATCATTTCGGATTGAATGGCCCTATGCATTAACAAACTCCTACAGTAAAACCTGTGTAAGAGAGCCACCTTCGAGACTGACTTTAAATAGTGGTTGATGTGGAAAAAGTTGTCTGTCTTATAAAGGTACATGTCATGTAATTTTGCTATTAAAATTACACGACATGTACCTTTATAAGACAACTACCTTTCCACATCAACCACTAAGGTCAATTTCAAAGGTGGCTGTCTTACACAGGCTTTACTGTATGTTTTTTTTTCGGCAAGAGCGTTGACGGGTGTATTTTTAGATCGGGAACCAAATCTTAAAGATTGCCTTTGGAACCAAGGAACGCACAAAAGAACGAAAGTTTCTTCATATGCAGCTATGTAGTTTGGAAGGCTGCATACGCCCCCTATCACCGGCTAAACCTGTATTCGTTTTTCAATGTAACCAGAGTGAGTTCATAGATCTCAAAGAAGGGAAATATAAAAATATAACTAAGTTCAAATTAGGCGCATAAGCGGGACGTGGTATTATTTTCATACCCGTTTCCATCCACAGCATTCATTACATTCTTGCTGTTGTGGACTATTGCATTGTCTTGATGAGGAAGAACTACTTCTTTAGAGCATCATTTTGCGGATTGCGTTTCTCTATTGATCCAGTAAGTTTGCATAGTACTCGCCAGTTATTGCGCTCCCCTTTGGTAAAAATTTCCGACAGACTTGGTCCTGAGGCGTTCCAAAATACAGTGGTCATCACTTTGTCAGCCGAGAATTGCGTCTGGAAATCCTTGAGCCCCCGGGGATCCAAATCCTACCCACTGACGACTTTGAGCTTTGTTATCTGACTCCTAGTAATGGACCTAGGCATAAGACTGTGGGATGATAGCCGCCATTCTTTGATAAAATACGAGGGTGATCAGTAAATAACCAACTAAAGGAATTACTAATTGACCGAAAGGTCCTAAATTTTAACATTATTTTAACGCACAATTTAGAAATGTTTGAAAAATTGCAGCAGTCATTTTATTCATCGAATTAATTGGGGGTTTCCCTTTTTAAAGTTGTTCAAGATAATATGATGCTCTTGTATGACCTGTCCTTGACTATTGCCCATGCATATGGAGCACTTCAAGGAGGTCTTGCATAGAAGCAGTTTAGAATAGAGGTAGGAAATATACTCTTAATGTAGCAGCAATAAATGGTGACATGGGTTGGACCTCGGTGCAGGATAAAAATGGAAATCTGTCTAAAGATGATTGGGCATATATATATATAGGTATGTCTGTCGGTCGCCTTATTAAAGGAGTTTTCAACTGATATCAAACAAATGGTAATAGAAGATGCAAAAACTGATACTTTAAGTTTAAAAGTCATATAGCAGCTTAAATTTGAATGTTTGATTGGATCAGTTGTTAACTGTTTGAAAAGGTCTATACTAGAAAGAGTACAGAAAAAAGAGTTTGAAGGCTTTTAGCGAAATTGGGCTGATCAGTTAAATAAATACACACCAAATGGTACTCGCAGTAAATTGAGAACATATGTTCAGAAACAGATTATAAAAGCGAACACTATCTTCAGAGTGACCTACCAAGAAACAATTGAAGTGCCATCACGAAAACAAACCCTTTTGACACCCTTAAACCCCACTTTTATATAGTAAAACTGGGGTTTACATTAGTTTTTTTTGTTATTTCTGCTCGAAAATATAGATTGTGGATACTCGTTAGAACCGCCTCGGTGAGGCGGTTCTAACGAGTATCCACAATCTATGTTTTGATCAGAAATATGAAAAAAATATCAGAATTTTTATCTGAAAATTTTCAGGTTTTGGTGGTAAAATTTTCAGTATATTTGAATAGGCATGTTTTCGTAATGCTTAGCTAAATTCAGATGAGGAGTTGCTTCGATAAGACTTGGAGGTATGAGGGACTGGGTATAACAGACAGAACATGCAGTGTATGTGGCATGGTAGAAACGGAAGGTCATGTAGAATGTACATTACGAGAACACGCCTATACAAATACATTGTAAATTTTACCGCCGAAAAAATGAAAATTTTAAGATGAAAAATTGTGATATTTTTCTTACTTCTGCTCAAAATATAAATTGTGGGTACTCGTTAGAACCGCCTTGGCAAGGCGGTTCTAACGAGTATCCACAATCTATTTTTTTTAGGCAGAAATGAGAAAAATAATGTATACCCCTGTAAACCCCAGTTTTACTATATAAAATTGGGGTTCAAGGGGGTCAGGATTATATAGGCGTGTTTTCGTGATGGAGTGTCCCCAATATCAAGGTTTACCAAACATTTAACAAATCTAAAACTGTAATACCTAACTTCACCTTTTTTTTCAAAAAGTGAAATTGTCAAAGCTTCACTCCAAATGCTCCATTATATGCTTGCTTGAAATTAATTGATTGTATTTATCATTGGCTCTTAATGTTTTCCCCTTTTATTTTTACATTTGCAAAGGCAAAATCAGTTTACTTTACCATTTCGATTTTATTTGAGAGAGAAAAAAGAACTTTTTAAATCATGTTTCTTTTCTGGTCTTATGGATTATATTTATACATGTATTTATAACAAATGGAGTTGTAACTGCTTACATTATAGTTTTATTGAATGTTATGTGTATGTAGGGTTAAAAAAACGGATATGTTTACAGATTTGCGCGCATACTATGTGGACATTGGTCCGCTACATGTACCTTGATCCCCATCTCTGTGGTGGTGAAATGTATGCAATATCGGACTTGTTATTTTTCTTTAGTTTATATCTTTAATGTTTATATTTACACAAACGCTTTTTGTAAATAGTAGGTTTAGATAAATGTGGTCTTGGAAGTTTTGATGTGTATATTGAAGTGGAAATGTATACCTGGGACTAGGGTGCGTGCCGTCTGAACATTGGTCCGCCGCATGTACATGAATGCATCATTTTACTTACATAAGTCTTATGCATATTATTGATTTTTCCATAAATGGTGTTGTAAGTTTTTATGCTATTTCTTGAATTTTAGGTACATTTAGATTATATATAATGCGATGGCTGGCCAAGATAAGAAAACATGCTGTCTGCACACATGTGTCTTAATCTTTGCAGTTTGAACGTGTAACGTATACAGTATCTTAATTACTCTCTTTTCGACATCGTTTTAGAACGTTTTCGTGTGGGAAAACTTTTATTAAAGCATCCACGTGTAATAAACTGTAGCCTTACGTATTTGAAACTTTTGTCGTCCTTGAAAAAATGCAGCTTGATCTCTGGCTTTGCTTGATAAAACCTTTATTTCTATTTTTGGCCCTGACTTTTCTTTTGCTTATATCTCTGATTCAAGATGACGTCGTTGCTCCCTATCGCCATCACCTGAGTAGTCCATTCTCCGAAAGTAACCATCACGAAAACACGCCTATATAATATTGAACCCCTTAAACCCCATTTTTATATAGTAAAACTGGCGTTTATAGGGGTATACATTATTTTTCTTATTTCTGCTCAAAACATAGATTGTTGGTACTTGTTAGAACCGCCTCACCGAGGCGGTTCTAACGAGTACCCACAATCTATGTTTTGAACAGACATATGAAAAATATCAGAGATTTTTATCTGAAAATTTTCAGTTTTTGGAGGTGAAATTTTCTATATATTTGAATAGGCGTGTTTTCGTAATGCGTAACAGCTACTGCTTATTTATAATACTGCTTTACTTGCTAAATTATATTTTTCTTGTTACAGTTGTCAATAATCATATAATCTCTTTCCAAAATCTTAAGCTCTTTATTCTTGTAAATCAAACAAACTAGCAATCAACGCTAGAAGAACCACCCCTTCCCCCCCCCCCCCCCCCACACACACACACACATTCTAAATAATATTGTAATGTTCAAGCCTGGGGCTTGGCCCAGCGCTGTAGAATGATCCCGTAGCTATAAGAATATAGCTAAAATTTATGGTTATATTGAAATTAATTGCGGTAACAACGTCTGAGCATATAGCCACAGGGCTATCCAGCAATATACACAATTCACCCGTGTTTGTTTATGGATTGCAGGCTTCGATGGCGATTGTTTGGACTTAACCTTCGATCTAAATTCAATTCTGTGATTTAGCATTTCAAGGCTGTTAAAAGACATAAATTAACGTACACGTTCGTCATTCTTGTAGGTAAATTAATATTTTATTGAGAATTAAATGGGAAATGGAGTGCACGTCGTCTGTGTCGTAAAGACGTTAAGTTATATCATACGATAGGAAGTTGCAAGCGTTTTAGTTGGTGATTGAAATTCGACCAATCAGAATGCAGAAAATTTCAATCCGATCCAGAAGTATCAAATCAGACCGTGCTTTTGGAATAAGGTCAGTTCTTGAGAAGCATCGGGAGAGTGAACATCAAAGGAGACGTCGACGGAACATATGGACATTACTAATCAATACCTTTGCGACAAGGAGACACCAAAGAACTTAATTTCCGGGTTCTCTTGTAAGCATATTTATAGAGAGGGTCTTTAGTAGCTTGGTATAAGAGTGCGAGTTGTTAATAGTGGTCCACATGGGTGGAACTCTCGGGAACCGAGCATATATAGGCTGAGCTAGGAGACAGGGAGTTGGTCGCCTCAGTAGTTGAACGCATAGATGTGGCTATAACCTGATATAAGTCACTGTTGGCTGCCGCAATAGTTAAAAACATCGATAGAGATGAGCAGAGTGGCTCACCTTAACACGAAACATGCCCACAGAGTTAAAACAGATATAGAAAAATAAGTCATTTCAAAATAGTTTCACAGACATATTCCTCTTACAGCCCTTTACCAAAAGAGCCATATAGTGATTAAAAACAAACAAAAAAATCTTCTTGTTTGAAACTGGAATGTCTAGGCTTTGGATATTTGACATGTAACTTCATCTACTGAGCCTTTATCAAGATTGTTCAAATCAAGCCCTGTGGTAATTTATTTTACATAGACTCAGAAAGAGAAAAACTAAAAACTATCTTCTCTTCTTGTCTCAAACTAAAAGACCAGAACTAAAAAAAAAAAAAAAAAAAAAAAAAAAAAGAAAAGAAAAACCTCTTTAAACTACATCTCCTAGGCTAGTGGCCGATTTCAAAATAATTTTCCAGAAAGCCTTCATCAACATTGCTAAAATATTTCGCTAGGCTGAACAAAATAGCCGCCAGAGATAACAAAAAACAAAACAAAAAAAAAAAAACAACAAAAAACAAAACAACAACAACAACAAAAAACAAACAAACAAACTTTAAACGACATCTCATCCTACACCATTGGCGTCATTTCAAAATACTTTCACGGAAATGTTCCTCTTATGCCCCTTTACCAAAATTGTTAAAACGGTTCCGTTTGACTGAACAAACTAGCCATCTCAGCTAAAAAAAACGTTTTAGGTTTAACGACATCTCCTTTTAGGCCAACGGTCAAATTTCAAAATAATTTCACAGAAATGTTCCTCTTATATCCCTTCACAAAAATTACTAAAATGGCCAACAGAGGTGAAAATAGAAAAAAAAAAAAAAAAAAAAAAAAAAAAAAAAAGTTTACACAACATCTTCCACACACAATAGGACCGTACAGTGCAATGGCCTTTTTGTCGCTGATTTGTATAGTGGAAAAATCTTTGTCGCTATGTCGTGTAAGTTTTGGTACTGTTTGTCAGTGGCCTGATTTCAAAATAATTTAACGGAAATTCTTCTCTTATGCCCATCTTACTAAATTGCTAAAATGGTTCCGATCGGTTGAATAAAATGGCCGCCTGAGCTAAAAAGAGATATTTTTAAACGACATGACCTCCTAGGCCAGTGGCCAGATTTCAAATTAATAGCATGGAAATGCTCCTCTAATGCTATTTTATCAAAATTGCTAAAATGGTTATGCTTGGCTGAACAAAGTGACCGTCAGAGGTAAAAATCGAAAAAAAAATCTTTAAACGACATTTCCTCCTAGGCCAATGGCCCAGTTTCAAAATAATTTCACAGAAATGTTCCTCTTACACTCCTTTACCAAAAGAGCCATAGGATTTTTTTTTCTCTCTCTCTCTTTTAAATCTTCTTGTCTGAAACTAGAAGGTATTGGCCTTAGATATTTTGGCATGTAACTTCATCTAACGGACCTTTACAAAGATTATGTAAATTATAGCCCTGTGGTAAAATATAGCCCCGCCCTAGGGGTCACTTGTTTATATAGACTCAGAAAGAGAAAAACTTTAAAAATCTTCTTGTCTCAAACTAAAAGGCCCAGGCCTTTGATATTTGTTATGTAGCTTCATCTTGTGGACCTTGCAAGATTTTTCGAATTATATCCCTGGGGTAAAATTAGGCCCCACCCCAGGGGACCATTTGTATTGTTGAAAATAAAATTTATACAAAAATCATAAAGCAATCTGCTTGTGTGAAACTTAAACATTAAGTACATAAATATGTAAGCTCATTTGAGCGATGTAGAACCATCATTGTCCTGTTGTATAATTTCTAATTGTTATGTATATAGATAGTAGTGCCGTGATGGTCTCTTATAATTCTATTTAGAATGGCATAATGTAATTTTAGTTGTTGATATATATATGAGACTAATCAACAACTGTTTGCTTTCAGCAATCGTTTACAAATCAGTAAGTAGTCAATGAGCATGTTTAAACTGTAGGATAAATATGGTGAGGTTCAGTGTGTCAGTATTTAGGGTAACCTACTCAGACTGTTCAAAATTAAACGCGGGGAGGAACATCGAGTCGAATTGTTGTACTGAAACAAATCATTTAGCTAAGTTACATTGACACTTATTAGGGCGTCTTGTCCGACTTATTGTTTTTGAATAAGCATGTCAAATTCTATTTAGATGGAAGCTAGCCAGCGATGGTTAGTCTGATAGTCAGTACTGTATGGACACAAGACACGAATATAATAGAACTAAAAGAAATGGGTATGTAAATTACGATGTTTGGTAAGAAGGTAATAGATATTGTTGATGAATATGAATCACTCGTGGAAGGTAGCAATGTATACTAGCAAGTAAATCAATATATTACTATCTATGAATCTGTGTTCAACTTATTGCACTAGCTCTAAATTGGACTTTTTAAATATAATTAACACCCATTATTCTTCTTATTTCCCATCTAAAACATTTGCTGTGGTTGTCCATAAGAACTCAATGGCGAAGCGATCCAACGAGTGCCTACAATATATGTTTTATGGAGAAACAAGATTTATTCGGATTACTCACTTATTTACTGATATGAATTAAAATCCTTTCTACAAAGACAGGTATATGAAGAATTAAAAATTCGATTTGCAGAACTTATCCACCCAACAGAAAAGGTCATTATATAGTTGTAAATTAGAGCCATGTAGTAAGTTAGAAAATGGGTATCAGTTTTTTGTTTCAGGAGGATGATAGATATGCAATAGATATGTTCTGGTATGACAAACCTCAGTGCCTCAGTGAGGCGATTCTAACAAATATCAAAATCATACGTTCTGTGAAGAAATACGAATACATCACGAAAACACGCATGTATAATTTTGACCCCCTTAAGCCCCATTTTTATATAGTAAAACTGGGGTTTACAGGGGTATTCATTATTTGTCTTATTTTTGCTCAAAACATAGACCTGGGTACTCGTTAGAAACGCCTCAGCGAGGCGGTTCTAACGAGTACCCTCAATCTATGTTTTGAGCAGAAATATGAAAAATATCAGAGTTTTTTAAACTAAAAATGTTCAGTTTTTGGTGAAATTTTCTATATATTTGTATAGGCATGTTTTCGTAATGTTTTCATTTATCATTCTGCTACGTTTAAGGATTCTTGACAGCAGCAAATTCATTTTAACGGCAGCATCTTTGGGGACAGCCAGGAAAAGCCAGTCATGAAGCACAGGCTTCCCGTGGCACCGAAAGAAAAACAGATTAGGAACAATGACAAAATATAACGGTACATTTATGTATTACATACATACATACATACATACATACATATATATATACACACACACACACACACTACTGCAATAAAAACCGCCTAGGAACTGTCAGCAAGCAACAATAAGGGTTAGGGACTGGGTGGGTGGTGGTGGGGGTGGTTACACCAGTTTTATCAACGTGAAACATTGTCCTTAATTCAGATGCAGCTTTAAATTATAAATACGCGTACAGTCTCCATAAGGGGCCTCTGCCTCATCAGTGAAGCACCATAATGTTTTACCATAAATCATCATAAACACTGATGAAACAAACATCACGAAAACATGCCTATATAATTTTAACCCCCTTAAACACCACTATTATATAGTTAAACTGAGGTTTACAGGGGTATACATTATTTTTCTTATTTCTGCTCAAAAACATAGATTTGGGTACTCGTTAGAACCTAACGAGTACCCACAATCTACGTTTTGAGAAGAAATATGAAAAAGTTTCAGACATTTTTATCCATAAGTAAGACCATGATGAGCCCATTTTGGTGGTAAAATTTATTAGTATATTAAAATAGGCATGTTTTCGTAATGAACACAGGGCTCATTAGCGAACTGAATCCAGGACACGTGTAAGACCATGATGAGCCCATTCACAGACATAGTTAAGCACCAACCTTCTGAAACAGAAGGAAGAAGTAGCCGCCACATCACGAAAACTCGCCTTTATAATTTTGACTCCCTTAAACCCCACTTGAATATAGTAAAACTGGGGTTTACAGGGGTATACATTATTATTCTAAATTTCTGCTCCAAAACATAGATTGTGGTACTCGTTAGAACCGCCTCGCCGAGGCGGTTCTAACGAGTACCCACAATCTATGTTTTGAGCAGAATTATGAAAAATATCAGAATTTTTTTATCTGAAATTTTTCCTTTTTTGTTTGTAAAATGTTCAATGCATTGAATGGGCGTGTTTTCGTAACGAGTCAGTTTGAGGCGCGGCTCACTGTCCTGCAATTTAAATAGAAACCAAAATTATCAACCATAATGAGTTAACGTCCAGGCATGAAGCCTGCCGCGGACCATTTACCATTCTAAATTTACAGACTAAATTGCATCAAAATTCCGGTTTCGATAGACCTTTGTGAAGGTGTTTTTCAAACAACTTTATATTTGAAAATTAATTCAGAATGGCGGCGATAAAACCTGGAAAATGTTTTGCGAGTTTTATGATCCCACTATCCCTGTTTAAGAAGTTTAGCAATTACAACATTTCGAGTTTTAAAGTCAATGTGAATTCAATTAATCTATGCATCTGCACTGTCCGGCCAGGTTTATACCTTTCACTACCGTATTTACCGTATGTTTTTGGACAAGCAGGCCTGAACAAACAGTGTAGACCCAGATGAGACGCTGCAGAGCGCGGCGTCTCATCAGTATCTACAATGGTTTACCTCTCATCTAGCAATTTTAAGATACAAAATTGGGTAGTAAATTGTACTCATCACGAAAACATGCCTATATAATTTTGACCCCCTTAAACCCCCACATTTATATAGTAAAACAGGGGTTTACAGGGGTACACATTATTTTTCTTATTTCTGCTAAAATATAGATTGTGGGTACTCGTTAGAACCGCCTCGTCGAGGCGGTTCTAACGGGTACCCACAATCTATGTTTTGAGCAGGAATATGAAAACCACAAGATATTTTCATCTGAAAGTTTTCATTTTTTGGTGGTAAAATTTTCAATATATTTGAATAGGCGTGTTTTCGTAATGTGTTCAAATTTTAGAATAAGTGTGGTAAGGCATTGAGGTATCCGAATACTTACGGTAAATACGGTAAATTTGTAGAGTTTCTACAACAGATCATACTATGAGCTGTGGCACAACATTTCGTACAGGACTACATGTGCGCCCAGCGAAGATTCATGTCAGCCTGCACATCCGCGCAGTCTGATAAGAGTTTTCGCAGAGCACTCGTTGGGTAGTCAAAAATCCAAAGCATCCTTTTAAGCGAACAGCGACCGATCCGCTGCATGCGCAGGCTAATCTGAGTTAGCTGGCCTCCTTAGCGGAAAGTCTGTGCCCCGGCTCATATTTCTTTGAGAAGACTGTGTCGACCCGTACATCACGAAAACATGCCTATATAGTTCTGACCCCACTTAAACCCCACTTTAATACAGTAAAACTGGGGTTTACAGGGGTTTACATTGATTTTCTTATTTCAGCTCGAAAACATAGATTGTGGGTAATTGTTAGAACCGCCTCGTCGAGGCGGTTCTAACAAGTACCCACAATCTATGTTTTGAGCAGAAATTTGAAACTACAAGAATGTTTTTATCTGAGAGTTTTCATTTTTTGGTGGTAAAGTTCTCAATATATTTGAATAGGCGTGTTTTCGTAATCGGTATATTTGAGTGTACTGACTGACCTGAATCTGTTGTTTTCATTGACCGGCACGGGAATCGCGCCGGTGATATAGCTTTGAATTTTTATATATGATAGACTATTCGATTAGCTCACTAAGGACTTTTTATATTTGCCGGGATCGTCGGTGTGTTACGATCCCGGCAAATATAAAAAATCTTATAACAAACTGTGTTATAAACAAATTAATATCTGTTTTATTTTCATTTCAATCAAGGAATTTCATAAAGCTTAATAAAAGTAAACATTAAAAAATCACATTGCTGTTTTTTTTTTTTAACCTGTTACATTGAAAATTTATTAAACTTTAGTATACCCTTGTCCCATATCTCTATGTAAACATGAACAAAATTTGCGCCGGTACTTAGACGTTTACGTCTAAATATTTTGTCTTGTTCTCTCTTTACCCTCCTTCACTTGACATCCTTTTATATGTACTCTGGCTACCGAACTCTCCGTTAGTCCATCATAGGTGTGTGGCACGTTAACGTGGTTTATTGTGATCCGGAAGGATAATTGTCCTTAGACAACTTGACACTGTATGGACATTAACCTATATGAACAAATTTAGTTAAACTGTCTGCTAGTTTTTGGCGCGTTTTGTTCTTTATTTCCAAAGTATCTCCATTTCAGAACATTTTCTGATCCCTTCAACTGTCGTGAAATGGGTTAGTGTTAAGAACGTAAACGCCGCCCCGTACGTCTACATAGTGTCGATAATAATTATGATTTGAACCGGGGCACAGCACTTTATTCAGGACAGCGTGTGCGCCCAGCGAAGATTCAGATCAGCCTGTGCATGCGCTGTCCGCCTGGAAACGCTTTGGATCCTTGGCTACCCATAGTTTGCTTTAATTAATTCTACTTTTTAAAAACCCCAAAAAACATAACAATCCCATGATAATATACAATAAGATAGATACAGAGTTTTCCGAGTTGTCAATGCATATGTCCTAATGTTTATCATTTTGCGCTGATCAGGAAAACAAGTTAATACAGTGTTATCCTTCATACCATGAATCAATATTTGCGAACGTGGTAGTGAACCGATTCTAAAACTAAACATCATTATATCTTTTTTTTTCCGATTGGCATCGTCTGGAATAGTGCATCTAGGACATTCTTATACCACTGTGACCCGTACTTATATGTACTGGATATATGCTAAGTAGATTTTCAGCCATTTTCACAAGGGAGACAACTTTTGAGATTTTCTGTATGCTTTGTTGCACTTCAATCCCTTTTGAAAAGGGGTCTGTTCTAAAAGGACACAATTTGCTCCCAGGGAGCAAATTGTTTCCTTTTAGAACAGACCCCTTTTCAGAAGGGAGGCATAACAATTTTGAAAGCGTTACCGCTCCTGAAATGCATAATTTCCCCTAAAAATAGAGTCCGTTTTTAAAAGTGAACAGATATTCTTAGTAGTTTTCCGCCATTTTTGCAAGGGAGAGAACTGTTGTAACTTCCTGTTTGCGTACATGCATACCAACCCGGAAAAGAAGACTGGTAATGTTATTAGTACAACAGATAATTTTTGGACAGCTGGATATTTTGATCTCTCAAAAGTCTAGTTTTTTAAGAACGAAGTTAAAATCTTATTTTCGTTTTTCGATTTGAAAAAAAAAGCAACAAAAAAAAAACAAAAACAAAACAAAACAAAAAAAAAAAAAAAAAAAAAAAAAAAAAAAAAAACACCAAAATAAAGGGTACTAAAATGCCTGAAAATGACATTAAAATATGGTCTTTCATTATATCCAGTGTAATATTAGGGCAGTACATGTGTCATATGAAGTATAAGACATCCTTTATTTGCTGTGATCATAATAAAAATAGTGATTATGTGCTTTTCTGGTCCTGAAACATTTGATTTTTACCTCTGAATTAGGAAATAAATGGGTACTCTGTCAAATATATTGGTTATCATTACCCCAGTTTTTGAAAATAATTGTATTTGCTTAAAATGGTTGGGAGTTTAGTCAGTTATACCAATTATCTCTCCCTCTGCGTTATGAAGGGTTATTCTAAAAGACAACAAACCGCAAGATGTATCATCATGATAATGTTTATCTTATAACTTGACTGTCTTTAACAACATGTAATTATTAATATAATGATGTGCTCAACAACAAGCTAATGAACAGTCTAGCTTTATAAAATTTCACATTTTAAATACATGTAACATACATGTACCAGTACACAAAATTTGCATTAGTTGAAAAATAAAACCCAATACATGTTGCAAGACCAAATGCTAAACTGACTGAGAAGTACATGTATAGTAGATTACATATATAAACAGATGTATATAGGATAGACACATATAAAATCTGGTTCCCAACCTAAGGTCTTGTATCAGGACATTGCCAGATCAATACGATTACGATACGAAGAAAAAAGAAATAATAATAATGTTTCTGACTTTCATCACGAAAACATACCTATATAAATCTGAACCCCTTAAACCCAACTTTTATGTAGTAAAACTGGGGTTTATATTATTTGTCTTATTTCTGCTCAAAAACTGGATTATGGGTGCTCGTTAGAACCGCCTCGGTGAGGCGGTTCTAACGGGTACCCATAATCTATGTTTTGAGCAGAAATATGAAAAATATCAGAATTTTTATCTGAAAACTTTCAGTTTTTGGTGGTGAAATTTTCAATAAGCATTTGTATTTGAATAGGCGTGTTTTCGTAATGAATATATGACTTTTAAAAAATAAAAAGCGATTGAAAAAGGACAGTTTTGAGATCTTTAAACATGCCTTTAACCCTTCTACCCCTGACTTTCTGAAAACACTCTTCCATCTTTGAGTTTGGACATGTCCGTTGGTGCAAACAGGAGTATCGGGCAAAAATTAAATAAATAAATAAAAAAAAAAAAACAAAGAAAAAAAACAACAAAACAACCAAACAAAAAATAAATGGCAAGCAATGTAGGTCCTGACGAGACGGTTCGTTACGAGCCGTCTCATCTGGATCTACACTGTTTGCAAGGTTACCTGCTTTGAGCTACAGGGATGCAAGAGTTTAATTTAGGCTTTAAGTTACAGAGCAGTTCTCTAAAATATTTATTTAGATATAGAGATAGGCTGTTGGTAACAAACTAAGTAAGAGAAAAATGTGCGAATTTCAACTTTAAATGTGAAGCAAAGAAATCTGCACGTACAAGCATTGTTTGATATATTTTTTTTTACAGTCCTGATTTGTCCTTGATTTGTTCTGATTTTCATATATATCAAAATTTGGGGATCAGATCATATAATAGTAATTCGCTACTAAGAGATTTCAGTTTGACTGAAATACACAAAGAAACAGCATTGCCCGTACAGAGTGCATTATTGTTCCGTATTTACCCTAAATATTTAGACATAAAGGCCTATGCAAACAGTCTAGACCCAGATCAGACGCGGCGGCTGATCTGAGTCTACACTGTTTGTCATTCAGCAACCAATATTTCAAACATCACAAAGAAGCCAAATGGATTTCAAGTTTTAGGATAAATATGGTGAGGATTTAAAGAGGGTGAATATTAAGGGTAAATACGGTATGACTAATCCGCACCATGTCCATTACTGATGGATACGCGAACAGTGAAAATCTACATGGGGGCTGGGCTCTCAACCCTTCTCTTGCTGAACACGACATGCCCTGTCTTAGCAAGCAGTGTAGATCCAGATCAGTTGGCCTCTGAAGAAGCCAAGTGATCTGGATCTGCACTTTTTGTCATTAAATAAGAGAATTTCTATCAAAACCCCGGATTAAGTAATCTGATTGGCTGGAAATTAGAAGTGGGCGTGGCATCTTAATTTATTCAGCAAGTCAAGGGTATAGTGGTGATCGCGAACGTTTTGCCCTGGATCTTTGTACCCGACGACGAGCGTCAACTGGAGCAGGGATCCAGTGCAAAATTGTCTCGGTGTCTTGCACTTTCAACGCAGCCCAAGAACTGTTTTCTACAATCGGAGTAGACAGGACCAACACCTTGTACTAAATCTGAACACCTTTTCCTTACTACACTTGTCCTAAAATTTAAAGAAATCCATTTTTACTACCTGTTGATTTGTCTAAAACTGACCGCTGAATAAGCTGATAATAGTGTAGACTCTGATCAGACATCGCGTTCTACGGCGTCTGATTTGAGTCTACACTGTTTGCTCAGGCTTGTCTGTCCGATTACTTTGTGTAAATACCGTAATACAGTCTCTTGTAACTGGGTTTTGTCAAGGGGAATAGTAAAACAGCATACTTGAGGACATGAAAAAAAAGTAAGCGGTATCTCCAGATATTTGCACCAAGCGAGGACTTAGCTAGGCCTGCGCTCCCCGCAGTCTGATCAGCCAAAGGACCATGGTTTCTAGAGGTGGACACAATATAGACTTCAATACGACCGCGCGGATACGCAGTTTAAGCTAGTCTACACTGTTTCCTCATGTCTGTCTAGATATGCAAATTAGAATAGTATTACAGACTACGTATATGCGCAGTCCGATCTGAGCTTGCCTACTTTAGATACGCCGTTTTACACATACATGTACGTCGTTACACTCTCTCAATACTTGCCAGTACCCAGTTAACCATTTCATCCCTGAGTTTCTGTAATACGTACTTTCATTTTGGACACGGCCATTTTTGCAAACTGGGATGTCACTCTAAAATCTAGAATTGAATGTCAACCAGTGTAGATCCTGATGAGACGGCTCGTTACGAGCCGTCTCATCAGGATCTGCACTGGTTGCATAGGTATTTTGTTTTAGATATATCGGGATGAAAGGGTGTTGAGGGCTTGATTTGTACATCTGAGATTTAATAACAAGTATTATCTAAATATGTTGTTTCTCAACAAATTATGTCCACATACTAAATGCATATTATTATTTTGGCTGCTGTCTTCATATGGAAGACTGGACTTGTATAACTCTAGCCTCATACCAATGTCTTCGCCCATGGGCGTAGACAGTCTTAGAGTTTTCCACTGCTTCGGAAGCACTTCATACATATGAAAGTTCATGGACTGGCCAACTGCTTTTTTTTCCATCGACTGCTGAACGTTATTAAAAACAAAGTATTAGCTTTTTTCACAAAAATTTTGGTCATCGCTTAGCTTACATTGTACACAACGTGTGCTAAGCGTAGACAAACATTTTGTGAAAGCTAATACTTTTACTCTCTCTACGCTCCAATGGATTAGATACACCTGACAAATTTTCCGCCATTTTTAAAGGGAAATAATTTTTGTGACTTTCTGTTTGCATTCCTATACACCAGTTCCTTTCTGAAATGGTTTTGTCTAAAAGGAGCTCCCAAAGAGAGCAAATTCTTTCCTTTTAGAATAGACCCCTTTTCAGAAGGGCATTAAATCAATTTAACAAAGCTACATCCCCTGAAAATATATCAATTCACCTTAAACATTTTGACGTTGGACGTAATCATATCCTAGCGGCTATGTGATAATTGTACATAGCTATGTACAGTATCTGATACAAAATTAACACTTAGCACGCCATGAGCAAACTCAGCAGACGGCAAATTGATGCTAGTTTTCGAATGTTTCCCAGAAAATAGGATCTGAGATTTCAAATTCAAAGTTCACCAAAAAATATTAAAATGAATAATTAAACAAACAAACAAACAAACAAGTGAATAAATAAATAAATAAATAAATAATGTCATCTGCTGAAATTGTTACCCAGAATGCTAAGCATTTATGTACAGAAAAAAAAGTCAGTGTGACTACTAAAGGTCAAATGGATTCACCTCAAGGAAGATAGATCTGACCAGAACGCATTTGTCTCCCTGCTCAAAGGGGTTTACTATTAATTTCCTTCCTGAGGAAACAATTACTTTGATTTAAAGCAGTATTTCTCCTAAAACATCAAGTGTTTTATTCATTGGTAATATACAGTTATTTTTTCAAGTAAACCCCTCCTAACTTAGCAGTTTACTAAATGATCAAAAGTGTGAAAAGTGTTTTTGAAATGGATGATGTAAAGTTTACTCTATTTTTGAGCAACAATGGTTTGGGTTATTTTTGGCATTTATACAACTTTAAGAGTAGATCCCTTTGAGGAAGGATTCCTATACCAGGAAAGGGAAGCAAGTACATTTTGCTGGACTGCTGCTGTTCCTTTGAGAAGCGAGGCAAAAACTCTCAGGTCAGGGCGACCTCTCTTTGAGGTCTATCATTCCACGTTATCACTATTTTGTCTCCATTTTATGTTTTTTTTTTTATGTTTATGTAACAATATATCGATGTACTTGACCCCTCCAAGTAGAAATCAGCCTTATGAAATATGCGACCAGCGCAGACCCAGAGCGGAGTGCGCAGACGCATAGTCTGAGGTAGGTCTACGCTGTTTGCTACCAGAATGTTTTAGATGCATTTTTAAGGTTAAGCTACTTGTCAGACCAGACTGTACATTGAAGCTGATCCGAGTCTACCCTGGTCGCATGTCCTACATGTAATATAGGGATCAAACATGGTTTTTCATGCATTAACATTCGCCAGGTCCTGTGGGAGGTGTTGAAAACCGAGGCCGAAGGCCGCGGTTTTCAACACCTCCCACAGGACCTGGCGAATGTTAATGCATTGAAAAAACATGTTCGATCGCTATTATTGCATAAAAACTGAAAACATTTGATACATTTTGCGTTACTTCTTGCACCATTTTGTTTCGCCTTTTCACCGATGTCGCGCGAACGTTATTTTCACGGACTATGCTCGTTCTGGGGCAGGGCAGTACACATCTCGTGACGGCAACAATTCTGTGGCTCCGGTACGAGCATATTGAAAGTTGCGTAGCCGTGCATTAACAGCGCGTGAATCGCCTTGTTAATACACGGCTTTTCGCCGGTTCATACACGGCTGTTAATAACGTGCGACACTGCTTTTTATGCAATAATGTAGTTTTCTATTTGGAGAGGTTAACAAAGATTTTGGCAAAGTATGCTTTACAAATATGTTGGAAGACGAACGTTTCTGTAGTGCATGCACACTGGACAAAGACAATGATCGGGATAAGGTTCATTCTGGGAAGACTATTTTATAGCAGACGACATTTTGAAATACAACTTACTTTTGTCATAAAGTTATTGGCTAGGCACTGCTTGTGATCTGACATCACGAAAACATGTCTATATAATTTTGACCCCCTTAAACCCCACTTTTATATAGTAAAACTGGGGTTTACAGGGGTATACATTATTTTTCTTATTTCTGCTAAAAAAAAAATAGATTGTGGGTACGCGTTAGAACCGCCTCGTCTAGTCGGCTGTAACGAGTACCCACAATCTATGTTTTGAGCAGAAATATGAAAAAATATCAGAATTTTTATCTGAAAATTTTCATTTTTGGTGGTAAAATTTTCAGTATATTTGAATAGGCATGTTTTCGTAATGAGTCCAATCCTTTGTGGCAAATTTATGAAAAACAATAGTCGTCTATTCAAGGGAGGAGTGTAACTCTTTCAAAATTGTTTGCCTCTCTTCCGAAAAGGGGTTTACTATAAGAGGAAAGAATGTGCTCCCTTGGGGAAAAGGGGTTTACTATAAAAGGAAAGAATGTGCTCCCTTGGGGAGCACATTCTTTCCTTTTAGAGTAAACCCCTTTTCAGAAGGGTGTCGATGTGCATAAGAGCAAACAGAAAGTCACAAAAGTGCCTAATCCCTTGTAAACAATGGAAGCAAATCCAACAAATGTATTCAGACCCCCGAAATATTGGCTAGATAATCTTGTTGTTATGGCACATTTTCGAGTGATGCTTATCGAGAAAATAGACCGAAAAATACTCGGGCACGAAAATCGTTTTCTTAAATATGAAGAAGTCCGTTTTGTTATCTGATCTGGTGTACGTATGTATATAAATGTGGTGACGGAATGGCTTTACATCAAAATACCATTTTTATCTGGGTGATGAGATCTTTCAATCCGAATATTTAAGGGGGAAATGATATACTTTCAGGGGATGCAACTCTGCAAAAAAAATTGTTGTCTTCCTTCTGAAAAGGGAGGTACTCTAAAAGGAAAGAATTTGCTCCAGGGGAGCAAATTCTTTCCTTTTAGAGTAGACCCTTTGCGGAAGCGTATTAGTTCGCAGGAAACCAAACAGGAAGTCACAAAAAATGTGTTCTTGGAAAAAGAATGGCGGAATATTTCCAAGTGCATCTGTCCTTTTAAGTAATCTTTTATAAGCATGTATGAACTAATTACCTTAATGATGCTAAATTTGGACACCCTCTGCAAACCTAATTACTTCCTATTACTATAGTAGGTCCTGTTTATGTTAGAGCATTTGTCGGAATGGATACAGTCACCAGCATTGTGTTTCGGTCATGGAGGTACGAAGATGGCGACTGACAAAGTAGAAATTTATGGCTGATTATATAATTGTCACGTGTGTGATTAGGTTAACCTGTATCTGATTTTAGTTAATCTGGCTAGTGTTCATTATCTGATTCACTGAGACAATTTCCAATACCGTATATTCATTTGTGCTCGTCAAAAGTCATTTTACCGTAGTAACTCAAAATATTTGGACACCTACACTCCTTAGTCATTGAACTTTTCAGCCCTGCAAAAAAAAAAAAAAAAAAAAAAAAAAAAAAAAAATGTGCCAATAGTGCAGGCAGGTACTGATGAGACGACTTTTATCAGACACTGCATTCTGCGAAACATGATCTGGGTCTACACTGTTTGCGTCCAGTTTGGAAAGCATTAATTGGTTAAACGAAAAATCGCCCAAACAAGGAAGTGCTAGATCTGAACGCGCGCATGCGCATGGTCGATCTGGGCGTTCACTGTTCGCGAATGTGTGAAAAAGAAATCCACCTTTTAATGACAAAACTCATGATGTGTGAAAAAGCGCTTTTGACATTGTAGCAAAAATAGAGGGCTCTTTCCCTGAAATCGTATGTACATGTTTGAAAACAACGGGTCGTTATGCGATTAATTTCGGATTATGTTATTTCTTTGTATAAATATGTAACGCGAGAAATGCGCTCTTATCGCATATGCGGATACATTACGAAAACAAGCCTATTCAAATATATTAAAAATTTTACCACCAAAAAATAAAAACTTTCAGATGAAAAATTCTGGTAGTTTTCATATTTATGCTCAAAACATAGATTATGGGTACTTGTTAGAACCGCCTCGGCAAGGCGGTTCTAACGAGTACACACAATCTATGTTTTGAGCAAATTAGAAAGTTAATGTATACCCATGTAAACCCCAGTTTTACTGTAGTATAAAAGTGGGGTTTAAGGGGGTCAAAACTATATAGGCGCGTTTTCGTGATGACAAAGCTCCTGACTAGACTGAACACAAAAGAACGCTTTATAGCAGGCTGGGTAATAATTTTTGCACAGGACACTTTGGACTATTTTTTTTTATTTTCTCAGAAAACTGGCTTTGAGAAAACCTATTTTCTGGGGAAAAAGCGGAAAAAAAGACAACCAATTTGTCGTCTGCCGAATCTGTCCAGAGACTGGTGAAGTTTAACCTGCTCATGCTTGGACGTTATTCCAGTCAAAGTCGGTTTTTCCATTATGAAAACACGCCTATTCAAATATATGGAAAATTTCATCACCAAAAATAATTTTTTTTTTTCAGATAAAAACTCTGATATTTTTTATATTTCTGCTCAAAACATAGATTTAGGGTACTCGTTAGAACCGCCTCGACGAGGCGGTTCTAACGAGTACCCACAATCTATGTTTTTGAGCAAAATAAAGAAAATCAATTTATATCCCTGTAAACCCCAGTTTTACTATATAAAAGTGGGGTTTAAGGGGGTCAGAAGTATATAGGTATGTTTTCGTGATGATAATGCATTTTGTTTCAATTTTGTGACTTTTTGAACCTGAAATGGCCCTGAATCCCTAAATACTGTGTTTAAATATTCCACAAATCCCGCAATGTCTTTACTGGAACAGAATGAAAGGCTCCGTATTCCTCAGAAATAGACATTTTTTTTTTATCAAACTAAAGGTTTAATAAATTGATAACATGGTATTAGTACGATCATAAAATGTGGCATCTGACAGCCTGTAAAATTTCAGTTAGTCTCTCGTTCTTGAAATGAAATGATTTTGTTATGGTATCTGCGAATTATTGTTGGCAACATTAATTCGGTGAAACGATAAAAAATCATTTCATTTTTGATCCAGTTCAAAAACGAGACTAACTGAAATTTTACAGGCTGTCAGGTGACACATTTTATGATCGTATTAATACCATATATCAATTTATTAAACCTTTCTTGGATAAAAAAAATGTCTATTTTTGAGGGATATGGAGCCTTTAATCTGCACCCTGCCAAGTTTTAGTTTGTATCCTGTTTACGAATGGTTTGCGAAAATCCTTGACTGGTTATTATTCTTATGCAAGTTAAACAAAAATTGTCAGAGACGGTGCCAAATTTTTGCCTATAATGACTCGTATTTGTGCAAACAGCAGTTGAAAAGTGAAACAGAGACGGGTGAAAAGTACAATGACCCTAGAGCGTCCGATTAGGATTTTGAACGGATTTGTATTTGAACAAAACCCAAAACTGGCCTTAGTGCACAACATGCGATCAGTGAATGCCCAGACCCGCCTATCCGATTTACGGAAAATATTTGAGCCAGCGCAAGACAAAACCTACAAATGTGCGCCTAGCGAAGACTTAGATCAGCCTGGGCATCCGCCCAGGCTGATCAGAGTCTTTGCTGTCCGCAGGAAGGAAGCTTGGGTCCCTAGCTACCCACTGAGAACACAGCGAAGACTGATCAGACTGGGCGGACCTGAGTCTTCGCTGGACGCACATTCATTCTGTTGGTTTTGTCGTGCGTTGGCTCATTTGGTGTTTCGAAGAGAAATCATCAATTCTATCATTATAATTTTTTTACAATTAGACCTTTCTAGTCAGACTCGGAACATATAATTCTGTACAGAAAGTTGTTTTCTGCTTAAGGGGAATCTATACACCTCCAAGAGATATAACTCTGTCTCTTTCCTATTGGGTCTACTCTTAAAGGAAAGAACTTTCCTAAATCATATTGTTTCTTTTTAAGATAATATTTAAGAGAGCAAAGCTTATTCTTTCCTTAGAGTCTTTAAGAGAGCAAAGCTTATTCTTTCCTTAGGGCCCTAATTTTTTTAAACAATTTCATATACTACAAAAGAAGCTAATTCCTGTTAGCAAAAATTGTCTCCCTTTGAAAAAATGGCAGCAAAGTCTTTGAAGTTTATCCATCTACCTTAATAACGTATATAGAAAGAGATTTTAATCCTTTAAGCACTAAGCAAAATGTTACAGACGACATTCTATTCTTTTGTTATTACATTGTATTATTATTATTACTTCGAGAAAATAAAATCTGGCATTTCTGTGGCTCATCTGCGTGGCAGACGATTGACATGAAATGCGACGCCTTATTTTCTCTGAAAAATAAAATAAAAAAAAAATAAAATAAAAATAAAAACAAAATAAAATAAATGTCGTCTGCTGCAGTTGTAATTAGCACTTTAAGGGTTGACTACAGTATGGCATATAATAAACAAAGCACATGGTAGCCGTCCTCGGAAGATTAACAATTACACGTACCCATTATATGCGAGCAACATTAGCCCGGACTAGCTTGAGCACCTTGGCCAGGGTCTTTGTTAATCTCATTTCTCTACAATTTCTACAAGAAACAAGTAAGGCTTTAATTAAAGTCCTGAAGACCAAAACTATACTTTTGCGAACAGTGTAGATCCAGATGAGACGGCTCGACACGAGCCGTCTCATCTGGATCTACACTGTTTGCAAAAGTATCGCCGTTTCATTGAGATTTACATTGTTTGCCATTATGTCATATTTTCGACTGGCACCCCAAATTGCAGCAATGGGCTTGTCCAAATTCAAAGATGGAAAAACAACAAAAAAAAAAAAAAAAAAAAAAAACAAAAAAACTACAAACTTTTGAAACTCGGGGTACAGGGTTTGGAATGCTGGACAACGTTTGTGTAAAATTTTGCTGTTCACATTTATGGGGGAGAATGTTGGTTCCCAGGAGCGGATAACATTGCTCTGAAACAAGGTAACCAATGAATGACGGATCTGCATAACAAATCGGACTGGGCCGTGGCACACTTAGTGGAACTTAAACGAAAATGAGAATAGCGAAAGCACAGGTAATCCTGTATATCAGCGCAGTCTAATCAGGGTTTTGCTGCTCACCTCGGCGAAGGAAGCCCTGTTTGTGTAAAAATCTCTTGCAAACCGTAATTGCCCGGTAAGACTGCGTGGATGGACAAGCGGATCCGGACCTCAGCTGCTTGCAAACAAGGTATGACCCCTTTTTTCACGTTACAAATCTAAATACAGGCCTAAATACTAAACCTACTCAGCATCTAAACTAGTACTATACTTACATCCCTGCTACCATTCTTTATAAATCTATAGCGGGCCGTTATCGGCCCGTCCGCTACCCCGACGGGTCGATAACGACCCGCTATAGATTTATATAGAATGCTTACTGGGATAATGTTGAAAGCCAGAAATGGCTCGTATGCCATAGGTGAACAGACATGCCCAGACGTATGTCATATACGCCGTGATCAGTTGTGCATGCACGGAACCTGATCAGCTCATTTTCTGTTCATCCATATCTTCTTCAGTATCCAAGATAACGAAGAAGCTGTTCAGAATACACATGCTGATCAGGGCTTTCGTTGTCCACAAATGACAAACGCCGTTTTCTTGCTTCGCGCTTTATGGAATAATTTCGATATAAACAGACTTAGAACAAAACAAATACAATTTGGCAAGCCGTGTAGCATACATGTCCATATTTACCCTAAATAATCGGACAGACAGGCCTGATCAAACAGTGTAGACCAAGCCCAGACGCCACAGATTGCGGCGTCTGATCAGGGTCTACACTGTTTGTCACGCATCAGCAATTCTGGACACATTAACAAGTAGTAAGCTGGTCTGATTTCTACATCATTTGCTACTTAACTAGTAATGTCTAAACTGAAACAGGTAGTACCGTGTTCATCGTATGTATTCAGACAGACAGGCCTGAGCAAACAGTGCAGACCCAGATGAGACGCCGCAAAACGCGGCGTCTCATCTGGGTCTACACTGTTTGCCACTCATCCAGCAACATTTTGACACAACATCGGATAGTAAATTGCGCTTGTTCAAATTTTAGAACAAGCATTGTAAGGAGTTGAGCTGTCTGAATACTTAGGGTAAATACGGTAAAATAGACTCTTGTTCAATTTTAGGGCCATGTGTGATAAGGAGTTCAAGTGTCTGAATACTACAAATAACTACTCCATTCATTCACAAACTTATCTCATTCTTATTTGCGGGAAATATGCAAAACCCTTGACATTTTTGCTTACATTTCATTAAATTACAAAAAAAAAAAAAAAAAAAAAAATAAATAAAAAGAAAAAAAAAAAAAAAAAAAAAAAAAAAAAATAAAAAATAAAAAATAAAAAAATAAAATAAAAAAATTAAATACATTTTCTTTGTAGTTTGATCAAATATTTATCTATTATATTTTGGTATCAGTTTTTTACACTAAGAAGAGAGAAAGACATAAACAGTCAACGAAATAGACTATTTTACCAGTTTAATATTTATCAGAAAACATTTTTTTTTTCTATTTTCAGAAATTACGCTTTGACATTTAATGCAAATTGTATCCTCACTTCCAGTTTGCATGGAATGTAAAAGCCTTTTTTTCTGAGAAAATAAGAAAAAAAAAATAGTTCAAATTATCGTCTGCTTAAATTTTACTCAGCATGCTTAGCGTTAAGAAACTGTAAGAAAATAGCCAAGGATATCAACTTTTTGACATGGTTACATGCACGTGTTCTGGTTCAAAGTTTGTTTTTGTTTTAGGCCATTTTAACTCTACACGGTTCAAATACATGAAATTCGCCTCCCCATGCAAAATGGGTTTTCTGGTTTTCTGCGCATGTGCGAACAGCAAAGGCCCAAAGCACTCTGCGCATTAGGTCTCTTTAATTATTCTTAGATGTTGAAAAGGTAGGCACGGCCAGAGTAGACTGTTTGACTGGGCTTTCACTATCTACAAAAGTCCAGAAGACTTTCCCTCATGGCGCAACACAAAAATATATACAAACAGTAAGACGGACATTGACGAGACAAACACAGATTGAGCAACCCGTGAAAAAACGCTACCTTAAAACGTATTGGAACACATCTGTGTTAATTACTCCTCAGATTCATTTGGGCCTCGCTAAAAAGGCACTGCAACTAGTGTAGTCTACGCAGTCCAAACAACCTCTGTACTCGTCTCTATGGATGGACTCGAAAAATTCTATGAGTGAACACTCGCTCACAAACTCTCTAACGTTCACCACCAGTATCTGGGCAAATTTAGCAAACGACAAATTGATAACACTTTTCTTATTTTTCCCAGAAAATCAGCTGTAACGTTACATGTAAATTGTCTCTTGGAGATAATTTTGCATGAAATGTCAAAGCCTATTTCTTGGGAAAAGTAAGAAAAATATTTAAAATAGTCGTCTGTGGATTTTTTTTACCCAGCAGGCTGATCAGGGTATACACTGGTCGCACATACCATAAGATCATTATTATTTGGAGAAGCTAAATTATGTAGATAAAAAAAAAGAGGAACCTGGTTAGATGCACAAACTGTTTTTGATATTCGCTGCTTTCATATATGTATTAAGGTAGCGATTTCAACGTTAGCTCTAGTAACGGCAAGTTTAGCTTATAAACAAACTGGCACTTTAAATCTCAGATAAGTCAATATAATTGTTCTTTAACTTTTACCATTCCTAGGCTAATTCAGCAGACGACGAATCAATGATTTTTTCCTTTTTTTTTCTCTCCAGAAAACAGGCTCTGAAATTTCCCTGTAAATAGTCTCCTAAGGAGCAATTCGTATGAAATGCCAAAGCCTATTTTCGGAGAAAAGAAGAAAAAAATAGTTATAACTGTCGTCTGCTCAAATTTAAACCAGCATGCTAAGTGTTAAAGACGCAGCATCAAATGCATTTAAAGAATCAAGCGCTTAAAATTGCACATGTATATTCAGGGCCAACAAAAAAAAAAACAAAAAAACAAACAAACAAAAAACGATAGCAGACGAGACTTTTAACCCTTTAAGCGTCAGACACAAATAATAATTATTTGGCTTTCACATAGCCAGACAGATGGTTCACATCAAGCGTCAATACTTAGTTTCTCGGAAAAAATATAAAAACAAAAAACAAGTATGTTGTCTTCTACAACTTTAAATGCCGCTTTAACTCTTAAAAAGCGCCAAGCAAAACTGGAGTAGACGACAGTCTGATTTAAAAAAAAAAAAAAAAAAAAAATGTTTTATTCAGAGAAAATAAGGCTTGATATTTCATGTGAATCGTCTGCTGTGTATGGAGAAATAAGAAAGCATCAATATTTATTTGGTGGACTACTTCTTCTCTACAGCTAAGGAGCCTTGCAATTATCTCAATGACTGCTACCAAATTTATCCTCAATATTGGGACACCTTAACTCCTTACCATATTTGTCCTATAATTTGAAGAAGTCTATTTTACTGCCTGTTGATTTGTCTAAAAATTGCTGGAAGAGTGGCAAACAGTGTAGACCCTGATCAGACGCCGCGTTCTGCGGCGTCTGATCTGGGTCTACACTGTTTGCTCTGGCCTGTCTTTCCAAATATTTAGGTTATTACGGTATTTCAATTCAGCATACTAAGTTAACGAATGATATTTTTATCTGACCAGCTGACAATTAAGAATACTTCGGAACTCATTTTCGGCCACTGAGTTATTACTTTTTTAGTACACAAATTACTTCTTGAAAGATGTCGATGATTAATCACACCAAAATGTACAAAACTGATCCGTGTAAAAACTCGTTACTTTATTATTTTCTAGCCATAATAGCCCCAAATGATGTGATCTTCAGCGCAAGAAAAGGCCCCATATGTATTATAACAGAAAAGCCACAGATCATAAATATGTCCTGGGCATGTTCTGTTCATCGACATGTAATTAATATCTAGTTTTTTTGTTTTTTTTTTTGTCAGGAAACAACGAAGAACTTGTTCCGATTGCGCCAAAAGGTCCTTTTTTCTCATGTTAGAGAGTTACGTTCTAAACTGAAAGTGTGTAACCAATCGTCTGCTTTCATATTTCGGACTATAGATACATGTAGCTGGGACTTTCAGAGATTTTTAGAGGACCGTTATTGTCACTAATTCAAAATATCGTTTTTACCCTAAAACTCGGGACAGACAGGTCTGAGCAAACTGTGTAGACCCAGATCAGACGCCGCAAAATGCGGCGTCTGATCTGAGTCTACACTGTTTGCCAGTCATCCAGCAGTTCTTGATAAACCATAAGATAGTATAATGGACATTCATAACGAAAACAAGACTATTCAAATATACTGAACATTTTACCACCAAAAATATTGAAAATTTTCGGATAAAAAAACTCGGATATTTTTATATTTCAGCTCAAAACATAGATTATGGTTACTCGTTAGAACCGCCTCGCCGAGGCGGTTCTAACGAGTACCCACAATCTATGATTTTGAGCAGAAATAAGAAAAATAATGTATACCCCTGTAAATCCCAGTTTTACTATATAAAAATGGGGTTTAAGGGGGTCAACATTATATAGGCATGTTTTCGTGATGGAAGTGTTAGGACGATTATGGTAATGAGTCAATGTATTTCACTTATTAGAAAAATAAGGAATGCCAACAAGGGTAATTCAAAAAGTTCTGACTGACCATCGTAACGCCCCTTTTTTCCCTTTCTAGTCCACACCTTTCTTCTTTTTCGTAAAGCCCTGTATTTACAAGTGCAATTCACATCTTGCGAAATCTCCCATAAAAAACAAATATATCACAGCTTAAGTTGTTAGTGAACAAAGGTGTAATAAATATTATGTTGAACACTAAATATTTACAAAATGTGATACAATTATATGAGAAGCACATGAAAATAGCATTGTAGACATCATGATAATGATGATTATTATGATGATGATGACGACAAGATGATGAAATGATAATTATTGCTGATATGGTTTATGCAAACCACCAATAAACAACAGCAGCGTAACCCATAATAATTTTTAAGAAAAATAAACTGATAAGCATTTAAATCAAAACAATTTAACAGCACGCATTTTAATCTCAACTAAGTATAACAGAAATAGTAATCAGGTAAAATCTGACTAAATAAAGCCAGTTTAAAGACTTATAATGGCCGCGCCAAGAAAAAATGTGTCTACGGGGCAAATGGAAACAATAAAAATCCAGCAGCCAGCGAAACCGCACAACCTGTTAAGGACATTTGTTATACATCGATATAGTCTACAGTATCCAATGATTATGTAAGCTGACAGTGAAGGCCTAGATCAGACTGCGCGGATGCGCAGGCTGGTCTGGGCCTTTACTGTCCGCATAGGTTCGGAAGACACATTTTTGTATGGCGCTGCTTACATTATACATGTAAGGATTATCTTATTTACCCTAAGTATTGAGACAGACAGGCCTATACAAACAGTGTAGACCCAGATCAAACGCCGCATAATGCGGCGTCTGATCTGGATCTACGCTGTTCTCTACTTATCCAGCAGTTTTTGATACAACAGATAGTCAAATGGAGTTGTTCAAAATTTAGGACAAGGATCACCAAGTGTCCAATATTTAGGGTAAATACAGTGTGCTTTAAGGAGACATAAATCTTACATGGTAGAGACAAAAATCAGATTATCTTTTCTCGTTTTATTTTAAGGGGACTGGACACAGTTGGTACATTTTCGCCATTGTTTCAAGGAAGACAAATTTGTTACTTCTTGTTTGCTTTTCCCACACTATTCCCACAGCTCTCTATTGAAAGAGAAGCGACTCTAAAAGAAAAAAGAATTTGCTCTCTTTGAGGAACACATTCTTTCCTAAGGGAGCAAATTCTTTCATTTTAGAGTAGACCCCTTTTCAGAAAAGGCATCTACCCAAGCAGAGCAAATTGTTGCCTTTTAGATGATACCGTTTTCAGAAAAGGGGTGTAAGAGGGGCGCAGAAAAATCGAGCGCATTTTTTCTTACCCTTTCCAGAAGGGAGGCAAAACAGGTTTGGCAAAGCTGACTCCCCTGAATTTTTATCCATTCTCCTTAAGCAGCATCAAAAGAAGAAAGGTTCTTCATTGTGCCGCCTAAGTTGCACCAGAAACCCTTTCTTCGACCTTGTTGATAGCCTTTACCCTGAATACCTCTTCTCTCTTGATTTACAAATATATGATGTATAATGGAGTACACTCGTAGACTCTTCACAGGTCCCTCCCATCCGTACACAGATTATCCGGTCGTTGTCTTCTTACCGTTTTAACCCTTAGTATTTGGACATCTTAATATCAAACTATACTTATTCTTAAATCTGAAAGCCGATTTAGCCACTTCTTCATTAGTGAAGTGTAGATCCTGATCAGACGCCGCAAAATCTACACCGTTTGCTCAGGCATGTTTGATCGAATACTTAGGGTAAAGGCGGCACTATTGTCAGCAATTTGCATACATGTATGTGTGTGTGTGTGTGCGCATGTGTGTGTGCGTGAGTGAGTGCGTGCGCGCGTGTATGTGTTCGAGGAGGCAGCAGTTATTGTTTCGGACGATATCCCTGAGAGCTGATCATAGGAATGGAAGAAACAAATGGAGCGAGAAATGACCATTACCAAGACACAACTACACGCACAGCAGGACCCAGCCCTATCTTATTAATATTACTCTCCAAATACATCACTTCGCTGAAAAACTACAACCCTTCTTTATTTTAAAGGTGGTGATGAGGGGGAGTTAACGGCCCAGCCAACTTTACATGTATTAATGTCAGTTCATCCAATCACACTGTCTCTGGGCAAGCATAGTCCCATAGCGGTTAGCCAGTACCTGTGCACATTCTTTCACCAGAAACTAACAACTGTCTCATGATGACATGACGATTGAAGCAGTTTAGATTCTGATTAAACTCCTCCTCAGATGCAGTCTACACTTCTTCATCCGGTCCCTGTGTCCCAACATTCATGGTAAATACCGTATTCGACCTAATTACCGCACATACCCCTATAAGCGCACAGTCAAGCGATTTCGTAGTCTTAAGATTACAGGCAGTGTACTTTTTTGTCTACTTCTTTATAAAGGCATATGTTGTGGGTACTCATTTGAATTGCATCGACTTGTCGATTAATTGTCGACTTGTCGATGCAATTCAAATGAGTACCCACAACATATGCGTTTATAAAGAAAATCAGAAAAATTGCATAATCAATATCAAATAAGTCCTTTTCTGATCTTTTTTTTTATAGTGTACCCTTAGCAGGTACATATTTTAACACGAATGAGTGTTCCCAGTAAAGTTTGAAAAACTTAATCGCACAGTGCGGTAATTAGGTCGAATACGGTACGTACAATAGTCTAAAGGAACGAAAACAAAGTTCCAATTTTTATGGTATATACAACAGTCTAAAGTCACGAACAAAGTTTTCACAGGCCATAACAGGCATATTAAACACTTGTAAGGCAACGTTCCATTAAACTTCTGTATTTACCCTAGATATTTGGTTTACCATACTTGAGTTAAAATGTGAACAAGTTCATTTGACTACCTTTTGCTTTGACTGGAACAGCTGGCTGAGTGGCAGACAGTAGCAACCTTCACAAAACGTCAAAACCTATGTGTCCGAATAGTTAGGGTAATTAAGATAGCTCTTGACACAAGCACAGTAGAAGACTCCGAAGTTAAAAATTAAACATTAACTTTAAATTAACCCGGGAAATGCTGAATAAATAAAAACTCCACGCCCACTTCTAATTTTCAGCCAATCCGATTACTTGATCCAGGTTGTTCATACAAATCCACATACTTAAACGCAAACAGTGCAGATCCAGATCAGTTGGCTTCTGAAGAAGCCAACTGATCTGGATCTTCACTGTTTGCAAAGGCAGAGCGTATTCGGGTTCAACGGGACCAGGGTCAATAAACTGTAACAAGCAATGGAATTAAATGAAAAAATTGCACCAATATTGCATCATTCTAAGATGAAATAATATCGAATCACCGTTTAAAACAAATATGGTTGGGGTGAAATCTTGCATGTTTAAAACGTGACATCAGACATCCTACAACAACAAGTAAACAACAGAAAGACAAACTGCAAACCAAGAGCTAACATTTTGAAATAACCAAGTACAATAAACCATTATATTTAAACCCAAACAATTGACTGTAATATCGGTAATTAGTCCTGTATCGATACAATATTGTTCTCCATACGGTGAACTAGATATTACATCGAATTCAGATGCTCTTTTTCAGTTCAAACCGAATGGCTACATTTCATGTGAGACAACTTTATCAAAATTGTTTTGTCTCCCTTCCGGTAAAGGTTCTACTCTTAAAGGAAAGAATTAGCTCCCAAGGGGAGCAAATTCTTTCCTTTTAGAGTAGAACCCTTTTCAGAAATGATTGATATGCATGGAGGCAGACTGAACTGAATGTCTCCCTTCCGGTAAAGGTTCTACTCTTAAAGGAAAGAATTTGCTCCCAAGGGGAGCAAATTCTTTCCTTTTAGAGTAGAACCCTTTTCAGAAATGGTTTGATATGCATGGAGGCAGACAGGACGTCAAAAAAGCTGTCTCCTTTGTAAAATATGGTTGGAAACCCTACGAAGTGTATCCAGTCCGCTTAAATAATTAAATATAAAAGGGTTTCAAGTTATATACGAAGATCTATATTCTTAAACATGTTACCTTAAAGATGCAGCACAAACATCAAAGCGTAATTCACGCATTATATAAAAGTATGGAAAGTCACATGATACATGCGCGTGACCTTATGTGACCGAAAGCACAAGATTTTATGCGTTGTGAACAATCTTCCAATTTGACTGGTAATAAGTTTGGAGCCAAACATTCCAAGCAGTTTGCAGCAATTTGTTTTGTTAGCTTTATACTTTAAATCTGCAAATGTAAAACCACACGATTCCTTCAGGTAAGTCGTTCGTGCACTCGAACACGTATTCCACACTCATTGCATTCTTTTGAATACATTGATGTTTTTTGCTTTTTTTTTTGCGAAAAAGTATGTGTAAAGAACTAAAATTATGATATTTGGCAGCTATACACGAATTAGATGTATATATTTCTGTTTAGCTAGACAAATGACTGAAATAATTAAAGATTTAAAATATTTGTGAGTTCGTTTCTTAAGAAATGGTAGACTCGTAATTTCCTATTGGTTGCCAACTGAACCTCTTTGACTGAACTAAAACACCGATACTTCAACACAGAAGCAAATTCGACGGTTTTAAAAATTTGCAACTGATTGAAGAATCATTAAGACTAAATAGTTGATCAAATGATAAATATTTTGCAACATTTAGAAAGTTTCCCCCTTATAATTCAGGTAAAAGGTAACCAACATTTCAATGCATAAACATTCGCCAAATCCCTTGGGAGGTGTTGAAAACCGCGGCCTTCGGCCTCGGTTTTCAACACCTCCTACGGGACCTGGCGAATGTTAATGCATGAAAAACCATGTTTGATCCCTATATTCAAAGAAAGAAGAACAGAGAAACACAGTCCAAATAACCGTCATACACAGTAGGTACAGTTTTGACGTAGGCTGTTCATGCTACCGATAGACCGGGCACCGAGGTTATAAAGATATGAAATTTTCTCAGCTACTCGTAACAAATATGAAAATGCCAACAATACTTAGCATTTTCATACTTTCTATTAGAGAAATTTTCATGCTCAACTATGTTAATAAGAAAAAAAAATGTAATTATTAGTAATTTGGGATTTATTAGAAGGACAAATTTCATGCTCACTTGAGCTGAAGACGAAAACGTTTTATAACATCGGGGCTTGATGAATCGCTACCAAAAGGTTTTCTGTGGGAAATTACAAAACAACAAATGCCTCGTTAACCAGTTGTTGCACTGACATTCATTTTACTCACTGCGTGAATTACAACGTATTTCATAACTTCTTTTTATAGTGCAAAACTTCATGAGAGGACATTTGAAATATAATAATCATTCCAAAAATATTATTGGTTATTTTTATTTTTCCGAGATTTAATTTGGCAGTATGTTGCGTTGCCTCATTTTAAACCGGCTGTTTATAACCGGATGTCGCTGGACTTCCCTCATGCAACAAGGAAAATTCAAAACCTATTTTAAAACATGTCATACATGAACAATACCTTAATTGCATCTATGACAGTAAAATGCTAATGTCATGATAAACAGTGCAGACTGTTTAGATGCCGCATTTATCCGAGTCTTCGGTGTTTGAAAATATCTCGAAAAATAAGTGAAGACACTCAAGAAATGCCACAATCACGAAGGACCAAACTAAGGAGAGATGAGGAACAAATAAAGACAAAAACAAACACCACATATGAAACCACCAGCGCACAAAGAAAGAAGAACTGCAAAGAACTGCAGCAAAGGAACCGCCTTGGAACGTTCACTATTAAGGCTACTGCTTTTGGGAAAATCACTCTATGAAACTATTCTCAGTTATAAGAGACAACGCCGCTGTTAGGCATTATGTGCTTGCCGAGAACATAATGTCTATTATGTAGACGTAGCTGAGAAGCAAAACGAGGGGCCAATTTTTAACCCTTTCAGTCATGCAGGCAAAACCAATTATTTTGCAAACAGTGTAGATCCTGATGAGCCGTCTTATCAGGATCTTAACTGTTTGCCATTCTGTTTTGATTTTTGAGTGATACCCGTATTTGGAAAAATGGTTCTGGTCAGATTCAAAGAGGGTAGAGTCCACTTCAGAAAACCCTGTGACAAAAAGGTTTAATTCAAAATGATATAACTAAAACATATTGGAAACAAGTGACAAAAATGATATCAGACAGATAATACTGCAATAAAAATCTAAAAGCTTGACTTAATAATACAAGACAATTTTACTGGGAGGAGGAATCATCTAATTTCATAAGATCATTCAAACGTGATAGAAATAAACGCACCTATGCCATTTTATTCCGAATGTCAAAACAATGTCAAAATTTAAAAAGAGTAGAGTCAGTTTCATAACGAAAAAAAACTAGTATATTTGTTTAGATGTTCAAGCCTCGGGGTTGAAGATGAGAAGATGGCTTTTTTTTTCCAGTTTGCATTATTAAAGTATATTGTTTTAGCCTTCAAAACCGTGCCTATGTTTGTTTCTCAAGAATTAACCCCTAAAGCGCAAATCAAAACTGCAGCAGACGATATTCTGACTTCTTTGTGCTTTTTGTACATTTCAGTGTAAGTAAGACTTGACATTTCATGTGAATCGTCTGCTAGGCAGACGATTCACATGGAATATCAAGATTTATTTTCTATGACAAAAATGTCGTCTGCTGCAAATTTAACTTGGCGAATTCAAGAGTTGAGATTCGTTTAAAATTAAGACACTTATTTTCCGACTAAAAGTGCTAAATGATTAAAGGTAGGACATTGTCCTCTGACAAGAGTGTTTTAGCAAATGAAATAGCCCCAGAAAGTGTTTCTTAATTGGTGAAAAGCATTAAGTGGAATAGATACACTCTCAGGGGTGGTAACTGTCAAAATTGTTTTACCTCCCTTCTGAAAAGGAGTCTACTATTTTAGTGTTGGCACTGATTATCGATTGTAATCGATCATCAGTCACTTTTGCCTTTTGTGACTGATGATCAGAAAGCTTTTTATAGTCGACTAATAGGAAAATTCTATCTTTAGAATCATATTTTTCTCACGCTTAATTTTTATAGGCAAGTTATGAAGAAATGGAATTCAAAGCTGTTTATTTGGGTCATTCTAGATTTGTGGTCAATAAAAGTGAAAAAAATTGATAAAATAGCCTTAAAAGTCAACCCAAAAGTACTGATATTTTTCTTATTTCTCCATGAAAACATATGTTGTGGGTACTCATTAGAAGTGCCTCGCGGAATAAGAAAAAATGTTATCTGGATACCCCGTTTATTGATCTGGAGCAATGAATAAGTCGATTATTAATCGATGATCAGTCGAATTTTTAAAACCGATGATCGATTATGAAATTCTGGCCGATTCCCAACACTAACTACTTGGAGTAAATTCTTTCCTTTGGAGCAGACTCCTTTTCAGAAGGCAATCGATATACGGGAAAGCAAACCGGAAGTTACAAAAGTTGTCTCCATATCTACTAAGTGTACCAAACCCACTAAAAAGAACCCAAACGCTGACTAAATATACCTACAAAACAACCCCAAAGTATTTAGACAGACAGCCTGATGAAGCAGTGTTGATAAGTTCTGAAAAAGGGGATGCTTTGGAAGGATAAAAAGAATCATGAAATGAACGAAAAAGAATCACGAAATGAACGAAAATAGCAGACTCGGTCTTGTTGTGTGTATTCATGAACAGAATTTAACTTGCAATACTAGCCTGGTTGCGCGATATTCTATCTTCAAATAATTACAAATTAGCTCAATGACCACAAACCCAGCGGGCACATGACCCATTAACGTCGATGCAATTTTCATGATGCTTTTACAACATTAACGTTGTATAAACGTCATGTGCCCGCTGAGCAGGACCAGAAAATACAAAATGCACTAAATATAGATTGTGGGTACTCGTTAGAATTGCCTCGCCGAGGCGGTTCTAACGAGTACCCACATCTATGTTTTTGAGTGATGTATGAGATAATTTGGTATGAAAGGTTAAGTTCTCGGCTTCGAGACTCCGTACCAACGTCAAGTATCACTAAGTTTGAAAGATTATTTTTATTTTTTTAGTTCAGTTTCAGACTTTAGACATTTTATAACGCAATGCATTGAGCCGGGGCACAGCATTTCCCACAAAATTGCATGAGCGCCCAGCGAAGACTCAGATCAGCATGCGCATCCGCGCAGTCTGATGAGAGTCTTCGCAGGGCATTCTGTGGATAGTCCAGGATACAAAGCGTCTTCAGTCGGACAGCGAACACTCTGACCAGCCTGTGCGGAAGCGCAAGCTGATCTGAGTATTCGCTTGGCGCACATGTATAATTGTAGGAATTACTGTGCCCCTGCCCAGTTAACGTTCTAACTTTGGCAAGAGGTGTTGCTATTTTTTCGTCAATCATCACCTCAACATAACTTGATGATTTCAATTCTAATGGACTCTAACAGCTGAAACTAGCACGCTCAAGTTTTGTTTTTTTTCCTGCACAATTATATACTTTCAAGATAAACGCAACATCAAGATTGCTCGCGTCAAATAACAGCTAAAATTATGCGAAACAGTTAACTTAAGGTGACTAGATATGCCATTTTTCACAAGGGGAGACAAGTTCTGTGAATTCCTGTTTGTTTCTTATTTTAGATCCAACTGATTGAGAGCAAACTCTTTCTGTTTAGAGTATACCCAATACCCTTATTTCGAAAATTGATTGTCCTGAAAGTGTATGAAACCTTAACATTTACCAAACTCCAGGCTAATTCAGCAGACGACACACTGATGATATTTTTCTTATTTTTTCTCAGAAAACAGGTTTGACATTTCATGCAAATTGTCTCGACATTTCATGCAAATTGTCTCATTTGCATGAAATGTCAATTTTGACATTCATGTCAAAACCCGTTTTCTGGAAAAAAAAAAAAGAAAAATATTTTATAATGTCGTCTGCTGAAGTTTTTACCCAGAGAGCTAAGTGTTAACTAGTGCAGCAACGGCGTTTTAACTGGTAAAAAATTCGATGGTGCCATTTTTATTTTTCAGAGCATCAATGATAAATAAAACATAAGATCACTTTCTCTTTTTTATTTCCATCTATTGTCAATTCAATTTAACTAACACAAACGTTATCTGTCCGTTTGTGCACTCGAACAAAAACTTGACCTGCTTCAAGTCCTCGTAAAAGCGACTTCAGTTATGTTAGCCAACGTTTTCGTACTAAATTCAAAACAACGCTTGGGAAACTGACGTAACCGTTGTTGTTTCGTGAAGCTATAAGATAAGCTTTTGATGATGTCAGGTGCTGTTTGATGTCATATGATAACACTGTGACAAATAATTTGCAAAAATTCTCCGTAAAAGCCTTGCAGTATAACAAATTCGTTATTTGGGTTCTTGACAGGGTACATGGCCTCATATTCCATACCTGAGATGCATATTCACTCTCGCCTAACGGCTTCATTGAATTACTTCTCAGGCAGGGACCCAAACAATAGCGATAAATGCCTTATATAGAATCCGCATGGTGACGTATAATTTTATATTTGTCTGTGTATGTTTCATGATAAATTTTCAATTTTCCGAAATGCATTAAAATTCGATGTAATAAAGGAAGAACGTTTAGTAATAATAATAATAATAATAATAATAATAATAATAATAATAATAATAATAATAATATCTAGTAACGGTGTTTTCAGAGAAAATAGATGTCCCCCAACTGTGGATTTTCAGTTTTTCTACTGCTGTGACCTTGAAAATTAGATCATGGTCACCAGAATGTAATCAGTTCTTTATTTTGTCTCAATTATATATCCATGAAAATCTGCTAAGAATCCAACTACTGGTTCACAAGATATTGTGCAGACAAGAGTGTGTCACGCCGACGCCAACAGGATCCGTACCAAAATCAATATGTCCCTCGCCGTAGGTTGGGGGACATAATAATGATGATAATAATAATATCCGTTTGCTCATTACAAACTCTGAACATGAAACGATCAAATCAAGTTACAATACAGTGAAAAAGGACTCATCACGAAAACACGCCTATATAACTTTGACCGACTTAAACCCCACTTGCACATAGTAAAACTGGGGTTTACAGAGGTTACCTTATTTTGCTAAAACATAGATTGTGGGTACTCGTTAGAACCGCCTCACTGAGGCTCTAACGAGTACCCACAATCTATATTTTGGGCAGAAATATGAAAAATATCAGACTTTTTTTATCTGAAAATTTTCATTTTTTGATTGTAAAATTTTCAATATATTTGAATATGCGAGTTTTCGTAATGTGGACTTCATGTGATCTGCAACTCTTCCATGTGCCTTTGCTCTTCATCGTAGTCCTTAATGGTTTTGTATGCAGTCCTAGTATTCAACGTTTCTCCAAGGACAGTGAAAGGCCCGACCAGAAAGCCAGGACAATCAGGCCGTCTGGTTTTCCCTGTCCACATAAGCTGAAGGACCCAGATTCTCTTACCAGGGCTCGGTTATCATAAAAGATAACGAAGTGGGCACGCAACTTTGAGACAACGTCGCATCAACGTCGGTGCAACGTCTTGACGTTGCATCGACGTTGATACACGTTGTATGCCAGTCATGTGTCAGATAGCGCCAATGTTACAGATTTAAGCAGCTGATGTCCTGCTGAGAGTGAAATATGTCCAAGTGCAAAGAGGTCAGATTCAGGGTTAAGGCTATATCCGTGAAGTTAACACAATGATGCCCTGATGTTTTTAGTTGACCCTTCCATCATGCAAGACGGAAGGTTCCATGGTGTATTTGAAAGGGTACAGAAATGACAATATCCTTTTCCATTCTCTTGGTAAATTTAGCAGACAACAAGTTCATGATATTCTCTTATTTTCCCTAGAAAACAGGTTTTGACATTTCGTGCAAATTGTCTGTCAAAATCTGTTCTCTGGGAAAAATAAGAAAAAATATTTCAAAATGTCGTCTGCTTAAAATTTTACCCAGAGCGATAAACGTTAACTGGTTCTATTGTTGCTAAATTGCTAATGCCATGGAAAATAGGGTAGACTCGGATCAGATACCGGCGTTTCATCAGTCTACACTGTTTACAAATGCCCAATTTATTTCCATTTGTTTCGGACATCATGCATTAATGTGTTAAGCGACGCAATTTTTATAAAGTTTCAAAAACTGCGTTTTTCTCATTTATGTCTCCTGTCGTTTAATACAAAGGAAGTTATCGATTTGCATAAATATCCTCCAAAATTAATACAGATAAACTTCAATGAAAAATAGCTCTTAATATGTAAATGATATTATGCACGTATTGAGATTCTTCAAGTAAAAGGGTTATCAGCCTGCATATCCATGTAATCTGATCAGGGCTTTCGCTGTTTATTTGCCTTAGAGGCTTCTGGCGCAGAGCAAAGCCGGGAATCAAGCTTGGTAAATAGGCCACGCCATGCAAAAACGTGTCTTCGGGCTTATGCGGACAGCGAAGCCAAAGATCAGCCTGTGCATCTGCGCAGTCCTCTAAGTGTCTTTGTTGTGAATCATTGGACACCCAGAATTTTTCAATAGAGAGCAAATGTCCAGATGAGACTGCGCATGTGCAGGATGCTGTGAATCCGCGAATATTGCTCGAGGGCACTTTTTCGCTTGATGCGCCCAATGCCCTGTGTGATCGATGTGATCGTAGAGTTCCGCTCATGCACTAATGACTCTTTTACCTGAAGAACCCTATTTACGAATAAATAAATAAAATAAAAAGTAATCTCACAAAATTCGAAATGAGGCACACATTGGAAAACCCGTATCCAGTATAAGCGATTACCCAAAACCTACGTCCAGTCTGTACTTACACACAGAGGCAAGAGACTTCATTTAGGAGGATAGGATACACCTAGTAGATATTCCACCATTTTTGACAAGGGAAATGACTTTTGTGGCTTCTGTTTGCTTTCCTGTGCATCAATTCCCTTCTGAAAAGGGGTATACTATAAAAGAAGGATTTGCTCCATTGGGAGCAAATCCTTTTTTTTTTTTTTATAGTAAACCCTTTTTCTGAAGGGGTCTTCAAGTGCAGTAAGGCAAACAACAACTTACAAAAATTCTCTCCTCTGTCAAATATGGCGGAAAAAAATACCAGGTAATTCCAGCCCCCTTAAATGTATGTGAGCAAATTATTTATTTTTTGAGTAAAATCCTTTTCAGAAGGACGGGAAATCAATTTTGACAGATTGCATCCCCTGAAAATGTATCCATTCCCCTTATTTTTACCAGATGCTGCTACAGCTTGCGCAAGAACGTACTCTCTCCAGAGAACGTAAAATACAGACTGATGTAAGTTTTCCCTGTTCGCTTATCTATTTTGCGTTGGTTTCCTTAGCGGCACTCAAATCTCAGCAGCACTATATACTCAGCGAATAATCACTAACAATTGAGCCGGGTCACAGCATTTCCTACAAGTGCGCCCAGCGAACTCAGATCAGCCTGCGCATTCGCGGAATCTAATCAAAGTCTTTGCAGCGCATTCTGTGAGTAGCAAAGTATCATAAGCGTTCACAGACTGACAGCAAAGCTGATCCGAGTCTGCGCTGGGCGGACATGCAATCTCGCAAGAAATTCTGTGGCCCGGCTCAATTTTAATAGCTAACTACTTAATTGAGACTTGTGATGGGGACAACATGCCGTATCTTGTTTACGATGAACGAAGACCCAGACAAGCAAGCGACCTGGCCAGCCTTCGTTGTTCGCACTTCATTAGAATGTATAGATATTGTCTACGCGAACAGAAACGCTTTTAACCAGACTCTACAAGATTCTGATTAAAATCTATTTTTAGACTGAACAGACTTTCTTTCTGTTCAGCGTAAGATCCCTGCTATTCACATGTGACATCCCAGCGGGCACGCAGCGTTGAGAAAACGTCGCATCATCGTCATAACGTCATGGCGTTGTATCGACGTTGATGCGTTATATAAACGACATGTGTCTGCTGGAATACCAATCGTTCCTTCATGCATGTGCGTCCAGCGAATATTTAGATCAGACAGCGCGACGTCGCACAGTCTGATCTACGTATTCGCTGTCCACCAGAATCACTGGATCATTGACAATCCACAGAGTACCCAGCACATCTGCGAAGGCTGATCTGAGTTTGCGCTGGGCACACATATTCCGAGGTCCACTATCTCAGGTAGCGGCCCATATGGTACACCGTAGTTTCCCTTTGGGAGCCTCCGATATAATGTATGCAGCAATACTATAACTGGCACTATTCAGATCTTAGACTCTCCTAAATGTTTAGTATTTCCATTTCCTATGTGCACCACAGTTTGACCGTGACTGTTATATCGAACCACTGAGTCATGTCGAGGTCTTAAGCTGTCCCTGTCTCCTCGGTCAATCCGATCTGGTCCATATTGCTCTGCATAACTCTCAGACCGGAGTCGTACATTTATACCCTTGCATCGTAAACATAAAATTTCTTTAAAAGGTGTCCGGAAGTCCCTATTAAATCTAGCATAAATAACAGGATTTAAAAATGAATTAAAATAACCTAACCACATAAGGAACGAACTCAGCCAACCGGGTATGCTCTCAGGGTTAACAAGAGGCCTTATAACTGCTAAAATAAAGAAAGGAAGCCAGCACAGAGTAAAACCTCCCATTATAACTCCAAGTGTCTTGGTGGCCTTACGTTCCTTGGAAGAATTAGATACGGATGACTTACTAGTTCTTGATATAAGCGACTTCAATGTAAACCGCCGCTTAGGCACAGTTAGTTTTTTTGACAACATTTCCGTTGAGGCATCATCTGCCTCGTTCATTCCATTCTTCAGTGAACCATTGGGAATATGAAGATGATCGCTTGCCGCACTACTCCGTGAGGACTTAGTGGATAGATTAAAGTGCTCCGTCCCTCTGTCAATACTGCCAACCTTAGAGTTCCTTTCCTGCTTTGCTATACGTGAGGATATTATCCAAATTCTAAAATAAATGACAATCATAGCCGTGAGAGGAATATAGAAGGCCCCAAGTGTTGCATAGATTTGGTAGCCGAGTTCTTGACTGATACCACACTGATTAGGCGGATTTGGAGTTTTCCAGCCGAACAATGGAGGGATTGATATCAATGCTGACATCAACCATACACCAGCGATCATAATACCCATACGCCTTGGTGTCCGTTTGATAGCATATTTAAAAGGTCTTGTTATTACAAAATACCGGTCTACACTGATCACACACAGGTTAAGAATTGAGGCCGTACACATGATTACGTCCAGAGAAGTCCACAAATCACAAACCGTGTCATCCAGCGGCCAGTAACGTAAGACGTCATACATGGCAGAGAACGGCATGACAAGAATGGCAACAAGAAGATCAGATAAAGCTAGAGATACGATTAAAAGATTAGAAGGTGACTGGAGACGTTTTACTATCGCTACTGCAATGCACACTAAAGAATTGCCTATTATCGTTCCTATTATTAGTAATCCCAGAGCGACAGATATCAAAACCTGTGCCCATGGCTGGAAGGCTGGTGCCTGTTCTGGCGGAACAGGTGTTGAACTGCTTGTTGTATTTACAACAAAGTGTGTTAATGTTCCCGATAAATTTGCTGAACTATACGCTTTACTTGAGTTCAGCCCTACAATGGTGTCGTCCAAATTACCCATTACTAAATATAATATCAGCTGTATAAGATTAAGGTCAGCTTCGAATTATGAATAAGTACATCCATCACTACATCAAGTAAGTCACTACAGTCAATTAAATATATTTAATTTCTCATTCTCAAACAAATGAGGTAAATAAGCATGTTACTTAGTATCTAATTAATCCATATATCCATAATTAATTTACTGCTGGTATTATTTTAGAGCATGTAAACAATTATGTTTTATTGTGAAACTAAGCTTAGATGACACCTATATAATCAAGTTAGCACCTGGTCATAAGTAAGAAATATTACTTTCATAAAATATTCAAAATGCATAAATGATTACATGTCACTACAACTGCAGGAGCTATATATGTCTTCAATCGATATATATCTATTCGCCTATTTTAATTTCATTTCGCTTCTACGTAAATGAATCCTCACTGCATAATATATAGAATGTGCTACAATATGGCGTTATCAAATAGCTTAATTCCATAACGAACTTCTAACCATGCTATTGACAGCTTGCAGAAATCAGTAATTGAGGCTAAAATCCCAATTTAGACAGATCCCAGCTTTACTGAAATAACCCCAATATCATTGATTCTGTGATCTCGAATTATATCACTATTGAAATAGGCTAGCAAATTATCCTGTAAGCTTTGAAAGAGGAAACATATAATTCCGAAATGGGCAATGGTTCTATTTATTTCTATTTCACTATAAATTTTATCCTTTCCGCTTGAAGTAGCCTTCAAAAAAGCTGCTTTGATCGATTTTGAATAACTAATATTGACTTAAACGTAGAATTAAATCATCACAAAATCTTGTTGAGAATACCTGAATGATTGTATAGAACCATTTCCAATGTATTGGTTTTCCATCTATACATCCGGTAAATATTCCACAAATGTATTCATTTTACATGTAATCTCTAGTGTATTTCAATGCAAACCCTTATCACTTTCGATATGCAAGTTTAACAAATAACTAAACGAACGTGCATTGCACTGAGATCATTTACGGCTCTGATTTCAATCATAAAAAAATGTCTATGTGCTTTGTTTATTATTTATTCAAACGAAATTTCTCCACAGCACTTGAAAATTCAGCTTTCACAATTAAAATTCCCTTGATTCAGTGAATTCCATCTCCGTCAGTAAATCACAGAAAATACACACAATGTCAAGTATGGCTCATTTTACTGAAATCCAAACTGATACTTTGTAAATTCAATATTGTAATATTGCTATTGTTAAGGCAGCTAATCCCTCCTTTTAGACCAAGTCTTCATTGTCCCTTCAAACTATTCTATATGGTAATTTGCATGCATTATAAACACGACTAACTTATTACATTCGTTCTTGCTTAAGCCTGTGGAAAATATCTTAAATAAGCTTTCTTATTTCACGGACTTATTCCAGTAGACTTAGCGAACTAGTTATAACTACAGCTAGTAGTGACCTTATATGATTTGACATCTCTATACAGTTTTCACCCAATCAATCTGGCCTTTAAACCGATCTCCAATATTCGTAAAATGTATATCACTACATTTAAGTTCAAAAATATTTCATTCACAATACATAAATTTTAGCACAGGTAGCTTTTACTATAACGTTGCAGCATTCAGGGTTTCTTCTCTAAAAGTGAAGTATATATATATTATGATATATATCCTTGTTTTTATGATCCTATCCTTGTTTTATAATAAAAATGTTTTGACGGACAGCTGAAACAGTATTTGTTTTCTCTAGGACATTTATTTACACACTATTTTTTAACGTCTAGTATATTCACCTAGAAATTTTGTACTTGAAATTTCTGAGTAGTTTTCCACTTCTGTTTTCACATTTATTTCCGTCGGAAGAACTATTTGTCCCTTTTGAACATATGGAAGAAAAAAAATCACATGTTCGGAAGTAAGTTGAACAAAATTGTTATATAATGGTTATATGATTAAACTACATAAATATCAAGTCCGCCTTTTGTCGTCTCCGAATATATTCCAGTCACAAATACAAGCATCTAGACTTCTTATCCGGTGTAAACTCTGTTTTTGTGCTCATTATTTTGCCAATATGGCTATGTAATGCCGAGTATTAAACTGAGACCACAAGGATTTATAATTCTCTCTCTATCTCTGCATTTCAGCTCACATCATTAGTTTTGCCAAACATCTATTCGGTGCTCGTTTCTGATTTTTCTACAATGTTATCCAGTCAGTTGTGTGTTAATGATATTTCCATGTGACTGTTTATTCCCAGCCTTTTCTCAACCTGAAAATACACAGAAATAGACATGAGAATCGGGTTATATAAGTTGCAAGAGGTAGAACAGATACAGTCGTTATCTCGAAGTCCAAGGGACTCTCTGAAACACTTCGAGGTATCCATACCTCGACATATCAGATTTGCGGAATTGAGGAAAACAATAAATCGAACAACCAAATTTAACAAATGAATATGTAATTTGATATAATGAAAATATTGTGGAAAAGAGGAGAAATTGCTCCTTAGGAGCAATTTCTCCTCTTTTCCACAATATTTTGTTACCTGTTGTTAGATTTAAATGTTAAAACAGGAACCAGATTTTCACTTCGAGATAAGCGGTTATTCGAGATAAGCGAGGTCGAGATAACGAGAGTCCATTGTATATACAAAAGTGTATCTTCGAAAACTTGTGATATCCAAGCACTTTGCCAATGCTAAGCATGCTGGGTAAATTTTCAGCAGAGGACATTTCGAAGTGTTTGTCTTATTTTCCCAGAAAAAAAAGGTTTGAAATTTCATACAAATCGTCTCCATACGAGAATATTGCATGAAATGCCAATCTTGAAGAAAAAAAGACAAGAACAATATTTCAAAATGTCGTCTGCTGAAAATTTTGCTCAGCGTGCTAAGCTTTACTGAACCGAGATAGCTAGTTCAGTATTTTGTCTGTGCTGGAGCCAACAAACAACCACCGCAGACGACACTTTTGTTTTGATTTTCAGAGAAAATACGGCGTGACCGTTATAGACAGATTTATTTGACATTTTACGTAAATCGATTCATAAGATATAGGAAGCCAACCCTGAAAAAATTAAATAAAATAAAATAAAAAATAGAATGCCGTGTGCTACAATTTTGCCTGGCATTTTAATGTTTAAAAACATACCAAGTTAAAAAAAATATTTCATGTACATAATGTTTTTTCTCATGCTGTGGCTCAGTCAAAAATGTGGCGTCAATGACATGGATCCACACTGTTTTCTTTAATTGGTTAAAATCTCTTAACTCTTTCACTGCCACAGGCTATAAAAATAGGCTTTTGCAAACAGCGTAGATCCAGATGAGACGGCTCACAATGAGCCGTCTCATCAGGATCTACGCTGTTTGACATTCTGTATTTCAACTTTACATATAATACAAAAGGGCAGGGATGCAGAGCGTACATACTCTTCTGAAATTGGCAGTTAAGACGGACAGGACATGTTACCAGAATGCCTGATGAACGTTTGCCAAAGAAAATCCTCTATGGAGAACTACAAGTTGGAAAACACTCCCATGGAACTACAAGTTGGAAAACGCTCCCATGGGGGTCAGAAGAAGCGATTATTATTAAGGACACCCTCAAAGCCTCCCTTAAAGATTTCAACGTACCAACAGAGTAGTGGGAACAGATTGCACAGGATCGAACAAAAAGGCGAGGCCTCATAAGAAGGGGAGCTGGTGAACCGAAGCAAAAAGAATCAGCGAAGCCGAGCAGAAACGTGCACAGCGGAAATCCAGAGCTAAGGCATCATCGACAGAGCTTTCTTCCTTAGACCTCTCTTGTTCTATCTGCAACAGGCAGTTTAGAGCTAAGATTAGTCTCATCAGCCATCTTTGAACACACAAATAATAATACAGTTGATTAGGATTGGTCATTGTCAGTAATGACAGACGAACGATATACACTTCTTTCCAATAGATCTTTTGTTGAAAAAAAGCAGACGACAAATGTAGTCTGAAATTTGGTGTCAAGAGTTAACTTGGAGGAGACTGGATATACTTGGTAGATATTCCTAATTTTACAAGGGAGACAAATTTTGTGACTTTCTGTTTGCTTTCTTGCACACCAAAACCCTTCTGAAAAGGGGTCTCATCTAAACGGAATTAATTTGCAGCCGGTGGGGAGCAAATTCTGTGCTTTAAGTGAAGACCCTTTTTAAAAAGGAGTCCAGAATGAGTTTGACATACTTTTCTCCCTAAAAGTGTATTTATTTTCCAAATCTGACTAAAACCAGATCTTATCAACACGATCTTTGAAAGACCAATTAACGGTCACCATCGAAAACCTCGGAAAAAAAAATGAAACGTCGATTTTAATACTATATTAAGACAGCCAACCAAACAGTGTTTTACGTATTGCTTTCGGTTCGGTTTACAAAATGGCGACGCTGGGAAGTATATCTTTTCGCCGCTCACCTGATATGTTTTAATTTCCAGTTTATTTAATAAAGCTCTGTTAGTCTGTCCGTCGACTGTTGGTTTCGTCTGAATGAAAGGAAACCAGCATATAATGCAGATAATATCCAAAAAAGACACTTTTTTTCGGCGTCGTAACCTAATTGTCTGTGGTCATGGGAGTCGCCATTTTGATTTTCTTGATCGGTTAGAAGCTTGATTATTGTGCAACAATCTGAATAGGATACATTCGCACAATGTTACTTTCTACGTTTTGCAAACAACTCGCAGATTTGTACATCCAAACGGTCATTCCATGCTTGACCCTCTTTAGATATTCGTTGGTTTTAATTAGATTATCCAGTTATCTTAATCTATAGCTCCTATGAAACACCGAAATACGAGTCTCTTAATAAGACTACAGAAGAACAGATTGCTCTAATTGCATAGTTAATATGCTATGCAAATGAGTCGTCTTGATGCAATCCCACGGTGGCCTGTAGAACCAGGTCAACTATAGAAAGAGCATTAGAAACATTACGAAAACATGCCTATTCAAATACAATGAAAATTTCACCACCAAAAAAATGTAAATTTTCAGATAAAAAGATCTGATATTTTTCATTTTTCTGCTCAAAACATAGATTGTGTGTACTCGTTAGAACCGCCTCAGTGAGGCGGTTCTAACGAGTATCCACAATCTATGTTTTTGAGCAGAAATAAGAAAAATAATGTATACCCCTGTAAAACCCAGTTTTACTAAATAAAAATGGGGTTTATGAAGGTCAAAATTATATAGGCGCGTTTATAGGTATATTTTCGTGATGGAAATACTATAGAAAGGGAGTACATGTGCAAGACCATTCATCTTAGCCTTTGCACTTGGAGCATACTGGTAAAAAATTCTGCAGACGGCAGTATGATTTTTTTCCAAAATAGGCAAAATTTGCACGAAATGTCAAAAAAGGTAAGAGAAAAGTCCAGGGAGTGCCACAATCACAAACCGCAGCCCCCCACCCCCCAAGACGAAGAAGAAACCGACAAATCTAAACAAGCACAAACCGAACAAACGTACGAAAAGCACTAAGTTTAGCTCTCTCTTCCCCAAGCGAGGTAATCGCAATACTAAAAGGACTGGAAAACACAAGAACAAAATGACACACGGAAAGACATACAACAAAGCCTATTTTTCTGGTAAAAATACGAAAATTTTCAATTTATCGTCTGATGAATGGACCTATAGTGTGGTAAATGTTTTCTTGCATCGTTCAAGGCGAAAAGCCCATTGCCCATTATCTATCCAAAGGGGCGTTATGTATTATTACCATCATTCATCAAAGCGAGACAACTTTGTAGACAGGAAGTTGAATTTGTTTCAAAACTGCCAATGCCATGAGAAACGAAACGCACGCCTTATCAAACGCCACAGAATGTTGCGTCTAACCGTGGCCTACACAGTTTTGGGATGCTAAGCTTTAATGGCTTAACGCCTGACATGCTGGGTAAAAAAAATCAGTAGACGACATTTTGAAATATATTGCTCAATTTTCTCAGAAAATATGCTTTGACATTTCATACAAACTGTCTCTTCAGGAGACAATTTGCATGGCATATTTTATCTACAGAATATTACCCCTTAAAGCGCTTTTCGCAACTGCAGCAGACGACATTTGATTTCCTTTTTTTTTGTATTTTTCCAATACGGCTTGACATTACGTGAATCGTCTGCTAGGTAGACGATTCACATGAAATGCCAGGTCTTACTTTCTCAGAAATCTAATAAGATAGGGTATCGTCTGCTAGATGTTTTTGTTTAGAGCTTTAAGAGTTATATTATTGCAATAAGGGATACAGATTAAATTAGCCACATGACTTTCTTCTGAATTCCATTTGTATATTTTTGTATTTCAACGTACTATTTGCCCTGTGTCTGTGATGAACTTCATAAACAAGTAGTGCGGTAAATAAAAAATGATATAATGTAAACATTAGGACTGAAATGCCCGAGCAAACAATATAATTTTGGGACTTATTAGGGTGTCTACAGTCTTCGACGATTGACCAGCGCCATCTGGTAGTTAAGATCGCTTGGTTATATTTTATGATAAATGTGGTAAAGACCGAGTTAAGCTGTCTAATTTGTGCCTTTAACACCCAAAACAGCACCAGGCGACCATTTTTCAAATTTTTATTCAATTTTTCAGAGTAAATAATGTTCGAGAAAACAAGACATTTCATCTGAGCTGTCTGCTAGGCAAACGATTCACATGAAATTCCAAACCTTATTTTTCTCTGAAAGAAATAGAATGTCGTCTGCTACAATTCTGCATGGTGTTTTAAGGGTAAAGTTGCGGTAGGTAATAATCTTCCTTTATTAATAATCAATGCAGCAAACATGTCGAATAACACAAAAATATTGTCTGTACTATATGCCCCAACACGTAGTTAGCCATTAACCATTAGCTTTCTCTGAGCAAGTCCAGCAGACAGCAAATTCGATATATATGTTTCTTTTCCTATTTCACACAGAAAAAAAGTTTGACATTTCAGGGTAATGGTGTCCTAGTATATGTCAAACCCTAAGTCCGGGAGAAATGAGCAAAACATTATAAAATGTCGTCTGCTGCAAGTATTACCCAGCATGCAAAGCATCAACTAGCTGTCAATAACGAGCCAACAATAATTGCAACAACTTAATCTAGAAGATTTTTAGTATATGATCCTGGTATTAATGAAGTCGAATTACATTCTATTTCTGTGATAGAAAGATAAGGATAGCCTGGCGCAACGGCACTGATAAGTATCGATCAATGTCACAAATTAGAATCTTGAAATCTGGCTTGTCTTCTCGTTAATATTAACAAGCTGGAACCGCCAGAACTCCAGTCAGCTGGCTTTACAAGAACGTGTAAGCTATCTATCTAAAGCATGTCTTTTTTTTTCGATCTAAAAAGTCAAGGTTAGCAGTCTGTATTGTCTTATGACTGGAGTTTGCATAATTTAGACCCTTGTCCATGTGTATATATCTGCATAAGATGATGGTCGCTTTTTTTATTACGAGGGTCCAGCAAAAAGTTTTGTCACTGGGTTCGGATTACTTCAGTGCTACGTTTTATCAAACATATATTTTTATTACAAACCTTCAAAGTATTCCCTCTCTACTGAAACATATTTTTGTAATCTTTTTAACTAGTCGCGAAAAGCAGATAAATAATCTTCTTTTGGTATCTGTTGGAGACACTGATAAATAGCGCTGCCAAGAGAACTTCTAGACGTATACTTATTTCCAGAAAGTATTTTCTTAAGCCTTGGACATAAAAAGAAGTCACAGGGACTCAGGTCAGGTTAATAAGATGGATGGTTTAAAACTTTCACCTTTTCAGAAGCCAAAAATTTTTTTAACAAGTTCACACTTATAAGAGGAGGCGTTGTCATGTAAAAGGTGGACTCCTGACCATCCTTTGCTCGGTCGTTTCTTATTGTAACAAGTAAATTGGTCAGTGTATATGACTGCATCTATTTCAATTTGAAATAACTCGATCAGTTGGAAAGCAATTTGAACGAAATGTACAGGTATCGTTAGCTATTGAACACACCATTCAAGTGCAGTGAAACATTTTAAAATATACTTGGGATAAAACCAAGGAAGCCTATTAGTGTATATTGCATGACCCTCGTAGATAGAGGTGATTTACATACCACGCACAAACGAAAGATAAAACCCATCTCTCTCTGTCTGTCTGTCTTTCTCTCTCACTCAAAAAAACTGAACCAACTTCTTTACTGAAATATCCAGTAATAATAATAATAACCAGAGGCCCAAATGGGACAGATATCGCTCACCTGGCTTAGGCTGATCATAATTTGTAACATTGTGCCATGGTGGCCATCTTGGCTATCAGATCAGATTCCCTTAAGCAATCTAGAATCTGATGTTGTTTGAATATGTTCATGATTGCCGCCATCTTGGATACTGAAACTGAACAATTTTAGCAATTCTGAATTTCCATGTCACCGCGATGCCTCCCATAAAGTTTCGATACAATCCGACTTATGGTTTAGGAGGAAATGTGGTTTGAAGAATTTCAAGATGGCCGCCATGGCAGCAAATCAGAGCGACTTTCGCAATTCTGAATTTCCGTAACACCCTACTGCCTCCTATCAAGTTTAAGCACAATCAGACTTATCCTTTTGGAGCAGATGTGATTTGAAGAGTTTCAAAATGGCTGTCATGGTGACCATCTTGGATTATCAGAACGTAATCATTTTCGCAGTACTGTTTCTCTGTTTCCCTGATGCGTTCCACCATGTTTCTGCTCCATCCGACTAACGGTTCGGAAGCAGTTAACAACTGAAGACTTTCAAGATGACCGCCGCCATGGCAGCCATCATGGATACGATTCTGACGGAGAAAATATGAACAGTTACTGATTGACAAACGGATGAGGGATGGACCATGGTCAACAGACCTAGGCATACGTTGACCTGGTGAATCTCGAGATGAGATAACAATTGAAGAACCTCAAGATGGCCGCTCTGGTAGCCATCATGGATATCGTAACAAAATGGTTTAAGAAATTTTGAATCTCCATGTCGCCCCAATGCCTCCCACCAAGTTTTAGGTAAATCCAACTTACCATTCTGGAGCAGATGAGGTTTGAAGATTTTTCCGATGGCCACCTAGGGGACCATCTTAGCTATCGGAATTGAATGATTTTATCAATTCTGAATCTCTGTGTCGCTCTGATGCCTCCAATCAAGTTTGGGCTCAAACCGTATAACGGTTAAGAAGATGTCGTTTGAAGAATTTCAATATGGTCGCCATGGCAGCCATTTTGGATAGCGGAATTGAACAAATTGAGCAGTCCCCAATGCCTCCCACGGAATTTCAGCTTAATCTGACTTACCGTCCAGAAGCAGATGTGGTTTTAAGATTTTCAAGATGGTCACCATGGCGGCCATCTTGGATATTGGAATGGTACGAATTTTAGCAATTCTAAATCTACATATTTCCCTGTCACCCTATGCCTCCCAACAAGTTTGAGCTCAATTCTGACTTCCCGTTCGGGAGAAGACGTAGTTTGAAGATTTTCCAGATGGCCATCGTGAATACTCGTATCAGAACGGACCGATTTTAGCAATTCTGAGTTTGTATGTTGCTCCATTGCCCTTCCCAAAGTTTCCGTTCAATCCGACTTACCATTCCGGAGATTTTGTTTGAAGATTTGTACGACGGCCGACATGGCGGCCATCTTGGATATCGGAACGGAATGATTTTAGCAATTCTAAATCTCCATGTGGCACCAATGCCTCCCACAAAGTTTCAGCTTAATCCGACGCAGGGTTTGGGAGCAGATTTGGGTTCAAGATTTTCAAGATGGCCGCCAAAGCAGCCATCTTGGATAGCGGAACGGAATTATTTTAGCAACGCTGAATCTCTATGTCGCTCCGATGCTTCCCACCAAGTTTCTGGTCAACCCGACTTACGGTTTGGGAGGAGATGTCGTTTGAAGAATTTCACGGCCATCTTGGATATTGAAACGAAACGATTTTAGCAATTCAGAATGTCAATGTCGTTCCGATGCTTCCCTTCAAGTTTCGGTTCAATCCGATTTACGGTTTGAGAAAAGACGTGGTTTCAAGAATTTCAAGATGGCCGCCATAGCGGCCATTTTGATGTCGGAATTAAAAGCTTTTAGCTATTCTAAATCTCCATGTCGCTCCGATGCCTCGAATAATGTTACAGCTCAATCTGATTTACGGTTCGGGAGAAAATGTCAGTTGAAGAATTTCAAGAAGGTCGCCGTAACGGCCATTTTGGATATCGGAACGGAGCGATTTTAGCAATTCTCAATCTGCATGTCATTTTAATGCCTCCCATCAAGTTTCGGATCAATCAGACTTAAGGTTTGGGATGAGATGTCGTTTTAAATGGCGGCCATCTTGGATAGTGGAACGAAACAATTTTAGCAATTCTGAGTGTCTATGTCTCTCCAATGTCTTCCTTCAAGTATCTGGTCAGTTCGATTTACGGTTTGGGAGAAATTGTCGTTTCAAGAATTTCAAGATGGCCGCCATGGCCTTCATTATACCGGCATTCAGTACCTGAAATGATGACGTTAGTTTAAAGACATCAGTTTTCATAGTAAACCCAGGGGCAGAGAAATTTGTATTGATGAACGAAAACGTTTTTAACCCTTAAAACGCCAAGAAAACCTGCATCTGAAAATTTCATCTGTTTTTGTCATCTGCTGAATATTCTTGAAAACTTTTCAAACCTATTTTTTATATACAGGCAAACAGTGTGGACCCAGATCAGACTGCTCCTAGAGGAGCAGTCTGATCTGGGTCCACACTGTTTGCAAAAATGACTTTTAAAATCACAAGCAGATGACAAAGCAGACGACAATTGTTGTGATTGACAGTTTAAGGGTTAAAAACGATCCAGATACAGCTGTATGAGCCTAATTTGAAGAGAGGACTTTGTTTTCGTATGTTTGAGCATTAGTTTTTCGCCATCCCTGCGTGAAGTTAAAAGCAAATGATAAAGAATCGCTTTTCAGAGTTTGTTTGGACAGCAACTTGTTTAACCCTTGTCCTGCTGAACCCGGATATACCCTGCCTTTGCAAACAGTGTATATCCAGACCAGTTGGCTTCTTCAGAAGCCAACTGATCTGGATCTGCACTGTTTGTCATTCAGTATGTGAATTTATATCAACAATGTGGATCAAGCCATGTGATTGGCTGAAAATTAGAAGTGGGTGTGGCATCTTAATTTATTCAGCAGGACAAGGGTTAAGTCTTACATTAAGATCGACCCTGTATGATTTACATCATTCAATTGGCATGTTCGGTTTGCTTGACACGTTCCGCTATCTTTACGCTTTTCGATGAAAAGGGCGCATCTCGATGCACGCGCAGTCTGATATCGATGCACACGCAGTCTGATACCGAAGCACGTATGAAGTCTGCTATCGATTGAGTCACGGGCAATATCGGAACGCGTTACTAAACAAATTGTTACTATTTCTAGTAAAACATGTAATAATTCTTAATGAGAACACATCAGTAATGTACAAGTCATTACAACATACCAAATAAAAAATGAAATTAAAGCTGACATGTACGTTGGCTATAATGGTATACTAGGAAGCACAGAAAGGGAACACTTTTTCGGTATGTTTTTTCCTGTGATGTAAAGAAAATCATGTAATTCAAATTAAACCGTGTAATATAAAGCAAATCATCCAATTCTAAGTTAATCATATGTTTAAAATAAATCATGTAATATAAAGTAAATTATGTAATCTAACTAAAATCATGTAATATAAAGTAAATCATGTAATTTAAAGTACTTCCAAATTACAATAATGTAACGTATAGAACATCATAATTTCGTCCAATTAAATCACTTTGAATTTGTAACTCTTCAAAGCAAAGAATAGCCATGCGCGCAGCAAGCTTTTGAGAGGGTCCAGGTCAGCCATGTCCTATGAATTCAAAGAAATAGTTACACTATCTAAATTGATTGTGTCATTTTCTGAAAAGAGGTATCGAAAGGGAAAGAATTTGGATCCTCTTTTCAGAAGTGGACTCGAAAGGGAAAGAATTTGGATCCTCTTTTCAGAAGTGGACTCGAAAGGGAAAGAATTTGATCCGCTTTTCAGAAGTGGACTGATGTGTAGGAATGCAAACAGGATATAACTAAATCTGTTTCCCTTTTGAAAAATGGCGAGAAAAAATAATAGTGTATCCAGTATCCTAAATATGAGTGGCTATACTTGAAAGAGTCTATCGCCTTTTGAAAAAAGAAGACGGCTGTCTTTAAGAGTAACCCTCATTTACAGGGACTGATTGTGTTTTGGATCATTTTGTGTCGTCTCCCAGAGAAAGATAGAAGAGATAGTAGATGGTATGAGACACTGGGACAGGGGAGAAAGAGGAAAATGAAAGAAAGTGAAGAAACAGAAGAAATAAAAACATTCTCCCTCTTCCCTTACCTGCTGCAAGAATGGCAGGCCTTGCCCAACAGTAAGCCAATATCATTTGGACGCCCCAGAGAAGTAAGATACACGACACTTTTGCCTCACCCAAACACCATCTCATTTACAGGGAAGGAGGTGGGGTGGGCGGGCTGGGGGTGCAAATATTTCCATAGAGTATGTCCCTTAGACATGCTTTCAATCCCAATAATGCTACAGCAGATGAAGGATGGAGCTGTCAGAATATTGCCAGATATTGCACACAGACACAAAAAGGTACGGACAATACCTCTATGTACCGAGTCCGCCCTGTAGACAGACAGGCTAAGCAAACAGAATAGACCTAGATCAGATGTTGCATTCTACGGCGTCTGATCAAGGTCTACGCTGTTTGTCAATCATCAACAATTTTAAGCCACATAGTCAGGAAGTATAAAGGACTTGGTGGAAGCTTCGGGCAAGTATGTTAACTTTACCACTCTATGTGCAAATTCAACTGACGACAAAATTGGTGATATTTTCCCTTCTTTTCCATAAAATAGGATCTGACATTTCATGCAAATTGTCTGCACTGGAGAAAAATGTCCATTGAAGACAATATGCATGAAATGTCAAAACTGTTTACTGGAAAAAAAAGTCAATATGTCGTCTGTTGAAAATTTTACCAAGAATTCTAAGCGTTAAGCAGTTAAAATTCCATTTATTTAGGGTAAATACTGTTGCAGAGGACTTGTTAAGGAGTATTCAGCGATAATTTTCCTTATTTCTCCACAAAAACATATGTTGTGGGTACTCATTAGAAGCGCCTCGGCGAGGCGCTTCTAATGAGTACCTACAATATATATTTTATGGAGAACTGGAGAAAACTGTCCCGTTAAATTAAAAAAATATGGCAACTATAAGACAGAACAGAACTGTAAGTTTTTTAATATACATGAAAGTTTTTAGTTATGAAATAATTATAATAAAACAAATATTGTATCTATCTATATACGCAATAATATGGAATTGTTCTCTCTCTCTCACTCTCTCTCTCTCTCAATTACATACTGATTATCATTCCTAGTCGATCAAACGAAAGAAAATGTATTCCGGTAGATCAAGAAATGACCCGTATAAGCTTCTAGTTTACAGTGAGATCCTGGAACCTTTGATGTATATATTTGTTTACATGTAAAGGAACAAATAAAATATTGTTTAAAACCAACTGTCCCAAAATTATCGTCAGATACATTGTACTCCACCTTACATCACGAAAACACGTCTATGTAATACTGACCCCCTTAAACCCCACTTTTATATAGTAAAATTGGGGTTTATAGTGGTATACATCATTGTTCTTATTTCTGCACGAAAACATAGATTGTGGGTACTCGTTAGAACCGCCTCGTCGAGGCGGTTCTAATTAGTACCCACAATCTATATTTTGAGCAGAAATATGAAAAATGATTATCAGAAATTTTTGTCTGAGAATTTTACGATTTTTGGTGGTAACATTTCAGTATGTTTGAATAGGCATGTTTTCGTAATGACAAGTCCTATGCTGTTGAGTAATTTTTGTAATAATCCTGGTTGATCTTCTGAGCTATCAATAGGATCATATATCAGTCTGTCGAAATCAAATCTTGACAATAGAGTTTTATATAATCGGATTTCTTAAAATCTTGGAGCATTCAAAAAACCAACAACAATAACTACAACAAAAGTAATCTTTACCATTCTGTGGGTAAAATTTCAGCAGACGACATTTTGAAATATTTTACTTATTTTTTTTTCCAAGAAAGCAGGACTTGGCATTTCATGCAAATTGCTCCTATATTTTCCCTAGAAAACAGGATCTTAAATTCGTGCTAATTGTCCTCATTGGAGACAATTTGCATGAAATACCAAACTCTGTTTTGGAGACAATTTGCATGAAATGTCAAAACCTGCCTTCTGAGAAAAATAGATAATATTTCAATATGTCGCCTGCTGAAACTTTTACCCAGAATGCTAAGCCTAAAAGAAACAATCTCGTGTAACGTCCACTAACGATTTTAAGCATTAACACTCTGCGGTAGCCGCTGGTTATGCACTCAAAATGTTTACGCGAACTTCCGGCCATGACTTACGAGACATCCAAATGTCAACAAACGGGTAAATTCTGCTAATTTATTGATTTTTCGTCAATTTCATAGATATATTTTGAAAAATCGGACAATGCTATTCCAAGCAACTTTCATTTCTATGTCGGAAAAGATAGGCGTTGGCTTGGAAAAATAGACCTCCTTAAACCCCACTTTTATATAGTAAAATTGGGGTTTACAGGGGTATACATCATTTTTTAATTTCAATTTCACCCTGACATGGGTAGTCCGGTATTCCTTTCCAGTGCAATATGAAAGTATTTTTTAGCTATCTGGACTATGAAATACTTATTTAACATATCATATAAGACGCTCTACAACCTACGTCTATGTTGAAATACATAAGATGCTAAATTCCTCAAGCAATTGTTCCGGAAACTGAAATATTTATGCCGAATATGACTTACGAGGCCGACTACACCTTACGGGGCATAAACCCTTACGGGGACAAGGAAGCCAACTGTCGGGTGTCTAATTACAAGGCCTGGTTATCCCTTACGGGAACATTTGATTATTTCCTATGGGAACATTAGTCATTATCAGAATGCCCCGCATTTAAAAGCATGCAGAATTTAGACCAAACCAGTTTCAAAATATTCCATTTACAAATAAACAATCAAACATCAGGAAAGGTTTTGCAAATGAGACAACATGTATCAACAGGGCTTTGATATGCCACGTTTGCATGTACCGTATTTACCATATGTATTCGGACAGACAGGCCTGAGCAAACAGTATAGACCCAGATGAGACGCCGCAGAATGCGGCGTCTCATCTGGGTCTACACTGTTTGCCACTCATCCACCAATTTTTAGACATAACATCGGGTAGTGAAATGTACTGGTTCAAAGTTTAGAACATATATGGTAAGGAGTTGAGGTGTCCGAATACTTAGGGTAAATACGGTATTTGAAGCTTTCAACTGAGCAAAACATACAAAAGTTTCATTATACTGCCGTAAAAACCGCTTTTGAATGTATAGGCTTTCTTGTCCCCGTTAGGGTTGATGTCCCCGTAAGGGAATAGTCGGCCTCGTAAGTCATATCGAGGGTTGAGCGCAAGACTGGCGTAAGTCAGATGGTTGTTTTTCGCCAAACCTAATCTCCTCACCATGAAGGCATTATGAAGATTACAACATTTCTTTCTGTTAACAATGAAAATTTAGGTGCCATTGCTCGTATGAGCAATGGCACCTAAATTTGCATTGTTTACAAAGGGGTCCAAGTTGCCCCTAAACAAGGGTTTCAAAAATATGTTTGAGTTACTATAGTCTTGCGCTCAACCCTCGATATTCGGCACAAATATTTCAGACCCTGGAACAAATATTTGGAGAAATTCAGCATCTTATGTATTTCAAAGTGGACGTGGGTTGCAGTACGTCTTATTTGATATACTAAATAAGTATTTCATAGCCAAGATAGCTGAAAATACCTTTATTTTGCACGGGTAAAAAAGTAAAAACAGGAATATCGGACTACCCTTCTCCGGGTGAAATTGAAATAAAAAAATAGCCGCTTGTTTTTTCAAGCCCACACCTATCTTTTCCGACGCAGGAATGAAAGTTGTTGGGAATACCATTGTCCGATTTATCAAAATATGTCTATGGAATTTACTAAAATTCAATAAATTAGGAGAATTTATCCGTTTGTTGACAATTGGATGTCTCGTAAGTCATGGCCGTAAGTTCGCGTAAGGATTTTGAGCGCATAACCAGCGGCTACCCCTTACAAGATTACCAGGTGTGCTGCAGACTGAATGAGTAGTCGACAAACTAGTCATATTGTTTTTTGTTTTTCACACGAAGGGATATAAAGTAAATATACACTAAGACGTCTCATTCTATTTATAGTCAGCAGATTAAACCGACCGCTTTGAACTTTGCATACTCGTTTTATGTAAGTAGCGCTAATGTACCAGTCACCTCGGCCATGACAACCCTGATAATATATGTACACTGCATAGTGGGGGCAACTGGGTAGTAAAAAGTTTAAAAACCCAGCTCTTTATCTCACAGGGACAATGAAAATTAAGAATTTGGCCCGAGATCTTATTTGGCCCGAGATAATGAAAAATAAGAATTATGTAAATATGAAATTTAGCAGTCGCCGCCATTTTGGAACGAACTCACGGTACTTTCCGCTCTGCGGGGCATTCGAACTGTCATTGTCCCGCACATTAGCCCGGTCCTCCCTCACCGGCGTGTGTGTGTGTGTGTGTGTGTGTGGGGGGGGGGGGGGGTTGCAGGTGATTCAAATGACTGATGCATTAACTTTAAGATCAATGCTCTGAAAGTTTATTTTTTTCCGGAGGACATTACAAATGGCATTCACCAAATTTATTTCATCGCCTTTCAGTTGGGAACTATGGATATTTTGTACGTTGTGTTTATCGACACCATATTGCAGTTGTGTTCAAGCCCGATGCACAACCCAGCGCTGCAGAGTGATCTTGTTCTTATGGGAATTTAACTACAATTTATGGCAATAATAACACATAAGAATAGTAACGACGTCTGAGGGTAAAGCCGCACGGCTACGTCAACATACATAATATACGCGTGTTTGTTTATGGATGATATGCTTCGATAATGATTTTTGGACTGAACCTTTCAATAATTTTAGGTTCCATTTTTACGATTTCGCGTTTCAACGATATTAAAAGGTGTAAATTAACGTACAAGTCCTTTATTTGTGTACGGAAATTATTCTTTATTGATGATTTAATAGGAAATAGTAAAAAGCACAGTTCTCTGATGTGTCGTAAAAGACGTTTGGTAATATCATACGATAAGAAGTTGCAAGCAGTTAGCAGGGGATTGAAATTTGACCAATCAGAATACAGGGAATTTCATCCGATCCAAGAGTAACAAAAGCAGACTGCGGTATTGGAATTGGGTACATGCCATTCATTCGCCCTTCGACCTCCGAAGTGTCAACATCGTCAGAATAACCAACCAACCAACAATTATGACTGGTTTACTGCCTGTAGTACTTCTCAACGCTTTGAGACAGTATAGATTCGACGGGTCCCCATTATGGAGAATGGCGGACGGAAAAGATCACGTCAAGATCGAAGTGACTTTCCGGAAACCAACAAACCAACACTTCGACAAGAAGGGGGCTGAAAGTAGGAGGCGGCCAACGCCCTGTGTGGAGAAGGGGACGCCATCACCACCATCACAGATTCTACCAGACACTACAAGATCTACCATCACGCACGACCGCACGCAGACGACAGCCATCATAGAGCCAGCGCCAATCATCACTAGACCAACCACATCGCCTCCTACTCCAGACAGTCCGCAAAGAAGAAGAAAATAAGGATTTCTTCACCTGACAGAGGCAACATTGAACCGCCGAAGGACTACAACTACTTTACGTTCAAAGTTCCAGACTGGTATCCTATCAACGAAAAGTACGAGCTGCAAGAGACTCGTGCCTGCAAGTTCACAGACTTCACCTCGTTTGTCTTCAAGGCGCAGAGAAAGAACCGACCCAAGGAGACCATCAACGTAGATCTGCCCGTCTACTTCATGTATCATCATCAACACCACAGAGTTGTCTTCATGAAGGGTCGAGCGTCCAAATTCTACGTTGAAGAATGGTACGACGCCACCAAGAAGTTTGAAAAGGCAAAAGATATGGACTGCACCGAAGTACCATGTCACAACTTTCTCATCAACGTGTGCAACGACACAGCAGGGAAGAGCTCCTCGTTTGCTCGATACCAGCGGGATTCAAGTAGTGATCGAAGCGGTAGGGTGAGGACACCCACTTGACTCCTGGGTGAGGACACACACTCGGCACCTGGGTGAGGACACCCACTTTGCATCCTTTCCGGCGACCCGACGTGTGGCTAGCGAGTGCAACTTAAATGTACGCACGACTCCAGCTGTGTACCTAATGCATTATGCAGTCGGCATTGACACGCATTCGGTACGAGCTTAAAAGCTTAAACTTTTCGGCCGACTGTCAAAATTCTGCAACTTACAGGCTGGACTACAAATCATGCACAAAGTCTGGGCACACCGAACGATGTCTGGACATGCACGCAGTCCATGTCTGGGCGAGGTGACCTAGTAATGAATTATAACTAGGCATCATTTCAAGCCAACCCAGTAGTCCAGTGAAACTAATCCAGATTTTTCTGGCATAGCCCCTATGTGACTCAGTTGTTCGGCTTCGTTAAGAAATTTGACTGATTGATTGACTGATTGAACAGAGAGTACGCCTCGAAACATCTGAGGACTCCGATTCGGAATTGCTTCGGCCCGATAGAGCGGGGTGAATAATTAACGAATAACGTACCAACGATCCATGGCTGGATGACCCTAAACAGCGCCGTCGGGGATCAAGAAAGAACAACCGAATGCTAGCTGCTTGTGTGACGACAATTAGGAGCCCTAGGCCGGATCTGCAAGGTTAGTGCTTTTTGGTATCCTTTTACAAGCTCTCCCTGTGGCACGATCGAGCAAGTGTGAGATTACATTGTGCATTAATCATACACACGACATATTGAAACTTATTATGACTGACTGCTCTAAATTTTGAAACTTACAGGCCACATCCCTAGCATCCGGTCCGGGTGAGGTTTGCGCATGCGCAGAGGCCGTTTCAAGCCAAGGTCCAGTAAAAACTAGCATAAATTTCTCTGGCGCTGCCTCTATGTAACTCGGCAGTGTTTAACGTCTACTTGGCTTGACTTGGAACTGGGTAAGTTACGAAGTAGTCTCAGGACGATGCATGTGGGCATTACTAATCAATGACTATGCGTCAAAAAATAGGGTCTGCTGCAGCTGGGTAGAGTGCGGGTTGTTGATGGTGGTCCACGTGGCTTGAACTCTCGGAACCGAACATGTAGTTGTTCCCCGACGTTATTCCAAGGGGACTATTAAATAGGGTTCGTCCCTCCGTCTGTCCGTAGACACAATGAAATGGGTAGTTTGTGGACGCAACTCCTCTTACAGTTTTTAATCGATCTTTTTGAAACTTTGCAGATGTTTTTGTCATGGTCTGAAGATGTGCATCTGGTTTTGGGGTTATCCTCTCGTTATATATGTTAGCAACTTTTCCTCTTGTTTGACTTAGTTTTTTTCCAGGTCAGATAACTATAAGAATAGATAGCTTGTAAGCGCAATTCCTCCTAGAGTTTTCCACTGATTATTTGGAACTATGCATCCTTGTTCTACATGGTCTGTAGATGTGCATGTCGTTTTGGGGCTATCCTCCCATTATTTTTTATCAACTTTTTCTCCTTTTTCGACTTAGTTTATTTCATGTTCATTTACTGTTAGAATAGATAGCTTGTGGGCGCAAGTCCTCTTAGAGTTTTCCACCGATCATTTTGAAACTATGCATACTTGTTCTACATAGTTTGAAGATGTGCGTGTGGTTTGGGGGTTATCCTCTCATTACTTTGTTATCAACTTTTTTTCACTTTTTCAACTTATTTTTTCCAGGTTCGATTAGTATTAGAATAGATATCTTTTGGGCGCAAATCCTCCTAGATTTTCCACTGAGCATTTGGTAAACCATGCATACTTGTTCTACATGGTATGAAGATGTGCATGTAGTTTTGGGGTTGTCCTGCCATTACCTGTTTTCAGCTTTTTGCACAATTTTCAACTTAGGTTTTTTGTTTGTTTTTTTTTTGTGACAAAGGTACCTAACTTGTGGGCGCAACTTCTCCTACAGTTTTATACCAAACGTTTTGAAACTTTGCAGGTGTTTTTTTATTCATGGTCTGAAGATGTGCATATGCCTTTGGGGTTATCCTCCCGTCATTTTTTTATCAACTTTTTCGACGTTGTCTTTCAGGACCGATTAGTATTAGAATGATACCTTGTGGGCGCAACTCGTTTTGGAGTTATCCTCTCAATAATCAACTTTTTCCACTTTTTTGACTTAGTTTTTTCCAGGTCCAATTAGTATTAGAATAGATACCTTGTAGGCGCAACGTTAACAAAACCATGAGATCGCGACACGCTTGCCCGCAACGGGGTTTTTGTTTGTTTTTTTCGAGTAACTTGTCCCCTTAACTCCCCCCACAGTTTTGGCCGATCCTTTTGAAACTTTACATGGGCTTTTAAAATGGCCTGAAGATATGCATGTGGATTTTTCAGAATCCTGAATTCGTTTTTTATCACTTTTTCTGCATTTTTAACTTAGACATTTTTTGAGTTCTAATATTACATACTTGAATAGGTACAATGTAGTAGGTACCGTGCCCCCATAACTCCTCCCACACTTTTTTGGCCGATCCTTTTTTAACTTTACATGGGCTTTTAGGATGGCCTGAAGATATGCATGTGTTTTTTTTTTCAGAATCCTGAAATAATTTTTTATCACTTTTTCGCATTTTTAACTTAGACATTTTTTGAGTTCTAATACTACGGAAGCGTATAGGGAGTAGGTACCTTGACCCCGTAACTCCTACCATAGTTTTAAGCCGATCCTTTTGAAACTTTACAGGTGCTTTAAGGATGGTCTGAAGATATGCACGTGGTTTTTTCAGAATCTTGAAATTATTTTTATCACTGGTTTCCTGCTTCAATACTTAGGTAAGTGATACAGGACCAATGGTCCTCTGGTTAACTTTACCATTTTTAACACCTCAAATAAAAATAAGGCGGGTGACATAAATTCCCAATGGAGTTTGCTTGTTATAGTTAAAATTTTCTTTCTAAAAGGAACTGTAATGTGCATGTTTAGAGTTCTTTCTCGTTTCGCTTGTCTTCGTCTTCTTGTTTACACTTCTCATATTTATCCACAAATTATGTTAAATTATATTAAAACTAAAGAAGGCCAAAAGCGCTACTTCGTTGCTTATATATATATATATATATATATATATATATATATATATATATATATATATATATATATATATATATATATATATATATATATATATAAGCAACACAATGTTAAATTAACATTCATAAACAGAAGACCTGAAGGACTAATAAATCGCCTTATTGCCGAGAGTCTGTGGCTCGAGACCATTTAAAATCCATAGAAGGTTTTATTTACAGCTGAATAGAGTCTGGATATCGCAAAGGTATGTATGAATCTCGCTTGTCAACTCTGCGACCCGGGTTAGCATGTAGCAGGGTATTGGACGCCCATCAAAGGTCGGTTGTTTTCTACGGATACTTCGGTTTCTTCCACCACGCATTAACACCCCGCGCCAACATTCGCGCCTTCGAGAACGCTTAAACTTATACGTCACTGCGCTTTCAGTGCAACTGAAATAAGATAAGCGTTTTACAAGACAGCTGTACGCAGTTCATAGTTATCCCAAATTTTGGCTGCTCTGATAAGAGCATCGGTTTGACCTCTTCATAAGCTTGAATGACACATTTTTTTTTTTGCACTGAAAGTATAATGTTCAATAGCATAATGAATTTCCGTACGCAGTGTATTCAATATCGTATTTTCTAAATATGGTAACAGACGTCTATTTATAGTAACAAATAAGAAAGTATCCTACGGCGTTACTTTTCAAAATTGTTCACATGAAATGAAGCGGACAGTCAATTATGAATGAGTGAATAGGTCGCAAAATGTTTCTTATCTGCATTTAAAGTTATTAAACTCGAGCGACATTTCAAATGGATGGGTGAAATTCAATAAGCCGGATCAACATGATGACAGAATATTAAATAGCAAAACTCCAGATAAGATTATAATCCTGTTAGTAGGTTGGGCATACCATACTCTTCCCAATTAATAGGACACTTTATCTCCTTAACATACTTGATCCAAAAATTGAACAAGTTAGTTTTGGCATACCTGCACATCACGAAAACATGCCTATATAATACTGACCCCCTTAAACCCCACTTTTATATAGTAAAACTGGGGTTTACAGGGGTATACATTTTTTCTTTTATTTCTGCTCAAAAACATAGACTGTGGGTACTTGTTAGAACCGCCTCGCCGAGGCGGTTCTAACGAGTACTCACAATCTATGTTTAGAGCAGAAATGTAAAAAAATATCAGAATTTTTACACGAAAATTTTCAGTTTTTGGAGGTGAATTTTTCTATATACTTCAATAGGCATGTTTTCGTAATGAGGCGCATACTTGTGTACATGTGTCAAAAACTTATTGGATGAGTGTAGACCCCGGTCAGACGCTACGTTCTACTGCGTCTAATCTGGGTTTACACTGTTTGTCCAGGTCTGTCTGTCTCAATACAGTGAATCATCGTTCCAACAACAGCTTTTTTTTCTAAAGATATTACCTTTAAATGAATTGACTGTTGTGAAGAATCCTTAATAAGCAGACTGATATGTAAGAAATGCTTTAATTCTTATTTCCTCATAGAGCATGTTTTGGATATTTGTTAGAATCGCTTCAGTGAGCCTGTGCTAATAAATATCCAAAACATATGTTTCGTAAGAGTTAAATTTAAGCTTTTGCACAAGTATTGATTGACTGTCACCTCTTGAGTGAAGGGTTTTTGCCAGTAAAGTTATCACCATAAAGAACTTTGTCGTTGCATCGTGTGTCTGTATAAAGAAGATTGGCTGTACTAAGGGTAAATGCGGTAGATATAATTTTAAACTAAAACATATGTTACGGATAGTCATAAGAATTCCCTCTTTCGAGGCGATTCTAGGAAGAAACTACAAAATATTTCTTTATATAAAAATAACACAATATTTTCGAAATATCCTCTTCATAATCTATCTAGAGTCTCGTAAAATACCATACGAAATTATTACGACTGGGCCGAACAGATTAACCTTAAAATTATAAGTGCGGTATATTTATGAAGAAAAGCTTGAAGAAAGGCAGAGGATTACCGTGGAATATCAATGAATTTGAAATGAATCAGGATGAATAAGATGAGAAAAATTGTCTACAGATAGAGGACGGGTTCTGTTGAAGGGAAAACCTGTCTACTACCCACAGACTTTTTAGTCAACGCTCTTCATACCGGCATTCGACACAGCGACAAAATGCGTTATAATTTGACTGTCACGAAACCTTCGCTCAGGAGGTGACAGTTAACCAGAAATTGTTCGAGAACATTGAATTTAATACTTCAAGAAACGCACGTTTTGGATATTTGTAAGATTCGTCTCACTGGGGCGATTCTAACACGTATCCAAAACATATGTTCTATAAGGAAATAACAAAACAAGGCCTTTGCTTATTACGGATTCTTTACAACAGCAAATTCAATTTAGTAGCAACATCTTTGGAAACAAATGCTGTCGTTATAACGAGGGTTCCTTGTATTTGAAACTGTACGTTGTGGGCAACTATGAAAACATGATCGCACAGATATCAAGGCAGTCAGTTGTTCCCGTCCATGCTCAACTGAACTATTGTCCTGCTGAACCTGGACATACCCTGCCTTTGCAAACAGTGTAGATTCAAATCATTTGGCTTGAAAAAGCCAACTGATCTGGATCTGCACTGTTTTCATTCAGTATGTACATTTATATCAACAATCTGGATTAAGTAATCTGATTAGCTGACAATTAGATATGGGTGGGGAATCAATTTATTCAGCATGACAAGGGTTAAGAAAAGTGCTTATATCGCAGGTGTAAATAACGAAGGCCCAGATCTTCCTGGTCATTTGCACAGTCTGGCCAGTTTTGTCCACCTACAGGATCACTGGATACTTTTGAATATGTCGATGACGAATAGGAAAGGCACTGATTGCGCGGACGCACAGATGCAGACTAATTTGGACATTCACTGTTCCAATAACAGCAGCACAGTTTCTGCTCAGAAACGTTATTTTACATTAAACAGATAGATTACAACTCAAACATTTTCAAGTTTTCCATGGCAACACGAGGAAATCGCTTTGAAATGGCGTCAGATGGTCGTTGTCGCAACTACCCAGCTAGCATTCTACATAAATCTACATCGGGCCGTCATCGGCCCGTCAGCTACCCTGACGATATAGATTTACGTAGAATGCTGACTGGGTACGGAACAATATAAGACTACGAAGTGTATCTTGACGGTGACGTAATAGATTATTTGCAATTTTAGAGCAATAAAAATCTAAAAGAACGTGTAAAAGAATGAAAATCGCAGACTTAGTCATTATAAGGCTCTTCATACACAGCACTGTAGATTACGGGCCTGCACAAAGAGGCCCATGGGCCACGATTCGCTCACTTGATAAAAACAGCTATTGCATATCTGCAAATGCCACGCAGCACTCTTCCAGTACTGCAACAGCAATTAAGAAACAACTTTGACCATATCGTTAAAAGGTCAAAGGTTATCCTAGTTTCATCATTTGAATCAGTTTGATAGGCCATGTCCCCGATGCCGTGTAGCAAGATTCAGCTTCAAAGCTTTCGTAGTTCTGGAGAAGAAGATTTTTAAGTGTTTTACCATACAAGGGTATGGCAGCCATCTTGGTCAACGGTGCAGAAGCATTTGAACAAATTGTCAACATCCCTTCGACATAAGGCCTTGTGTGAAATCTTGTGAAAGTTGGTCAAGCGATTTCAGAGACGAAGACGTTTAAAGATTTCACGATTTTATACAAGTATATAGCCCAGAGCAAGGGCAGGTAACCCGCAAAATTTTGTTGGTTATTAAATAGTTTTACATTGTAAGTTTTAGCCTTTAGTCTTTCATGTATTTTGAGGAAATGATTTTTCTACTTTTCCTCATGTAAATGTATGACACTGGCATAAAAAGATCGAAGGTTATTCTAGGATCATTATTTGAACACACTTAGTTGACCTTGTGTCCGCTATGCTATATACCAAGATTCAGACATAAAGCGTTCTTGGTTCTTGGGAAGTAGATTTAGAAGTAGATTTTTAAGTGTTTTTTTTTTTACCATATATGGGCACGGTGGCCATCTTTGTCAATGGTGCAGAATCATTTGAACAAATTGTCAATACCCCTTCGATAGAAGGTCCCATTTGAAATTTGGTGAAAATGGTCTAGTGGATTCAAAGAAGAAGGCATTTAAAAATAACACGATTTTATTCCTGTTTATAGCCCATGGGCAAAGGCAGATAATCCCCAGGGGCCAAAACTTTGATTGTAACTAAAATGTTTCACTACTTTAATCATACCCTTTGCATATTGTGAAAATAATTTTTCAACATTTTCATATAGAGGCGCAAATTTGACTTGTCATAAAAAAGGTCAAACGCCAACATACGATCATCATTTGAATAGTCTTAGTAGAGCTTGAGTTACTGATGCTATATATCAAGATTCAGCGCCAAAGCTTTCTTTGTTCTCGAGATTTGTAAGTGCTTCTACCATATAAGGACTTAGCGGCCATCTTAATTAACAAATCATGACCATTTGTACAAATTTTCAATCCCTTTAAACAGAAGACTCTACATGAAGTTTGAAGAAAATTGACCCGGGGGTTTCAGAGAAGTTTATAAGTGTGGACGGACGGACAGACGACGGACGGCGGACGGCAAGCGGTCGTTCATAAGTAGACGGACGGACTGACGACGGACGGCGGACGGCAAGCGATCGCAATAGCTCTTTTTAAACCTTCGGCTAAGGTGAGCTAAAAATATAGTCTGCACTAAGGTGAAGTACGGGGAGACATTTTAAGGCCGCCACACGGCACTAAACACCAGTTACAGTAAAGTTAAATGAAAAAAAACAACAACAAAAGAACAACAACAAAAAACAACAAACAAAAAAACAAAAACAAAAAAACAACAACAAACAAACAACAAAACAGATATAATAATAATAATAATTAATAATAATAATAAAAATAATAAAACTAAGATTATACACAAGACGAAAGTCGAAGTCTCTTCGTGTTCAGCACTGTAGTTTGCGAGGCTGCATATGGCCCCTAGAAGTCTACTTTTAGGGGAATTAATACACGTTCATGGGAGACGGCTATGCCGAAATTGTTCTGCCTCACTACTAAAAGGTATTTACTTCAAAAGGAAACATTTTCTTCCCTTTTATAGTCGACACTTATTTAGAAAGAAATTTGTATGCAAGAAAGCAAACAGGAAGCAGGAAAAAACGTCTCTATTGCAAACTATGGCTGATAATCCATCGAGTCAATCCAGTCCCCTTGCTAATTTTTCTATCAACTGGGGAGAATTTTTTCTAGGCATGTTATCGTGGCACTTACCAATCGTAAGCTCTGTGATGTAATTGCCACGATAACATTTGTTGAACTATACCGCTCTTAGACAAAACAAACGAAAGCTATCATAATATTTTGTCAAAGGACAGACCAGAACTTCCTACATATTGATTTACTTCTGCAATCCAATTTTGGTTGAAGACTTAATCCTTGTTTTATACTTGCTTTATGCAAATATAAATCAGGACGCTTGTTTAAATGACAAGGCAGTAGACTTTGTTTTATTATCTCGGATAGCAATCTGTATAACTTATTCAGTATAGACAAAATAATGGTTATATAATTAGCCCTTAGTACGCTTATCACAAAATTAGCAAACGACAGATTTGTCATATTTTTTTTTCGAGCGAGAATTAGGCTTGTTATTTCTTGTCTGTAAATCGTATCCTATTGGAACTATTCACATAATATGCATTTTTTTTTTAAATCGTCAGCTCATATTTCTATAGGTGGCTTAGTACGCTTGATCGTTTTCCATCGTTTTTGCACAAGGGAGACAACTTTGGCGACTTCCTGTTTGCTCTATAGCGCACCAAGTCCATCCAGAAAAGAAGTCTACTGTGAGGGGAAAAATTTCCTCTAGGATTTGACCTCTTCCATTAGGAAAACACGCCTTTTCAAATATATAGACAATATATTTCATCTCCAAAACAGAAAATTTTCAGATAAAAAACTCTGAAATTTTTCATATTTCTGCTCAAAACATAGACTGTGGATATTCGTTAGAATCGCCTCGACGAGGCGGTTCTAACGAGTACCCGCAATCTATATTTTCGAGCAGAAATAAGAAAAAAATAATGTATACCCCTGTAAACCCCAGTTTTACTATATACAAATGGGGTTTAAGGGGGTCAAAATTATATAGGTATGTTTTTGTGATGTTCAGAAGGGAGACAAATACCAATTCTGTTGCGTCATCTGAAAGTGTAAACATTTCCCTAACGTTTGGTGCCCGTTAAGGGTTAACTTAGACTGCATGGGCACAACTGCAAAATTTCGAAAACGACATTCTTATAGATGTACAGATCTGGCAACACATTGCCGTTTCATTGTTAATTAGATCGATATAGCCCAGAAAAAAACCTAAACAGCTTAGAATTGCAACAGACGACATTCTACATTTTCATTTACTATTTTTCAGAGAAAATATGACTTAGCATTTCATATGAATCGTCTATGAAATACCGAGTCTTATCTTCTATGAAAAAATATGCACTTATAATTAGAGCGCATTAAAGGTTAAATAATTATCACGCGTTATTTTAAACTCTAGACATGAAAATCTTGTCTGCTTTTTTTTGTATCGGCGGTGTGTGCGTTTTTGTGTGTTGAGCCAGTTTATCCAGCAATGTTCTCAGCTCTATCCAGGTCATCGTCTAGACATCTGGCTATAGTCATGCATGCTATGTATAGACTGCATTGAGTGCAGAAGAAATATTTGCATTTACCTTTGAATTAGAGCTTAAATGTATGTCATTCGGATTATTATTATTTTTTATTTTTTTATATTCTGTTGGTTGTCTTATGTCGAATGAAAGTTACTGGTTCAGATGTAAAAGCGAGGGCTGAAGTTCATAAAACCAGACTGAAGCCCCACCCTAACATATCATACCTCACTCACACACGTTCCTAAGCGGTTTTCATGTTTCCTCTACATTAGTTCTGTTTTCGGTCAAGTACTGTTGTGTGTTGTCTTTTCTTGCATTGTTTTGTTTTTCCTAAAGATTGGAAGGGTTAGAAGAAACCGGTTGCTTTGTTTGCGTTGAATTTGTAACGTGTGTGTTTCCGTCATGGTTTGTTTGTCAGTCCTCCTGGTGTCATTAGTAGTCGTACGGACTCTAGTACTCAATTTTGCTATCCCTAGCATCGGAAAGATATACGATTTATTTCGATATAGGAAGAAAGCCTGGACATATCTGTATATAAAACAAATGTATAGCAGATATGCATACATTGCATTTTGCGAAACCTTGCACGTTTGTATGGAGGCCCAGCTGAAACTTAACAAATTCCGAGTTTACAAAACCTTGTGTATTCTGGTTAAAATCATAAAAAGAAAGAAAAAAAAAAATGCTCAAAACAGAAAGCAGAATGTTTATTTTCATATTTACATATGCAAACATATCGTCATTAGTGACACCCCGCTTGTTTTCCTCATTTAAGGGAGAGTACTTCCGTTTTCCTGTCTGACATAGTTTTTCAAGCGTTTCAAATAAACCTTAATTTTACCGTTTTCTATAACCTTTATTAGAAGGTATACAGAAATGGATTAACACCGAAAAATGTTCGAATTTTCGTCCATTATGGCCGCTACAATAAACCTAAAAGAAAACGTTTGGATTGCAAATTTTATGGCACCTGTTTGAATGACACATTTTAAGTTTTACCAGACATCTTTCGCGTGTTCTAGCTTATGGTTTTTTGAATAAATATATTCGACTTATATAAGTCTTAAGCATGTATGTTGAGGGGAATCGCCGCGCATTTCTTCATGTTTATAATTTCAAAACCTTTTTTGACGAACTTAACTTGGTAAGAATGTACAAGACCAAACTAATAACAGACGTAATTTCGGCGAACTAAAATGGTCTTCAAAGTTCCATAAAATGCACTCCGTTTTACAAAACGCGACAAGAATTTTAAAGAATCAGTGCTAATTTATATTCTGACATCAACTGTACATATGAATTATCGCGAGTTGGGAGTATATTGGGTGTATTTTACCTGGTAGTATATACATATGGACACTACGCTTAATAGAACTTACAGTTGCTTGGCAAAACTCTAAACCAGTACGCAAAATGCATGTGTTTCTCCCAAATGCAATTAGTTTAGCATTGCTATACAGCGGCTTTGTATGAATCATACAGCGGCTTTGTATGAACCAATATCCAAGCTTTATATACAAAAAAAAAAAAAAAAAAAAACATGCTAAGGTTACGTTTTTTTTTTTTTTTTTTTTTTTTTTTTGCAAGATACAGGAATTGGGAAACCCAACTATAGGCTATGTTCTGTGAGTGTGGCTCTTCCTGGCTATCTGCTTTACTATTTTATAGTCACTTACATTTCACATACATTATAAATTATACACATTTTCGGGAGATAACTTGCTCGTAAGCTAAATGCTTGCAATCATACCATTCTTGTCCGTTACTATTACATAAATAAAGTGTATTTCAACTAAAATTGTCAATGATTTCATTGATTTGTTTTGATTATGACATCAGTGTTCTGGACTACCAATTTGAGATACACCCAAACGTGTGTATAAATCATTTAGGCAACATTTATTCCATCTTATGCCTGTATTATACTCTTATAGCCCAATGAATAGCGTTTAAACCCAACGCTAACATTAAAACTTTTAAAATATGGAATATAACGTTATACATGATAGATTAGCCACATCTTAAAATGATATTTGAATATTACTTAATTTCTTTCCTCAAGTACTTATTGCACAAAAGAATTTCGGATTCCTTTATGATAAGTTCAGGGCAAGCAGTTTGACTAAACTTTTAAGCCTTATTTCTTGTCAATAACAAGAAAATATCAATTTCTTATAGTTTTTTTTTTCGTTTCCTTGCTCTGTGTTTTTGTCTTTTTTTCTGTTTTTGACGAGGTTCAAATTTTAGAACAAATATGGTAAGGAGTATAGATGTCCGAATACTTAGGGTAAATACGGTACATCTAATATTGTGCGATTTCACACAAATTAGTATGCATAGACGCGAAGTTGTTATCTTTTCTTCACGCCACACTTGTCTGTCAGAGTAAACTGACAACTTCTTTATCTGTGTCTCTGAATGTACGGAATGATCAAGCATTTTCTTTCACAAGCCTTTCTCTTGTGAACCAAGAAGACGAATAAGTATCTTCCAAGCTATGCTACATTCTGACAAGGATTGGAGATATATAAATCCTACAGCACACAATTTTCTAAAAGTGAATTTCTGAGTTGGAACAAAACTGGTGCGGGTGTATGCAATGAATACAGTTATAGAAAACTACAAACAAACAATATGCAATGTGTACAATAATAGAAAATTATAAAGAAACAATGTCTTGTTTTACGCCCAAGATTGAGCTTTGCACATTTCGCGTACAAAACCTCGGTGTCAAGATCATCGTTCAGTGAACGTCATCGTAGGACCAATGTTGTTCTTTTACGTCGTGTGTTAGGTATTACAAGTGCATTTTAATGATGCTTAGCCAAGTATGTCATATAGCTAGATACCTTTTAAGTATGAATTCATTGCATACCACACGCAATGCAACAATATTATCATTATGCCATATGCGAGCCTAGACTACGCGGATACTAAGACTGATATGGGCTTTCTGTAGTGATGCTAGCATTTTGGTCACCTTCAGCAGCTGCCCATTTTGCTTTCTGTTTTACTAGTTGTGATTAAGAGTGGCATTGGGACCCAGGGTAAAGTTGGCTGGCCGTAAAAGTGCTATAAACACCCCCACCCCGGTGGTTTACTCTACTGATCGTTCTAAGGCGGTGGTCCCGGTGTTAGTCTTACTCTTTGTTGCTTTGTGGTTTATTCTACGAGGCAGTTTGTTGTATGTCTTACCTTGTGTTATTTTGTTCTTGTGTTTTTCAGTCCTTTTAGCATTGCGATTACCTCGCTTGGGGAAGAGAGAGAGCTAATCTTAGTGCTTTTCGTACGTTTGTTCGATTTGCGCTTGTTTGGTTTTGTCTGTTTCCTCTTCCTCGTGGTGTTTGGGAGGGGCTGCGGTTTGTGATTGTGGCACTCCCTGGACTTTTCTCTTACCCTTTTTTTCTCAGTTCGCATATGTCTAACATCACATTTTCTTGCCTGATACATAATATGCTCATTTTTGGCTTACCAGTTGCGATGCAATTCACCATTGATATACCGCTCAAAATTTGCTGAGCATTCAAAAAATCACAACCATGTAACTTTTTTTCTGACAAGCTTTAAATGTTTATCAAAGTTATGTTGTAATATCAATTCCCTCTAAATGTGATTCCTTTTGTTTGATTTTTCTCTTATTCTTTTCTGACAGGGTGAGTCAGAAGACAGTAACCCCTAAATTTTGCAGTAAAAGTATGGTAGATGGGGTATCTGACTTACTTTATCTTTTGCATTCTAATATTTTACCAAACAGTAAATGATGACATCTGAAAAGCTGTGTGCTTTATACATGAAAAAAAAAAAAAAAAAAAAAAAAAAAAAATCAGTGAATTGTAATTTTTCACCAAAATGCGTTTTTTTATTTCAGAAATAACCCATTTGATTTATATCTAAAATCTGCTGGATTAGTGTCAAACAGTGTACATCATGATCATACGCCGAGTAGACCCTGATCAGACTTCGCAGTCTACAGCGTCTGATCTGTGTCCGCACGGTTTGCTTAGATATGTCTGTCCGAATGCTCAGGGTAAATACGGTATTTTGCATTAGAATGTGCGGGCTAACTTGATCCCGTATCTGTCATTTATTGAAAAACTAAGATAGACCGACAGACAGTACGATAGACAGAACTGACAACAAGACCATGCAGAACTACTTGATAATATCAAACATATGTAACAAGCTTTTAGCGGAGAGATGATCAGTTCAGTTATAATTACTATGAACCATAACATGCATTAGATGGTCCACTTCCATTACGAAAACACGCCTATTCAAATATATATGGGAAATTTCACCTCCAAAAACTGAAAAAAATTCAGATAAAAACTCTATTATTTCTCGTATTTCTGCTGAAAACATAGTTTGTGGGTACTAGTTAGAACCACCTCGGTGAGGCGGTTCTAACAAGCATCCACAATCTATGTTTTCGAGCAGAAATAACAAAAATAATGTGTACCCCTGTAAACCCCAGTTTTGGGTCAAAATTATATAGGTATGTTTTCGTGATGTATGGATTTTTTCGTCTTTCCCAACACTAAGTACAATGTATGATGATGAAATTAACATTCAGAGGGTGGGGGAATGGATAGGTTTTCAAGTGAGGCGATTCTTCCAAAATTATTTTTGCTCCCTTCTCAAAATTCATTTACTCTAAAAGGAAAGAATTCGCACCCCCCCCCCACCCCCCGCTTGGGAGCAACTGCTTTCCTTTTAGAGTAAACCCTTTTTCAGAAAGGTGATTAGCAGTCAGGGAAGCAAATATGAGTGACGATAGTTGTTTCCTTGTACAAAATGGCCGAAAATGTACCAAGAGCAGCAAATTCCCTTAAGCTGGTACTTTATTTGTTTTGCCTAGAAAAACGAGGCTTGAGGAGGTGATTCAAAAGTCAGCAAGTCGAGAAAAAATATACATTTCTTCGAAAGCACAGCACATGTAAAAGAATTTTAAAATAGCATACTATTTTATTGAGTCTGTTCATGAACAATAGTGTAATTTGCAAAACTGTTCAAGCCTCCTTTTGTCGATGTCCGATTTTCAAATTATATTCAGACTTGATTCCAAAGGGCCAGAAATTATGTCAATCCTGTTTTATTGGGAAAATGAGAAAAAAACATTATCATTATAAGTCAAGCCTATTTTAATGGAATAATGTATTAATACATTATAATAACAACCACCTCCTTCGAACTCCCCCGCCCCCACCCCACAACTCCTCAAAAAAAAAAAAAAAAAAAAAAAAAAAAAAAAATCATCATGCAGGTAATCTGCAAGGAGACTTATACCGCCAGACACTAATCAGCATTAATATTGCATTAGATAAACATAAGTTCCGATACAAATCGTGATCAATGCTCGGAATTCTGGATAGATTAACCAACGATAGTAAGCTCTATACTCCTAGTCAACTTAGTTTTAGATTTCAGCTCTGTGAAGTAATTCAAATTACTGTTACACACACACACACACATGTAGTAGCTGCAAAGAGAAAAATGTACATTCAGACCAGTGAAGACTCAGATCAGCCTGCGCAAACGTATTTAGTAATAAATCAACCATTATGTGTCGTCGACAGCATTCTGGTGATTAAATCTTGAGCCCGGACACACAGATAAATAAATAAAGGAATAAATAAACCTGGTAGTAGAAAACCTGCTTACCGTGTTTACCGTATGTATTCGGACAGGCAGGCCTAAGCAGACAGTGTCGACTCAGATGAGACACCGCAGAACAGTGTCGACTCAGATGAGAATGCGGCGTCTCATCAGGGTCTACACTGTTTGCCACACATCTAGCAATGTGAAGACACAACATAAAGTAAATTGGACTTGTTCATAATCTTATATGAAGTCTGGTAAGGCGTTGAGGTGTTCGAATCCTTAGGGTATATAAGGTATTTCCGAATATGATGCGTTTTCGTTTGAGGTTTTTAATGGGAAATATTATCTAACCAAATCTTTTTCCCTTCGGTGTATTCATGACTGTTTTCTTGGACGGTTGATTTGTATACAAGGAACATGACAGATCCCAGCGTTAGAGCACGATTACAATCATTGTTAAAATATTTACTGCCTAACATCGTGTTTTCTATCCAAAATAGCTTGACAAGTCTACTTGTTACTGATGAAGTTTCTGTACGAATACGCCTGTTGCTTATACCTGCTTTAAAGGTCGAGGAACTTTCGAGCTGTTAGGTAGGTACTATATTAAACGCTGGATATTACCGCGGAATTCCATTCCGTCCTTAAAAACAAAAATTAAAGATCCTGTAAATAGTTAGTCAAAATATAACGATGCTATTCGACCTTAACCCTATGAAAGCTTAACGGTACAAAATTTAGACTTTGTAGAAGACGGCCTGGTGGAGTAATCTGAAATCTCCCGTAAGTGATCAAACCGATCAAACACAGAAATCGAATAGCATCATTATATTTGGCTTAATTGTTTACCGAATCTTTACTTTTTAATTTGAGGTAGGAATGGAATTGAGCGCTTACCCATCGTGATATTACAAGTTTCAATGGGTCATCATAAGAGGACCGAAGTCATCACCTGAGGGTCAATGAAGCTCTACACCAAAGACAGACTGGGACTCCAGTGGAACATAAAATGAACCTCACAACTATTTATATTTTCAGAGGCAGATCCAGGATGTTCTCATAAACATAATTCTGCTAACATGTATTTACAGTATTTACAGAGTGTGAGCAGTGTTGCATTTCACATTTCTGTTCATGAACAGACGTATTTAAACCATTTCTGCTATTTTCATTTCGTTGATACGAACTAGGCTTCCATATCATCCCTATCTACAGTACACATGTGCCGTGTCATGGGAAAAGAGCCGTTATAACACGCGAACAGCAAATGTTCAGGGGAGCCTCTGCATACGCGCAGTCTTCATTACGAAAACACGCCTATTCAATTATATAGAAAATTTTGCCTCCAAAAACCGAAACTTTTCAGATAAAAAACTAATATTTTTCATATTTCTGCTCAAAACATAGACTGTTGGTACTCGTTAGAACCGCCTCGCCGAGGCGGTTCTAACGAGTACCACAATCTATGTTTTGAGCAGAAATAAGAAAAATAATGTATACCCCTGTAAACCCCAGTTTTACTATATAAAAGTGGGGTTTAAGGGGATCAAAATTATATAGGCATGTTTTCGTGATGTTCCAGAACCTGTGCTGTTCGAATAAATAAGCAGTAGGGATCATCGAAATGTAATGATTTCTTGGAATACATAATTCCGAAACCTATGCTGGAAACATTAATAAATCAAAGGGTCATTCGAGAGATATAGTTCAGGAAAGAATACTGGTTTAGCTGAAAAAAGCTACATGTAAGATTTTTGTGAACACACACACACACACACACACACACACACACACACACACACACATATATATATATATATATATATATATATATATATATATATATATATATATATATATATATATATATATATAGTGTGTGTGTGTGTGTGTGTGGGAGTGCCACATTCACAAGCTCGCAGCCCTTCCCAGACACCAAAAGGAGGACACAGACAAATCCAAACAAGCACAAATCGAACAAACGTACGAAAAGCATTAAGATTTAGCTGTCTCTTCCTAAAGCGGGGTAATCGCAATGCTAAAAGGACAGAAAAACACAAGAACAAAATAACAGAAGGCAAGACTTAAAACAAGCCTGTAGGTCTAGGATCGAAATCACTGAAAAATGCGAGTTTAAAGGTGTTCAAAATTTATGACACGTGTTATTGACTTACTGCCTTATAAGTTACTTTAAGTATACAATTCAAAATACTCCAAAGCTTGTGTATTACTATAAACAGAAAAAAAAAAGTTTGATAAATGATAGATTCCTACATACTTTCTATAGTAGAAATCCGAGTGTCGTGAAAACTTGAACACTTGTTTTATTTCAGATTGCGTAATTTCGTCCATCTCATTTGTAGGATTTTATAAGACAATTTACCCCGTTTATCGTATATCTAATTATACGTTTACATATACTAAATTTTGCGCAATCTTTTATATCACAGTTCATTTGCCAAAATTTCTAAAAACTGCATGGATTCAAGTCATGATCCTTTTGCCTGATATTAATATATCATATTTCACGGGTGACCAGTGGTGCTTAGACGTTTTAGTTTATACGTGACATTATAAAGGTAGATCATTGGTAAATAGTTTGACTCTTTCATTGCCACAGGCGATAATGATAGGCTTTTGCAAACAGCATAGATCCAGATAAGACGGCTTATGATGAGCCATCTCATCTGGATCTACGCTGTTTGACATTCAGTCTTTCAACTTTACATATAAACTTCCTTCCAAGCGATAGTTTGTTTAAAAAAAAGCAGATGACAAATGTCGTCTGATATTCGGCAGCGAAAGAATTAAGCTGTGGCATGACTATGGAAAACTCACCTCAAATGAGAACAGTGAAGGACCAGGTCAATCTGTGCATTGCATCTGCAGATCCCGATCAGGGCATTTTCTGTACTTTGATATATTCTGAAGTTACCGATTATTCTGTAAGCAGACGATGAAGGCCCTGATCAGACTGCGCGGGTTATGTGCAGTCCGATCTGGGCCTTCGCTGTCCACACGGGTGATATGAACCATTTTCTCATGACGTAGCTCCTACAGAGTCAATGTCTTGTTTTTCAATGGCATTCTAGCAAGTTTGAAAGATAACCCTTTGCACTCACTGTGGCTAAATTCATTTCAAAGCCGTCAATTTTTGAACTTATGCTAATTTGATAAATTATTTGTGTCAGCACGTTTTTTTTCTGTTATACGGGTACCGAGACACCAATGAGGTGAGGTCAAATTAAAATCTCCAGCGCAAGTCGACGTCTTACAGCAATGCAACTATTACACGGTCACATGGTGCTGCAATTCTGGGTATATGTAGTGTAGTTTATATAGTAGAGTTTATATTTTCGGGCCCTTCAAAATCAAAGAGCCCGCTTAGAATGCACAGTAAAATTCCACTGACTCGATGGCATTTTTACCATGGCTCCCAGTAAGCATTTTTATAAATCTATAGCGGGCCGTTATCGACCCGTCAGGGTAGCTGACGGGCCGATAACGGCCCGCTATAGATTTATAAAAAAATGCTACCTTGGCTGATTCTAAACCATTTTTTTGTTTCCCTTGAAATTCTTCTAATAGCTCAAGCAAACAAATATTTAGGGATATTTTAGCGAAACTGTCTTTTATTAAGTTGTGTGTACTCATTAGAATCGCCTCATCGAGGCAATTCTAATGTGCACTCAACATACCATTACCATAGAAAAACGCTCCCATGGTGGTCAGAAGAAGCGATACAAGGACACCGTCAAGGCCTCCCTTTAAGACTTCAACATACCAACAGTCATGGGAACAGATTGCACAGGATCGTACAAAGTGGCGAGGCCTCATAAAAAGGGGAGCTGGTGAATACGAAGCAAAAAGAATCGGCGAAGCCGAGCAGAAAAGTGCTAAGCGGAAAGCCAGAGCTAAGGCATCACCAACAGAGCTTTCTTTCTCAGACCTCTCTTGTTCTATCTGCAACAGGCAGTTTAGAGCTAAGATTGGTCTCATCAACCATCTTAGAACACACAAATAATAACACATCACACAGTTGATTAGGATTGGTCATTGTCAGTAATGACAGACGAACGACTATAGAAGCTCGAAAGACACCCTTACTTATCTCAATTTGCTTCCTGACCTGGTGCTATGACTGAGTGTCTCGAACTGTCCATGTCCAGAACAATCATCCATGCTCCCAAAGATGTTCGAGCCTCTGAAGTCAGTGGCGAAGCCAGAACGGAAGTATTTTTACGCACACTCAAAAAAAATCTTGAACACTATGCCTGAAATCGTTTCCAAAATAGGGGTTACTCTAAATGGAAAGAATTTGCGGGGAGCAAATTCTTTCCTTTAAGAGCAGCCCCTTTGGTAAAGAAGCAACATATTTTATGTTAATGCCACTTTATTATTTTTTCTTTCGCATGTTACCCACTTGCTTAATGTGCGTTAATTAGAGCGCTACACCTACGGACGTTTAACTGTAATTTGAAAATAGAATATCGCAAAGGTCTTTGTTAGGAGGAGGCTTGCAGAGTACACTTCTACAGATGAACCACCCAGTTAAACCGAGACTGCTGTTTTCGCATTTTTAACCAATTGAAGACTGAATAGACTTTCCCTCACTATATATTGGAAGAGTCCAATTTCAATTTAAGATGCGTCGGCCTAGGATTTACATATTCCTAGAAAAAAATGGATAAACAATTTGCAAACAGCGGAGACCCTGATGAGACGCCGTGTACTTCGGCGTTTGACCTTGGTCTGTACTTTTTTGTCAATTGCTCTTTTAGGGCTCTCCAAATTACAATGCGTTAGTGCGGTCTTTGCTTTTAAAGCATTCCTTCGTGTAAGAACGTATGTTTTTCAAGGTTAGATAATGGACTTGGTGTGCTGTCTTTATGCGTGTAAGGTTTGTAGGTGAAAGCTCTAACGTGCGCCTTGTTTTTGAAAGATCCCTATTTACAGAATATATTTACCTTCATTATAACTGCCTTGTGAATAAAACAACGCTAATGATGTAATAACAAAACCAACAATAACATTTAGTGGCACCGACTGAGAAACGCAAACAATCCAATATCATTTACCTTTGCCACTTTCTGAGCTAATTCAGCAGTTTTCTTGGATGAATAAGAAAATTATTTCAATATGTCGGCTGCTGCATTGCTTCCTTGCATGCCAGTCTTGAACCCTTTTGAGCATAGCGTCTGATCAGGATCTACACTGTTTGCATTGTTCAGAAATTTCTACAAATCCTAGTGATAATAAAAACCAACCAGACATCCCTTATATAGAAAAAAGACCTGTCTAAAGGTAGAAGAGTTCATTCGGCATAAATGGGTTAATCGACATATGAGCATTGTCTGAGGAAGCCCTGCACCCTTGGTTACCCATGGAGCGCGCTATGAAGACTGATGAGACAATGCTGACGCGCAGGTGCACGTCATATAACTCAGTTTCTCAGGTTACGGCTCGTTACGATCCTAGGTAGAAAGTACTGGACGCAGACAACGTTAAGGCGAATGGATACAATTGGCAAATTTCCGCCATTTCCAAGAAGGGAGACAACCTTTGCAACTTCCTTGTTGCTTTATTGCATGCCAAGCCCCTTCTAAAATGGGACCAACTCTTTAAGGAAAGAATTTGTGCCCCCCCCCCCCCCTGGGCGCAAATTCTTTTGTAAAAAAAGTAGATCCCAGAGGGAGCAAATATTATTTCCTTATAGAGTAGATACCTTTTCAGAAGGGGACGAAAACAGTTTTGACAGAATTGTCGGCCCTGAAAGTGTATCATTTCCCCTTAAGGAGAAGATATACAAGAGCAATCACTGGGACAGCCTCCATATCCGGGTAGTTTTATCAGTCTTAACCCAGTAAGCATTTTACATAGATCTATAGCGGACCGTTATCGGCCAGTCAGGGTAGCTGACGGGCCGAGAACGGCCCGCTGTAGATTTATAAATAATGCTAGCTGGGTTTCACTTTTCGCCGGGATCGGTCTCAGTAAGCGAACAGCGATGGCATCGATTCGACTTTTCGGATGGACAGGCTATCTTGCCTTCACTGTTCGCATAATCTTAAATCGCCTCAGATGTGCTTCACTTTGAATATATATAGTATGGCTCAGTCTTCAGATATCAGTTTCTATAAATACAAAAGAAACACTCTGCGAAACTTATAAACTAGTATATACACTTTCTCGCAGACCTGGTGTCCCGTATTTACCATAAATATTCAGACGCCCTGACTTCTTACCAAACTTACCCTTAACAATGAACAATTCCATTTGGCTACATTAGAACGTACTTGAAAAATGGGTGGCTGAGGGCAAGCAGTGAAGACCCAGATCAGACGCCATTTTCTGTGGCGTCTGACTTTTTGCAAAGGCCTCCGAGTATTTAGAATAAATACGGTAAAATATTTTTTCTCACAAATAAACAGAAAAAAAAACGATATATTCCGTTTATTTATAGTATGAAAACGTACGTTTTTTTTTTTTCCTCGTCTAAAGCAATTATATGATCTTTTTTTTTTCTTTCTCGTATTTTATGCCAGGTTCGTACCATCATTGCCGTTAAAGTCGTTGCCGAACATCGTTCATGGCCGAAAATCGTTCTATACTAATATTCCCAGCGGAAACATGACGCTCATACGTCGTATCAACGTCGATGCAGCGTCGTGACTGCATCGACGTTGATGCGACGTTGTGTCAACGTTGCACGCCCATTGAGTCTAAACCGACTTAGACGTTTTGTTTTAATATACATGTATACCCAGTAATAACAAAACTTTGCTACGTCATTTTTACATCGCTGTGACTTCACTACAACGTTGCAGCGATGTTGCTTTTTGTGTGTTGAGTGTCGGTAAAACATATTAAATAAATCACGAACCATTTTTGCGTGACAGTGTCAAGGTAAATGTTTGGCCCGCACGTGTATAGTTTGGTACAGCCAGTTTGTTGACCGTTCTGCACTGTTGATGTCCGTCGGCAGAGATTAATGAGCCCTGTCACAGACCGTTAATACTGCAGTGGACAGGTGTTGACCATATCAATCTGGTCAAGATACGGTGAGAATTTAAACAGGCTCGTCTGAAGGCATTGTTGCAAAAAATTACTGCTGTCTGTAAAACCACATAAATCCAGGTTCATGTGAAAACTACCGTGGTAAATAATCACAGAAATCTTGTAGGTTTTAGTTTAAAGAGTATTTTATTTGTATAATTCTTTACAGAAAATACAAAACAGAACATGGCATTGTATGTTTACATCGCAAGGACTGTGAATACTAATCTACTATGAAGGCAATATGCCGGCTATTAGTCTAGGGCTTACTCTTCCGATAACACGCGAATTCTCTCCAAGTACAATCAACGAGGAATTTTTTTTATCCTAAGCAGCGGACATCTTAACTTTATATCAAAATTTGATCATTTTCGTAGGTCCTAAAATTTGAATATATTTCCAAGAGTCTCCTTTCGATCACTGACTGTGTCGACATAGTGCCGTCGACTAAACTTAAATTATGTAGGTCATTTTTAGATGATGAATCCCCAAAATTCACTTTTAAAAGGGCTAAAAAGAATACATGTAGTATTTGTCTCCTGGTTCCAGAGGCAAAACCCTGTTGAAATATTCAAAATTATTAAGTACTAAGGTTATAAATTTTCGCTTATCGGAATATCATTAGTATTCTCGGTCAGGAATCGATGACGCCATTGGTTCTTATGAAAATGTTTAGAAAATGTTTTACTTATTTTAGTTTAAAAGTATTTTTGGTAGATTTGCACTGTTTTTTTTTTTTCTTCACATTTACATGAAGACTATTATGCAGATAGTATTTCTTCTATTTTCTATTTTATTCATCACAAGCCCAGTCCCTTTCTATACTTATATATTCTAGTTTGTGTCTAGACTGGTCTAAGTGTATAAATAAACCCAGTCAGCATTCTACGTAAATCTATATCGGGCCGTCATCGGCCCGTCAGGGTAGCTGACGGGCCGATGACGGCCCGATGTAGATTTACGTAGAATGCTAGCTGGGAATAGCACACTAAAGCAAAAAAAAAAAAAAAAAAAAAAAAAAAAGAGGACACTCTACATGTTGGCTTTGCCAAACGTATACTTCCATTTATGGACTAGGTTTTACAGTAGGCCTCCACATAGACCGAACAAATACATGTTTTACCACTAGGAAGCTGAGGGCGAGATTAGGATCCCGTTAAGCTAGCTCAACCCCACCCCCCCCCGCCCCACCCCACCATCCCCAAGTAATTCATAACTGACCGTTCAAGGCGGTACTTTTATTGCGGTACTTTTTGTTATTTGTTATGTAGTGTTTCACTTTCTAATATTTCCTTTAAATAATTATGTAAGTTGATTATATATTCAGTTAAGTTTGGGTAACAGAGTTCCCACCTTTTTTGGCAGAGTTGCCACCTCTGCTTGCCGTCTGTTCATCATGTGGCTGCTTTATTGTATTTGTCTTTCCCTTTGGAATTAGGGGCTTGCCCAGTCAGCATTCTACGTAAATCTATATCGGGCCGTCATCGGCCCGTCAGGGTAGCTGACGGCCCGATGACGGCCCGATGTAGAGTTACGTAGAATGCTAGCTGGGTGATTTGGTATCAGTTCCCGAGTTCTCTTATTTGCTTAGTATATATTTACATGCAATGACGTGACTGACAATCTTATTTAGTTTATGCTCAGAAAGTGACCATTTGCAATGAACATTCGTTCTATAACAAAGCTGGCGGAGGTCCTGCTTAGTGTAACATGTTCATCATAGACATATGAGCCAGCACATGACAAAACCAAGAAAATGGCATGTGCGCCCAGCGAAGACTGCAATCAGCCTGGGCATCCACCCAGTCTGATCAGTCTTCGCTGTGCGCTTAATTGGTAGCTGAGGACCCAAATTTTATTATGCGGAGAGCAAAGACTGATCAGACTGGGCGGATTGCCCAGGCTGATCTGAGTCTTCGCTGGGCGCACATGCCATTTTGTAGGTTTGTCGTATTTGACTCGTATTTCATTTGATCGACATTTAAAAAGATATAAGGAAATTTCTCGTACTTTATCATATTGTAGTTTTTGTACCGAGCAACAGTACAACTGTTTTCTGCAGGTAAGCAAAAAAGTAGTCCACTCTTTTAACTGCAAAGCTTACGTTTTTTTTTTTCTTTCTTCGTCAGCATGATTTATTTCTGTTTTGTTTAAATTTTAATGAATTAAATGTCGAAAGCAAAATTTTCAGATTTACATTAGTTGTGTATATGATATTATGAAGCAAGAAAATAACAGAAAAAAAGTTTGTTCATGTAGTTTGTTCTGTTATGTCGTAGGCATATGTGTGCTTGCGTATGATTTTGTTCATCTACATCGTTAATACGATATCCGAATACTGCAAAGTCACAAATCGATGTGGCCAAATGCTAAAAAAGTCGATGAACTATTTACAGACCTAGGCACTGAATAGAATAGAATATCAATCCGCTCGTCATAACAATGAACAAACATGATTCTCTCTAATGCATTTCAATTTATTGTTCTGAATTTGATCAACATTTTTCCAGTACTTTCAGTCGTACCGAACAAATGCAGTCCTTTCAGGGGCTTTGATTACTTTCTGGTCATTTGAGAGCAATTAACTTCTTTCGAATATCGAAATAGCATACCACCTAAACGGGCGCTGCGATATATGAGCAATATAGCAAATTATATAACCTATCGTGAACGGACTCAAAATACCCGAGTTCCTTATTGTCACTTTCTTTAGTGTATTCTTTGCTTTCAAAGGATTCCTTCTCATTACGAAAACATGCCTATTCAAATATAATAAAAAAAAATCACCACCAAAAAATGAACATTTTCAGATAAAAAATCTGGTATTTTTTTTATATTTCTGCTCCAAACATAGATTGTGGGTACTCTTTAGAACCGCCTCGGCGAGGCGGTTCTAACGAGTACTCACAATCTATGCTTTTGAGCAGAAATAAGAAACGGGCGCTGCGATATATGAGCAATATAGCAAATTATATAACCTATCGTGAACGGACTCAAAATACCCGAGTTCCTCATATATCGCAGCGCCGAGCTATGGTTCATATCTCATTAAACGTAAGACGTGAAATTCAGCTCTTGACTCTATGGCGCTGTTTGCATTTCTTTGTCACTCTTCTGTCGCCTCGTTGTAACTAAAATACATGATTTTTATTATGATCATTATTTAGTCTGTAATAGTAATGGCCATTCAGCGTTATCGCAACATCACTGCGTTGTGGCGACGTAAGAGTAGCGTTATAGTAACGTGTTTTCGTGGGTTGATTTTTTTCTGGGAACTAATTTATCCTAGCCACAAGACAGCAGCGTCTTTCTGATTTTTGTGAATTTGTTGCCCAAAACTATAAATGAGTTCCCGGTTGTCAGCTGTAAAGGCTTAACCAGCTCGGAACCAGCTCGGAACCTTGTCAAAGTTTGCAGGAGTGAATTTGGTCCAGACATATTTTTGAACATGAATGTCATTTCTTACAGGGGTGTTTAAAACGGTATGTAAAATGCCCCTTGGGAAGAAGTACCAATCGTTAACAGTCTGTTGCAATAATTGTGCGTGACCGGCTTCAAATGCGCCTAAGCTACACTGAAAACATGTTTTTACATCAGAACATTTTAGTCACATTAGGAAAACACACCTATGCAAATATGTAGAAAATTTCACCTCCAAAAACTGAAAATTTTCAGATTAAAACCTCTGATATTTTTCATATTTCTGCTCAAAACATAGATTGAAGGTGCTCGTTAGAACTGCCTCGGCGAGGCAGTTCTAACGAGTACCCACAATCTATGTTTTTGAGCAGAAATAAGAAAAATAATGTATACCCCTGTAAACCCCAATTTTACTATGTAAAAGTGGGGTTTAATGGGGTCAAAATTATATAGGCATGTTTTCGTGATGGAACTAACATCCAAATGCGGACAAACGACTCGTAAAAAGGCATGCAGTATGTATCTTTGTGGAGTATTTAACACTTGAGTTATACGGTATAATGACTTCATTGTAATCGCCTGAAGCACGTTTTCTGTCTGCCTTATTTACATCACAATGGTATGATTGACAGGTTCGGGCATAGAAAAAATGTTGAATGTTGTTAGTTAAGATTCTTGCAACAAATTGGAGTAACATGTATAAATGGTAATAAGCCGGAACCTTTTTATGAAGTTTGCGCAAGTCCTCCCGGACATCTTTTTCGCTGGACATGTTTTTCCAAAATAACAAATGAATAATGTTATCGCCGAGAATCAAGCGAAAAATAATAGCGTTTAGCAATGACTTAAACAGTTCGGCAGTTTAGAGGTCAAGGCTATAACTGGTCAGAAATCTGTTATACAATACAGTGGCTCCCAGAACCTTTAAACATCGAATATTTGAAAACCCTGCAGCTCAATAACTAAGCCGGTCAATAAAGTGGCGACTGTAATCCCTTTGCGAAGTCAAGAATGCAGTCTAGCCAAGGTCAAATGTATCAATGAAACATATAAAAATATGTTTGTTTTATTAAAAATACAAATAAAGAAAGATTATTTCGTTTCGGAAATGTATTGTGTGCAGAATTTATCTTCCTTTTAGAGCCTTTATTCTTTAGAGTTCATGGTTATTCTAAAACAAATGTCTTTAAGGTCATTTTAGGCGCGATTTGCCCCAAATATTGAATATTTACATGTAGGCGCTAAGTTGTCTGCTGTTTTCAATAATAAATAACATTATTTCACCATACTTAAGTGAAATAGGTACGCGTTTAGGGGAGGCAACTCTGCCATTTTTTTCGCTTCTTTCTGAAAAGATGTCTACTCTAAAAGGTAAGAATTTGCTCCCTCCGGGAGCAAATTCTTTCCTTTTAGAGTAGATCCCTTTCAGAAAGGCCTTGGTGTAAAGAAAATCAAAGAGAAAGTCACAAAAGTTGTCTATCTTGTCAAAGAATGGCAGATTATGAAACAAGTGTACCTTGTCCCCTTAGGGGCTTATATCTATAGTTTAAATTTAGACTGTAGATTCAGGTATACTGCTTGTTCAGCCAACGTGATTATGTAAGATGTTAAAATGCTTCTATAATTGTTTTCTTCTGGTATATAATGATACTTTTGTATTTCCTAAGACGTTTATTTGTTTGATCCACTGCGAGCTGTCAGACGGCATTCAAAGTATGCCTTAGTAATACATCGTTGTATGTAATGCGGTTGTAAATGATATAGATCAGGTTATTTATGGCAGCTTCGTATATTTGTAGACTCCACATGTGTACTGAGTTCTCTGACACCCATCAAGACATCTTTGCTCTGTTTAGTTGAGCGGCCGCACCTAATAACGCTCATCTACTTTGCTTTCGACATCCCTCGGAAAGTCGTTTATCGCAAGGCGTTTTATTCGAAATGAAAGCATTGATTTCTCATTGGCACTGTCTTATCAGAAACCATTTGTCTTTTATGTTTCTCTGCTTTGTTTTCAAATATTTACCATGAAAAATAATTTTATGGCCAAAAGTGGGTATGACCTATGGAATTACTATAGTAATCTGCAGTAAAATTGTTACTAGAAAAGAGTTTTTGATTTTTCTTTATGGGTTTCAATTATTGATGTACCATAAATAATATTGTGAAAATTACAGAAATTTTGAACAATGGGAACTTGTTCAAAACTTGCCTCAAGTTTACTTACTCTACCAATTTCTGCATATTTTGCTGCCATTTTTCTATGCGAAAAATGAAAATATTCAATATTTTGAAAACCAATGAATAGAATAATTTTTTTTTGTGTTTGTATATCTAGTTATGACAGATAGTTTTACATTAAATTATAACAAGTGTAAAAAATTACTTCTGTGTAGGGCGTCAGGCAAAAATCGACTTTCCGAAAGAGGTTGAAAGGACAGTAATTTGGGAAGAATTGAGTCGATCTTCAGGTCAGACCTGTATCAAACATAAAATATCTATGTCTGGAAAACGCCGCGAGAAAAACGTGCAATACTGGCAGGTCAAACCAGCAGTTCTTATTTTATTTTATATAAATATATTAGGACTTAAATACATTGACCAAACTACAGGACCAAGTCTTGGAAGTAATGTAATAAATTCTAAAATGAATGACCCTTAAGAGCAATGAAAACAAAAAACGGACTAAGTGTCAAAATTCTGGGGCCAGATTATCTAGTTTCGGCCAATTAAACCTCATCAGTGATCTTCATAAATTTCCAAAAATCCCCAGATGTAATCAGTAATCACAAGGCGGTTCTAACGAGTACCCACATCTATGTTTTTGAGCAGTAATAAGAAAAATAATGTACACCCCTGCAAACCCCAGTTTTACTGTATAAAATTTGGGTTAAGGGGGTCATAATTATATAGGTATGTTTTCGTGATGAGTTGATTGTGGCTTTTCTCTTCGATTCCACTTTTTAATCCCAACAAAGCTGTATGATGAGAGTCATTGTCTGTAGATGTAGTGACTACCAGAAACAAATTCTTCTAAAACACAGCATGCACATAGAGACTTTGGTAAAATTTCGATCAAGTAAAACTAGTTACGATCCCCCAGCAGCTAAAAAGTATGCTGATATCTGCGACAGTTTCTTTGTTTAGGGTCTTTTTTGTCCGCATGTCGGTCATTGCATCTGTACAGTTCTGCAATATCAAGCCAATCCCGTTCGTCATAAAGTTTAGTAGAGATCGTATCATTATATACTGATTAATTGATAAATTTAAATTCAGTATTAAAAGTATTGGCTTTATTTATTTGGAGTTCTTAAATATACCATTGGTTCAAAGTAATTATTATCAATACTTAGTAAATCATCAAACATCTACGTTACTGCCGACTAGCTGAATACCGAAAAGTTGAAACAATAGTACACAAATATATATTTACTTTTTTAGCGACAGCCGTATTTTCAACTGATATCCTAATGATGACTACTTTATTCGTCTGTGTCCAAGATCAGTTTCTTTGTTTTCAAATAAACATGATTGTAATTTTGGTTATGTTATTGGCTTTGACAACCGTACTAAACTTCCATCTGCTAGACTTCTTGAAGACGACTATAGCTACCATAAACTTCGCAAAGTAGTTTCTAAATTTTAATAGCCATAAACACTCTGAATTTTAGAAATTCTAAAAGGGAACAAATTTTCTCTCAACGGGAGCCAGCTCTTTCATTTTAGCGTAGACCCCTTTTCAGAAGGAAATCGAAAAATAATTATGACAGAGTTGCCTTATCCGAAAGTGTAACCACAACCCTAAATAAATCTAATTCTTCTCAAATTCTTGCACCCCAACTTAAAATAATTAAACAACACAAACATATTCTACAGTCATAAAACAATGTAAACCCGTAAAAATTGACTTACACCCCTTTTAAATCCGTTAAAAGATAGGGAAAACTACCGTCACTAGAACCGAATGGAAAAATGATACGAACTGGTCACTTCAAGGCATAAAAAACAAGCATACGTGACAAAATCAATGGCATGTAACTTGTTTCACTGAGGTCTTATTGGCTATAAGATTTCCGAAATAAAACAAAGTTACAATTAATCGAAGATCTCGAGATAATCATGGTCTTCCAATTATTGAAACTCAATTGGCTGTAAAGTACAGCGACATCAAAGAAGATACTTGAGACACTCTGTGGGTAAAACCTACCACATATTTTTCTTGTCCGAGTGGAACAGACCAGGGCAAAGCAGGATGCCCACTGTGCATCATATTTAAATATTTCAACGTTGCTGAAAAAAGTAAACAATAGTGACTTCAGCGGAGTGACTTCTTCTGTACAGACTTTACGGATCTTCGATGTTAGCAAATATCGACAAGGTCGGTTTTCTCCCAAACTAGCTATCGGCGTTGACCAGCTGTTGTATTTATAAACTTTCATATGTTGAATAGCAATTCCTAACAAGTGTGCACATGAAATTAATAGACAATACAATATGTCTCTGTATAAACTAGGAAAATTATGAATATATATTGGACATTATTGTATTTACCCAAGTATTCAGAAACATTCTTGAGCAAACAATGAGGACCCATATCGGACGCCTTCGCCCGCCCCAGCACATTATGAAAACACGCCTATTCAAATATACTAAAAAAATTACCACCAAAATAATGAAAATTTTCAGTTTAAAAAATCTGATTTTTGCATATTTCTTCTCAAAATATAGATTGTGTGTACTCGTTAGAACCGCCTCAACGAGGCGGTTCTAACGAGTACCCACAATCAATGTTTTGAGCAGAAATAAGAAAAATAATGGATACCCCTCTAAACCCCAGTTTTACTATATAAAAGTGGGGTTTAAGGGGGTCAAATTTATATAGGCATGTTTTTGTGATGAGTTTGTAGTAAAATAGACTTGTTCAAATTTCAGGACAAATATAGGAATAAGGAGTGAAAGTATCAGAATTAAGAAACACTAAAGACTTCTAATTCCAACTTAGATAAACGGACACATTACGAAAAACACGCCTATACAAATATATACAAAATTTCACCTCCAAAAACTGAAAATTTTCAGATAAAAAAGTCTGATAGTTTTCATATTTGGGCTCAAAACATAGATTGTGGCTACTCGTTAGAGCCGCCTCGGCGAGGCGGTTCTAACGAGTACACACAATCAATGTTTTGAGCAGAAATAAGAAAAATAATGGATACCCCTCTAAACCCTAGTTTTGCTATATAAAAGTGGGGTTTAAGGGGGTCAAATTTATATAGGCATGTTTTTGTGATGAGTTTGTAGTGAAATAGACTTGTTCAAATTTCAGGACAAATAAAGGAATAAGGAGTGAAAGTATCAGAATTAAGAAACACTAAAGACTTCTATTACCAAATTAGATAAAAGGACACATTACGAAAACACGCCTCCAAAAACTGAAAATTTTAAGATAAAAGAGTCTGATAGTTTTCATATTTCTGCTCAAAACAGATTGTGGGTACTCGTTAGAACCGCCTCGGCGAGGCGGTTCTAACGAGTCCCCACAATCTATGTTTTGAGCAGAAATAAGAAAAATAATCTATACCCCTGCGAAACCCAGTTTTACTGTATAAAAGTGGGGTTTAAGGGGGTCAATTTTATATAGGCACGTTTTCTTGATTGAACCATAAACACAGATTGATTAGGGGTTTCGTTTTTCTTCAGTTTTCGCCAAGCGAACGGCGAAACTGCACTCTTTGAATGACGTTGTGCAGCTTTGCATGCTTTGGTACTAATACGGTGCTCAATATGAGAAAAAGTTATCAAATATTTTGTCGTATGCAGACTGCGCGGATACTAATCGCCGTTTGCTCACGCGCACTACGATCGGAGCTTTGTCTGTTTTTCGATATGTTCTACAACATATTCTCAATTTTTGAGAGGGCAAGGAGACCCTGATCTAAACGCGCCATAACTACAGATAAGAGGGCGTATCGAGAAAGTAGTTTTTTTGTTTTTTTCATGAAAACATATTTTGCGTGTACCCATTAGAAGCGCCTCATCGAGGCGATGAGGCGCTTCTAATGAGTACACACAACATATGCTTTCAAGGAGAAAAAATAAAAAAAATATCAAAATACTTCGTTTGAAAAAAAAAAAAAAAAAAAAAAAAAAACACTTTAGAGCTATGATGTGCGAATGCGCAGGCTGATCAGAGCGTTCGTTGTACGCATGTGCAGTAATGTTTTACTTTCATATTGCGCCTCATGAAAAAATACGCGGAAAATTATTTTTGACACTTATGATGGACTGGATACAACTGCCTAAGGGAGAAAATGTTTGCGACTTCTTCTTTGCTTTGAACACCTAGCTCATATTCGACGTGCTCTTGATTGAGTATAAAGTGGTCAAAGAGGCGATTATTGGCGGCAGACAGCGGCAATAAATATGCATAAGAACTCCAATGAATGTAAGGCTGTACAAATGCATGCATGAACATATATCGCCGGTCCAATATAAATGAAATTCTATGCCGTAAAGTTCTCGAACACCCCGAATAAGCATATCTTCAGATCATTACGAAAACACGCCTATTCAAATATACAGAAAATTTTACCACCAAAAAATGAATATTTTCAGATAAAAAAATCTGATATTTTTTTATATTTCTGCTCAAAACATAGATTGTGGGTAGCCGTTAGAACCGCCTCGACGAGGGTTTAAGGGGGTACAAACTATATAGGCATGTTTTCGTGATGTTGTAGGGGTATTCAGAAGAGTATTTTTTTCTCATTTCTCCATGAATATATATGTTGTGGATACTCATTAGAAGCGCCTCGGCGAGGCGCTTCTAATGAGTGCCCACAACATATGTTTTGTGAAGAAATAAGAAAATCATCAATACTGGTTGGGTTAAAAGGCGTCTTATTTGGAGCTATAAAAGTATTGGAGATTAGTAAAGGTATGATCGAGTGGTACTTACATGTATTAGATTCCATTTAGAATGACCTGGTTGACGAACTTTTTATCACCTGTGATCCTGAATACCACGGAGGACCTGCAAACAAAATGATAATACAGTGAATCCTCATCACAGCGATGGCATTTGTTCCCAAAGATGGTGCCATTAAAATGAATTTGCTGTTGTAAATCCTTAAACACAGCAGAATGATACGAGTATGTAAGAAAGGGCTTGTTTTATTTTTATTTCCTCACAGAACATATGCTTGTTAGAATCACCTGACTGTGAATCGTCTTTTGTCTTACGTCTTTGAAAAATAATTAAAAAAAATTAGAATGCCGTCTGCTACAAATTTGTTTTGCGCTTTGCTTATGGTTAAATACACGCGTATAACAAAGGGTTTAAACCCTCACCTCACTCATATTCCAGACCAGAGGCACCCACGTTGGCTTTCTAAAACTTTACCATATTCGAACAATGAAATCACAGATGGCACATTGACACAGTCTGTTCAGGTTTTCTCTCTTCGCCTATATAACATAAGAATCTTGCAGACGATATGCGTATCATATTGCTGAGGTACTGAGCAGATTGAGCTGATATGATGGATGGTCTGAATCTTCGCTGTTCGCGAAAACTATATATTTAACAGATATTTCAGCGCGCGCGCTTGCGGTATGGGGCGCCGTTTTACTTTAAAAGTCTCCAAATCAATAGCATTTTTGAAGAGAGAATTTTTCGACAGCCATAAATTAATTATTGGATATCCATAAATTAACGAGTCTGAATATTGGAAATCGAATTATGGATATTAAAAATTCCGCAAGATTTTTGGGTAGCAAAAAAAAAATAAATAAATAAATAAAAAAATTAAATAGAAAAATAGATATCCAAAAGTTTATTTTTGGATATCCAATATTCACCCTTGTTTATGTCCAAATATCGAAAAAGGGATATCCAAAAATAATAGTTTGAGTATCCGAAAATCTTGCTGAATTTGGATATTCATAAGTCCATTTTTGGATAACCGTAATTCGATTTTTGATATCCATGATTTGATTGTTGTACATCAAAAATGATTTTGGATATCTATAATTGTTTTGTGATATCACAAAACATTATTATTGGATATCCAAAAATAAATTATGAATATCCATAAATTAATTATGGATAACCAAAATCGGGAATAAATAGTAAAACGGTGTTTCATACAAGTAAAAAATTTTAAATGAAAGTAAAATATTATATTTATCCTAAATATTGGGACACTGACTTCTTTCCATATTTGTTCTAAAATTAGAGTAATTTGTTAAATGCGTCTAACAAAATTGCTGAGTGAATGCAAACGGTATAGACCTTGATCTTCGGTGTCTGATCTAAGTCTACACTGCTTGCTGAGACGGTCTGTCCCAATCATTAGAGTTAATACTGTATTCTTATTTTCTCGAAAACAAGTCTATATAAATACTGAAATGATTTTTGGTTAAAGATCTTGGCTGGATTAGTACACATGTAAAAATAAACCTCAATATTTATTCCCAGTATTAAGTATTAAGGAAAATTCTGTATTGTTGGACCTTTTTGAACGTATTATCAAATACAAATGATCTAAATCGTTAAGTGATTAAGTCTTTGAAACGACTACTCAGGTATAAAACTTTTTCGCCAAAGTTTTCGGTCAGTGTTATGATTTGTAAAACGTTAGGGTAAGGGTTACGTATGTGTTTTAGTTTGTAAGTGTCTCGTGTACATATATACTTATTGACCTGGGCACAACATTTCCTTCAATTCTGCATGTGCGCCCAGCGAAGACTCTGATCAGCCTGCGCATTTGCGCAGGCTGATCAGAGACTTCGCTGTGCGCCTGACGACGGATTGGATTCTTGGCTACCCACAAAGTGACCCGCGGATGCGCAGGCTGATCTTCGCTGGGCTAGCATGCAATATTGTAGGACAAATTAGCAAGGGCCCCGCCGGTGGCTTTACATATGAAGAATGCCGTAAATATATAGAAGTAAGAAGGAAAAGTATCACAGAATAATCCGCCAACTCCACCAAATCATTCCTGAGCCCGAGACAATTTGAATGAAATAGAATGCACTATTTATCTGGAAAATGTGAAAAAATATCTTCATTTTTCATCTGATTTTTACCTACAGGTTGCTAAATCTCGGAAAGTATAAATGACTATCAACGTCAAACAAAAAAAAATCTTCGTACATGTGCGCCCAACCGTGATTCAAATCAACCTGCTTTTCCTCATGTAAAACTTTTTACCCGTGGTTATCCAGAATGCACCCGAGATTCTGATCAGTCTGCGCGGATGCGCAGGCTGATCTGAATCTTTACTGGGCGCACACGTTTAAAGGCACGTTTTCTGACGTTGAGTCTTAAATGTATATGGGATGGAACACATAAGCGGCGGTCCTCAAAAGTACCCGGATTAGGAAGTCTCAGTTGTTGCATGTGACATAAAGAAGACCCGCTAAACCTAAACCGTCACAGTACAGATAAGATATGGATTTTATAACGGTATGAATAAACATTATTTACTTGTGCAATCTATTTGGTTAGATCATATTGTTTTACAATATATTTTGGGAAATAAATCATGTCAAACCGTAAGAAATCAATGACCCAAATGCTCCATTAGCTGCAATAGTCAGAGCTGAAGATCAACAGATGACTGACAAAGCAGGGAAATGTCCCTTATGGCGTATACAACAAGCGAAGGTCCAGATTAGTCAGTACGCTAACGCAGTATGATCAGGGCTTCTCTTTTCGACTATACATTATACAGTACTCACTGATTCTGTAAGCTGGCAACGAAGGCCAAGATCAGACTGCGCGAACGCGCAGTCTGATCTGGGCCTTCGCTGCCAGCATACGCGATAAGGACCATCTTGGTATAATGTTGGCAGGGCAAACATAACATTCACTCACAGAAACAAGCAAAATATCAAATTTTATTCACAAAACAAGAGATTATCGAGTTTTTTTTTTGAAGTTTAAGACACCGATGGTCCTACATTGACCTTTGACCTTTTACGGCAAGATCATATTTGCTTCCCCATGCATTTGTATGGGCCCTGTACATTTATATGGGGAAAATATGTTGGGAATTCATCTTTTGGACATCACCGGTATAATTCAACTGAATTGAAACTTGAGCATTAGGGTGCCTAGTAGGCACAAAATAGCTAAAACTGAGCGGATCGAAAATCCAAGATAGGCGCCACAGCCACCATCTTGAAAGTCAATTTTCGACATCTCTTTCCAAACCTTTGGTCGCTTTGAGCCGAAACTTGCTCTGTAACAACAAGATGACTTCTGGATCGAAACCAGCTAAAATCGTGTCAATCGGAAATCCAAGATGGCCGCAATGGTTATGCTCCATTGAACAAGATGGCTGCCAGAGCTAAAAATAGAAAAGTCTTCAAACGACATCGTCCTTAGCCAATGGCTGTATTTCAAAATATTTGCACAGCAGTGTTCCTCCAACAGCCCTCTACCAAAGTTACTAAAATGGTTCTTCTTGGCTGAACAAAAATGGTGCCCAGAGCTAAAAATAGAAAAACCTTTAAAAGACTTCTCCTCGCAGCCAGTGGCCCGATTTCAAAGTAACTTCACAGAAGTGTTTTTCTTATGGCTCTTTACCAAAATTGCTAAAATGGTTCCTATCAGCTGAACAAAATGACTGCCAGAGCTAAATATTGAAGAAAAAACTTTAAATGACCTCTTTTGTTAGTGGCCCGATTTCAAAATGGTTTCACAGAAATGTTCCTCTTATCCCCTTTTACCAAAATTGCTAAAATCTATTTTTTTTTCAGCATTTTAACCTTGTAAGGAAGATATCACGAAAACTGTTAAAACCATTGCCTTGAAACTTGACAGGCTGATAGGGAATGATGAGTAAATGACCTGATTAACTTACAGCAGTTAACTCAGGTGAGCGATGTGGCTCATGGGCCTTTTGTTCTTATTTCTCCATGAAAATATCATCCCCGGTTATCTAGGTATGATCCATTACGTTACACTTCATTCACCACGGGGTGATGAATGAAGTGTAACGTAATGGATCAAACCTGTGGTACCAAGGATGTGAAAATATAAGTTGTGGGTACTCATTAGCCGTATAGTAGTTGGACGGGAGCCAGTCCAGGAACTCATTACAAGCGCCTCAGTTACATATGTTTAGTAGAGAAGTGAGAAAAATATCGATACTTTTCAGCTGAATAAAAAAGCGTTTTATCTGGAGCTATGCACTGTCGTCGCTGGCAAGCATGACTGATTTTGACTTCCAAGGAACCGAAGTTAAATGTCAATCTAATAATGAAAGGTTATTGAATGACAAGAAGAAGTAGCGAGAATAAAATTAAACGACGATCAGACAGAAATAACCAGAAGGCAGACAATAAATCAAGCTCCTCAAAGACCACGCAGTTGGTGCGATATAAACAATTAAAATGATGACCTTAACTGGTCTGGCTCTTTCATACAAAGTGTAAATAAGTGATTGTTCTGTACTTTAATAGTATTTTGAACAAGTTTTTCGCCCATCTAAACCCACTTTGGTTGAACAGAATATCAGAAGAACTGTAGGAGGAGGAAGCTGAAATGGGCCGCGCCTTAAGAAAACGTGTCTTTGGGCACATGCGGACAGCGAAGGTCCAGATCAGACTGCGCGTCCGCGCAGTCTGATCTGGGCCTTCACTGTCCGCTAACAGAATCATTGGATACTACTGTATGCGTGAATTGAGAGCAAAGACCCGGATGATACCTTGCACATGCGCAGGACGATCTGAATCTGCGCATTCTGTGCATGTTAAAAGGCTTCTTTTCGCTTGACGTGGCCTATATGAGTAGGGAAGGACCGACACAAAGTCATAAATCGTTTTTCTCTGATCTGACTGACTTTTTTCATTTTTCAAAGTAGAATTAATGAAAACAATTATATTATCAGTTATACCAGCTTTAAAGCGTTGAGTAGGCGACATGGAAATAAGTTACACTTGACAGCAGAGATGAAAGGGAAACATGCACAAAGGGAGTAGACTACAAGTGAATGATCCTGGCAAATTTGCATTTCTCCTGTTCTGACAGTAACATGAGGGCCAAGTGGTCCTAGGTCATATACATCAGCAGATAAGGTTCGACCGGCCCCGATAGTTCAGAGGTAAAGCGTCCGCTTCAAAAAAGGAAGGTCGTGGGTTCAAATCCCGGCTGTGCCATACCAAAGGCGTAAAAATGTATTCGTAACTCCCTTGGCTGGCGCTTGCATTATCAAGGATCGTCCTCAGAAGATAAATGGCGGCAGGTAAGCATTTGTTAATGGATACTTTGTTTGGCGTATTAAAAGCTCTTAGCTACAGAGCTTATATTGTCTGTCTGTTTCTAATATTCGAGGTAAAGTTACGCTTCTTTATCTTCACTGAAGATCAGTGTTGAATTAGGTTTGTCAAACTACACACTAGAGCGATCAAAATATCTACATGGCCACTGTCTCAACGAGGCCTTCTTTTTATTTGACCCTAGTTCCTGAAGCAATATGACCCAGTTTCAAACTCTTATCTAAACATCACTAAGACAACGGTCAAATTGGTATGATAGGGTACATAAATGCTTATTTTTCATCTTTTTGTCTATTGAACTGTGAGCTAAAGATGTGACTCTTGTGTTGGACACATGTGCTGATATTGGTGAACCAATGTGGGAAGTCCTAGAAGAACACTAGATTCTTAAAAATGCAAACTTTTCAGGTTGAGCAATTCTGAACTTCTGATATTTTACTATATTCTCAGGGCAGATTTCAACCGTCCGTGAACCCTTTGTAAATATCCTGCCAGAAATACTAAAAGCGTAACATTTTTCCTTTCATTTGGACACACTTAAAATAATTCACAAGCAAGAAGCTCTGTGTAGACTTTGTTGACTGTTGACGAAATTTCAGGGGCTAAATGAGTGTGACCAAATGTCACCAAATACGCTACAATCTCCTTATAACACGGTTTGTTATAACACAGTTTTGGATATAACACGGTTCAAAGATGGATCCCAAAAATGTTTAGATTATATTGAAAAATGACCATTTTTATGGTCATTTTTCAATATAATCTATACATTTTTGTTTTGGATATAACACGGTTGTTTAACAAACACGGTTTATGCCATGGACCCCAACAATAGTGTTATAAAGAGGTTGTGGTGTACATGATGGATACGCAATACTGTTGCCACATTTCCGTGAGACAACGGTTTTTCTTGAGCTTATTACTGAACAGGTGTGGGTGTGGTTGCAGGCAGCATGCACAAAATCAAAGGATTTTCTTTCTAGCCTATTTTATGGCGATGAAACCCATTTGAATAATCACCACAGGCAACCGTTTTACGTCAACCCTATCACAGCAATGTTCAGTTTGGCTCCAAGTAACAATATATATTATGTCATGACACTGGAAAGTACTGGGTTGTTTTTCGATTTTTTGCACAGAATTTGCACTTTACTGACCAAGTAACCCAGTTTCAAAAGAAATAATAATAATAAAAAAACAACAACAACAACAACAAACATCAAAACAAACGTTCGAACAAAATTTCATGAAGATTGCCCCACAAATGAAACAAATATTAACAATGTTTTCCTAAGGTTTCATCTTTACAGTGGCCTAGTTATTAGTCCATGTGACCAAGTTTCAAACTTCACTAGAAAACACCAAGGCAAACATTCTAAGCATTCTTTTTTATGAACACCATCTTAAAATGTTGATCTAACTTGTACAAAAGGTTTTTCTTAGAGCCTAGTTGTAGATCCCATATGGTCAGTAGGGTAGTTGACATATTTTTACTTAAGACAAACTTTTTGATCATTTTTATCTATATCACTTTTATGTAGGTATCAATGTTCGATATGGTGTATTGTGAACTTATCATCACAGATTATTTCTATTCAGGCATACATGCCGCACATTCTGACATGCAACTTCAAGTTGCATTCTGCAATCTGTGTTGCTAAGTGTAAGTCAGTGAACAAGATAAGACTGCGGTTAGACTGTGCGGATGCCCGAAAGATATTTTACATGTTAACTTTATTTAGCGAGACCTAAGTATTCATTCAACTTGCAATTCACTTAATAATGGCTCCGTTATCAATTTCACAGATTTTATACAGACTTCAGTGATTGCTAACATCAGTTTTAACGGTGCAAACTCATTAGAGTCGCCGCAGAAATGATGTTGGCAAAGGTATACTTTTGGGAAGCTGAAGCATTTTATAACATGTTAATACAAATTGCTTAATGTTGTTCCCGACAAATCAGCTAATGCAACCTATTATATTATGTTATTTCTTGCCAGAGAAAATAAGTAAATATATTCTGGGACCACCGTATATACACTAATCATTCGAACAAACAGGTCTGAGCAAACAGTGTAGACCCAGATCAGTATCTGATTAGGGTATACGCCGTTTGCCATTTATTCATATTCATAATGAGCCGTCTCATCTGGATCTATACTGTTTGCCAGTCTGTTAATGATTTTGAGTAAGAATCCCTTTTGACAATAATGAACATGACCAAACACAAAGTTGGAAGAGTCCACTTTAGAAATTCAGGGGTGAAATGGTAAAGGTGTTTGAATATTTATGAATAGGCGCATTGTTTTTCGGTTTGGTTTACACGTATTTTATTTCATCAAAATCATAATACAGTCATACATACACACAATAGTCATTAGGATTTTTCTGTTTGTCAATATTACGTACACTTGTTGCATTACTATACTAACAGAATCGTGAAAATACATCATCTTACTATGATACGGCTAAAATTTACATTTCAGCTCTAACCTAAGAAAATTACCCTGATTGCATATACGTAGAGCAAAGGGCGAGACCAATCTATGATCAATGCTTTCGATTATTGCTTATAGAACCACTGGCTACTAAAGAATATATCAACGTAAACTGAAGGCCCTGACCAGACAGATGCGCAGGCTAACTAGACGTTCGCTGTTTGCATATGCGATCAGGACCTTTTGCGCATGACATTATCCATTTTTATATACCAAATCAATGTTGACCCATTCCTTACTCCAAATTCAATGCAACAGCTGTCATAAAAGTTAATTGGTAAACATCATATGGGCCACGCCCAGCGAAAAAAGTGCATTTGAGCATACGCAAAATGTGCAAATTATCATCCGGGCATTTGCTCTCCATTGAAGCATTCTATAGTATATGATTCTGTTTGCGGACAGCGAAGGCCCTGGCCAGTCTGCGCAGTTGCGCAGGCTGATCTGGGCCTTCGCTGTCCGCATATGGCCAAAACACGTTTTTGCATGGCGCGGCCTTTACATTGTATTTACCATAAGTTTTCGGACTGACAGGCCTGAGCAAATAGTCTAGACCAAGATCAGTCGCAGCAGAATGTGGCGACTGATTTGGGTCTACACTGTTTGTCAATCCATCACAACATTGCAGACAGATTTAGAGTTAGTCTTGTTTACTTTTAGGAGAATAATAAAAAGGTGTTGTGTTGTGTCCAAATATTAGGGGTATATACGGTGGAGCGAAAGCCGGAAATGTGCATTATGACGTAAAATAGTTCTTAAAATCTCCAGAAATAGCAATAGTCACGGATCATAGCCCTCCAATCTTACCAATGACGCCAAGAGGAAGAGAAAACAAACCCTGACAGACAGGGCACAGGCCACAGACCAAAGAGAAATATTGCAACCAAGCTCCCTATTCTCCAACAAGGCGATCACAATGCTAGACAGCTGTGAAAACCCAGAATATCAGGCATGCGTGCAATCTAGTACGTCAGAATTTTTCTTCTCTTTCTCTCTTTCGCCGTATGCAAGACAACTGATATGTAAGTGAACACCTAAAACCCGGCGTGGTATATTCAAAATTGTGGCAACTAGGTTATTTGGTCTGTTCAGCAGTATTATACATTGTAATGGGAACAACGTGAATAATGCAGTCTGATCAGAATTTTCACTGGGCGCCATCACGAAAACATGCCTATATAATTTTGACCCCCTTAAACCCTATTTTTATATAGTAAAACTGGGGTTTACAGGGGTATACATTATTTTTCTTATTCCTGCTCAAAAACATAGATTGTGGGTACTCGTACCCACAATCTATGTTTTGAGCAGAAATATGAAAAAATATCAGAATTTTTATCTGAAAACTTTCAGGTTTTGATGGCAAAATTTACAATATATTTGAATAGGCGTGTTTTCGTAATGATACCGGAGAGCCAACGAAGTAAATTTTCTTCATGCGGACAATGAATCATTGACTGCGCGGATACACGGATGCACAGGCTTATTGAGTCTATGTCGGCCGCATATGTCAGAACGTACGTTTTCTGGAGATGCAGCTCATACATGTATATTGTGACATCTTACTAGAATTGTATCTGACGGGATTTCGACGCATATGACTCCACGGAATGATGTTTCTTTCTCGAAAGCATATAAACCGCAACGTAAAAATGTACTTTAACCCATTTATGCCGAATGAAATCTTCCACCAGGTTCATTTCTAATAGAAGGGGTGTCTGGTTAGTTTTATTATAACCATGTTCTATGGAAATTCCTGTATTTAATGTAAACAATCTAGACCCTTATCAGACGCCGCGTTCTGCGGCGTCTGATTTGGGTCTAGACTGTTTGCTAATGTCCCATTAATGAGACGCTAGGCACAAATGGGTTAATTGAGAGATGTGCCCCCGACGATGACTCAGATCAATTGCACATCAGCCCAGTCTGATCAGAGTGTCTTTTCTACTCATCTGAAGAAACCTTTGATACTTGTCTGTCTGAAGAGCGCAAAGTAAAGGCTGATTAGACTCCGTGGATGTGCCGACTGATCTGACTGAGTACAAAAGTATATTAATGAGTCAGCGCATGACAGAACCTACAAAATGGCATGTGCGCCCAGCAAAGACTCAGATCAGCCTGGGCATCCGCCCAGTCTGATCAGAGTCTTCGCCGTGCGCTCAATAGGTAGCTAAGGACCCAAACATTCTTCGTCCGGCAGCGAAGACTCTGATCAGACTGGTCGGATGCCCAGGCTGATCTGAGTCTTTGCTGGGCGCACATGCCATTTTGTAGGTTTTGTCATGCGCTGGCTCATTTTTTACATTGCGGCACATATCCTGACATGTGTGCCATGAGCAAATCCTTTCGGTTTAGAGTAGATCTCTTCATTTCGAAAACATGCCTATTCAAATATACTGAAAAATTTACCAACAAAGAATGAAAACTTTCAGATAAAAATTCTGATATTTTTCATATTTCTACTCAAAACATAGATTGTGTGTACTCGTTAGAACCGCCTCGACGAGGCGGTTCTAACGAATACCCACAATCTATGTTTTTGAGCAGAAATAAGAAAAATAAAGTATACCCCTGTAAACCCCAGTTTTACTATATATAAATGGGGTTTGAGGGGGTCAAAATTATATAGGCATGTTTTCGTGATGTTCATAAGGAGACAATACAATTGTCCTTAAGAGACAATTTACATGAAGTAGTAAAGCCTATTTTCTGAGAAAAATAAGAAAATACTTTTTTTTTCTTCTAGAAAACAGGTTTTGATATTTCATGCAAATTGGATACAATTTGCATGAAATATCAAATCCAATTTTCTTGGAAAAATAAGACAAATATTTCAAAATGCCCCGTGCTAAAATTTTTACTCAGAATGCTGAGCGTTCGAGTTTTGCTTTCTTTGAATTTGTCGTCTGCTGAGTTTGCCCAGACAGGGTAAAGGTTAACACGAGTTTATGGGGAATCAGTAAATATCAGTGCTTTAAATGTAAAAAATGGCGTCTTTTCAACATCTTTGATTTAGATATTGAGTTTAGTGCTACACTTTTTATCGAATCTATGCTGTTATGCATTTCATTAATGATATAAGTTGCGATGATCAAAAAATCATATTGAATTACAAGCAAGTGGCTCCGGAAATCTTCACTGTAATTGCACAGTTATGCAATTTATTGTTACACATTGAACTATTTCGTGAGGTGCTTGAGTTTTTATATCTTCTAAATTTGGCAGCCCTACAAAAAGAATTTTAAAATTGGGCCAAAATAATGCTAATTCATAATTATCAAACACAATGAAAATGCATTTACATGATGGCGTGAATTTGATTAAAACCTGTAGTCATCTGTGTCATTTTTGTGGTGGTATAAAAATAGCTCCCCTTTAACGAAAAAAAAAAGGTGTCTGTCTAGGTTTGCGATGACAATCTTCACTTTGAGTATTGAACAGATCGACAAAAAATATTTGTTGTACTTTAAACCCATTTTAGTTTGCAGACCCTCTAAAGGGTACTTGGCAAACAGTGCAGACCCAGATCAGACGCCGCATTCTGCGGCGTCTGATCAGGGTCTCCACTGTGTGCAAATAGTTTAACCATTTCTCTCTAAGATTATCCAAATCGCATTGACTGACATACCTAAAATTGAAATTTGACTCTTCCAATATAAAGTGTCGGGGAAGTTTATTCAGTCTACAATGGGTTAACTAATGAAATCATCTATGAGACGGGGCACAGTATTTCCTACAAGATTGTATGTGCGTTTCAGATCAGCCTGTGCAACCTAGCTGTCCGCCCGAAGACACTTTGGATCCTTCGCTACCCACGGAATGCCCTGTGTAGACTCTGATCAGACTGCGGAAAACCAGTAAAGAAAAGCGAAATAGAGGTGGATGAAGGGAAAAGCGAATGACAGGGTAGAAACAGAAGAAATACTTAAATGCCAGGAGGAAATGTCAAAACAGAATCTGCTCTAAAGGGGATCTGGTCTAAAATGAAAGAAAGAATGTGCTCCTTTTCTTAGGGCAAGAGGCTTGGTATATTCAAGTTAATCACAAAAGTTGTCTCCTTTGTAAAAGATGGCGGATACATGTAATCTACAAAGTGTTTCTTGTCACCTTTACGCTTAGCACTCTGGGTATAATTTTCAGCAGACGAAAGTTTGATATATATTTTCCCCGAAAACAGGATTTGTATTTCAAAAAGTAAATTGTCTCCAAATTTGTTTCAGAAAAAAATGAACAAGTAGGTTGGCTATGAAACGCGCCCTCTACTTAACCTTTCTCTGGGCAAATTCAACAGACGACAAATTGATTATATTTCTTTTTTTATTTTTCCCAGAAAATAAGCTTTGCCATTTCACGCCAATTGCCTCCTAAGGAATTTGCATGAAATGTCAAATCTTATTTTCTGGGAAAAATAAGAAAATATATTTCAACATGTCTTCTGCTGATTTTTTACCCAGCATGCTTATCGTTAACTTTCAGTCCTGCTGATTTTTTCTTAAAGTCCTCATTAATATCAAAACCCATACGTGATAAAAGGACCATTATGCCAAATGCGAACAGCGAAGATCAAGAATAGCCTGCACTTCCACGATGTCTTATCAGGCTCATCTTTTTTCGTTGATTTTTTTCTGCAAGAGACATTTATTCTGTAAGAGGGTCCACGAAGGCCCTATTCAGACCATGCGAATGCGTAAGCTGATCTGTCTGGACAGTTCACATATGATATGAAGGCCCGCTTATCATGCTGTGGTCCTTATATACCACAAGTATTGATAGAAAAATAAGTTTATATATGATCATCGCCACGGAAAACAGCGCCTTAACGAATATGCGAACAGTGAACCCCTAGATCACATCGTGGAAAGTGTGATCTATCATGGACTCCGTCGCCCATGAGTTGATTCTTCAATGTTCGGTCTTTGTCCAGATGAACAGTGAATACAATTATCACTCTGTTCGGATATGCAGCTCATCTAGGTCGTGGCTGTTCATGCATGTGCCAAACCCCTTTGCTATATGACCGGTGCGGTTTGTTTCATCTTTTATATCGGTCGTAACTGCTAATAAGTAAGAATTACGCTCCAGATAAGAGGGGGTACACTCATAGTATATTTCTCATTTCTCTTCGAAAACATATGTTGTGGGGTACTCATTAGAAGCGTCTCACTGAGGCGCTTCTAATGAGAACCCACAACATATGTTTCGTGCAGAAAGAAGCAAAGATATCAGTACTTATCGTTGATAAAATGGTCTTATTTGGAGCTATCTAAGAAGGAAAAGTAGACTGGCTCCAGTCTCCAGTGACTAACTATTCTTAGTTATAATCCTGTTTGATAATCAACTAAAATAAAACCAAAATAATGTCATGACTATAAAGGCTGGTCAGTAGTAATAGTGTAATGAAATAAAAGTGTTCAATGTTTACTAGGTGCTAGGCTGACTATTCACATGAAATGCCCAGCCTTATTTTCTGTAGAAATGCCCCAAAAATCAGAATATCGTTTCTTCAGCTGTGATGAGCACGTTAAGGGTTACATGTAAGCTCGAACAAGCACACAGCCCAGTCTAGGATTAACTCTGAGGTAATTTTCAGTGCAGTAAACAAAAGTTAACTAGACCCATTAATAATCCCATTAAATTAACTACTCAGTGGAAAGTAGACCTTCCCTATATTAGACCCAGACAAAAATCTCTGGTCATTCATGTGTTTTAAATAACTTTTATATATAATAATTTGTTAGGATAGGCATCCGTTTAATTACAGATTTTGAAGGAGCGCCAACGAGGATAACTATTAAAACTACTTTCATTACATTTATCATGTACTTACATACTTGAAAAAAACAACAACAAAAAAAAAAACAAACAAATAACAATAACAAAACAATTAAATTCAATTTTATTGTACATGTATTCTGTGACAGCAGAAAGATGCAAAACATGAATTTAGATAAGCTTAGCAAAAGATCATGCGCACAAATCAAGAACACGCGAGAGTAATCCGCCAACTTGAATTTTCGTAATCGAACCTTGTAACTACGTAACCGTGTGACGTACATTGTATTGCTTAAGAGGAATAGTCAACTACCAATGGGGAGGACAGGTAATAATACTGATAATAAAAATCATAATAAAAACCTCATTTATGCAAAAATTCGCTCAATGAGGGTGTTAGAAAAGAAATAAATTATTCCGAACCGTGGTGGAAGACACCTTTTCGCTTGGTGCGGCCCATAATGACTTCGAAATTTTAGCTGTGTGAAAATGAACTTTTTCTCTCTCTCTCTCTTTTTTTTTTTTTATCTTATTTTGATTTATTATTTATTTATACAATATTTAAAGGGGTTGCACAATAATCATATTACATGTGACCTTGACATTGAGGCCAATGATACTGCACTCAGCAGGCACATGACGTTTATACAACATCGGCTCAACGTCGATGCAACGTCATGACGTTGCATCGACGTTGAGGCGACGTTGTATTAACGTCATGTGCCTGCTGGGTGAAGCTCAAATCAAATACTGTTCAAGTAAAGGGAAGCTCTACACAAAAAATCTTGGCTATTCAAGGAGTGACCAGTGAAGACTGGTTAGTCTGCGATGATACACAGGCTGATGATATAGGTTTTCACATGTCCGAACGTACGTTTTTCTTTCGCTGTGGTTCAAATAATGTTTCGGCCTGTTTTCTATTCATTCTGGTTGGGGTGAGTATATTTTGTAATTGTCTAACTACAACAGAACATACTACATGTATTAACGCTTATCATGGTTGGTTTGTTTGTTTGTGTTGAGGTTTTACGGCCCAGTCAACCCAATGGGGTCATGTCGAGCGCGGTCAGTTTACCTAACCACACGTTTACTGGGCAGGCTTAGTCCTCTAAGCGGTTAACCAGTACTGTGCACATTCTTTCGCCAGAAACTGACAACTGCCCTTCTTGAATCAGCGGAAGGGAGTGAATGACCGTAGAAAATATTTCATGATCAATCTCCACGAAAGAATGTTGCCGACCTCGGCGGGGGTTGAAACCGCGACCTCCTGGTCTCCAGTCGGACGGCGCATCCAACTGAGCCACCGAGGCCGGCTTATCATGGTTGGTAACATTTCAGCACACATTTTGAGAAATCTGCTTCCTTATTTTTCCCAGGAAATAGGCCTTGATATTTCATGCAAATTGTCTCCCGAGGAGACATTTGCATAAAATGTCAGCGCCTATTTCCTGGAAAGAATAAGAAAATATGCTGTCGAGTGCTGAATTTGCCCAGATAGTGGTAAGGGTTGATCAGATTTGTCATGTATACAGTACTAAAACGTCTGGAAAGGTGACAGACAAAACAACTGGTCAAGGGCGGTGTTATATTTTCGACATGTCAATACACTTTATAGCTAATTACTTCCAAATAATTGACCGGACAATAATCTGTATACAGACCTTTGTTTATCGTTCACTACAACAGTATTTATTTCTATATTCATTTCATGGCGTGTCTTGTTACGTTTTGCTTTCTTATAGTACTGATTACTGTCTGTCTAGAAGTAAGACATGATATCCCAAAAATGTATAGATGATATTGAAAAATGACCATAAATGGTCATTTTTCAATATAATCTATACATTTTTGTTTGGATATAACACGGTTGTTTAACTAACACGGTTTATGCCATGGACCCCAACAATAGTGTTATAAAGAGGTTGTGGTATACTGACAATTCCAAACACATATACGGATGGCGGACATCTATGAACTGTGTACCAAGCAAGTTTATATAAAGTGTAACCCAGTATTCCTCCATAATACACAGTGAAAACACTAGTATTCATGATAGGGTGGGGAAAGTGGGGATGTGTGTGGGGGGAGGGGGGGGGGGGGGGGCGGCCTGAAAGTGTATCCATTCCCCTTAACTACTTGGTTCTTTGATTTTAATGCGTGAAAAAAGTAGCAACCAAAAAGGCCTAAATTAGTGTCCAACTGAATTTTCCGAGAAACCTTAGTTAGTTCCGAAATAGCAAAGATATTTCTAGTTATTATAATATTCCGAAATTCTTTTTTTTTTTGTTTTTGAGTTTTATGGAATAAAACGAACTATAATTTTAGAGGCCTCTGGATTAAGAACAAACATGTATGGACAGATACCCAAACAAGCTTCCCCCTACCCCTACTGACACCCAGTTATTCAGTTCCTTTTGTTATCTCTGCTAATTGGATCGCTTAGTAAATTGAGCCGCAACGTCAGAAAACGTATCTTCGGACATTTCCGGCGAGCAAAGATTCAGATCAACATGCGCATTTGCACTTGGCACATTTTGGATAGCCAGGGATGCAAAGGTTCTTCACGCGGACAAGACTGTTTAGAGTGCGAGGATGCGCAGGCTGATTTGAGTTTTCACCCAGCAAATACACAACGTCCCAACAACGTCGCTGCAACGTCGTGACGTTGCAGCGACGTTGTAACGACGTTGTTGCGACGTTGTATGTTTGCTGGGCATTGGGGGTATATTTTCTCGTGCTGTGACTCCGTTACAGAAGCAGTAAGTCTGTAAACAATTTTAATTACATAATGGACCAACCCCTGTGTAACCTTGCTTCTGTAATTCAAATAAATTGTTTAAACATGGTGCAGATTAGGACAAAACAGTTTGGCATTTATTTGCATTGTTTTTGCTTTGTTTTGTGCCTCTTTACACTTTTTCGTTTCTCTTTTTCGTAGTTAAATTACACGAAAGTAATAAAACAAGTAAAGCTTACTTAAGAATAAATAATGTATTTTTCTTTTTTGCTTATTGTTTAACATATGTTTTCTTTTTAAGTAGATAGGTAGAGAGAGAGAGAGATAGATAGATAGATAGATAGATAGATAGATAGATAGATAGATAGATAGATAGATAGATGGGCGGGCGGGCGGGCGGGCAGATAGACAGACAGATAGATAGATAGATAGATAGATAGATAGATAGATAGATAGATAGAAGTAACCAATGCACTCGATTGCCCTGTTCTTTTTGAACTTATAAAGTTATAAAGGACCCAGCATCATCTTTTAATCCTATCAGAGTAGTAGTATTAATTTATTTGATAAAGTGTCATACATCGATACATGTATGTACAAATATACATATCATAAAAGAAATTATTAGATATATTGATCCCTAAGTTCTTCCCAGCAATATGACAAAAACTTACGGTAATCTTAAAATTGTCATTTTGCAACATCAGATCAATGAAAGTTTACGAGGAAACCTCAAAAGATATATGGGCTGTGTCAAGCAAAAAAGTGCCTTCGAGCATGCGAAAAAGGCACAGTCAAAATCACCATGCGCATGCGTAAAGTATCATCCGGGCCTTTGCTCTCCATTCATACATTCTATACTATTCAATGATTCCGTTAGCGGACAGCGAGGGCCCTGATCAGCCTGCGCGGATGCGCAGGCTGATCTGGGCCTTCGCTGTCCGCATATGCCAGAAAACAAGTTTTCGCATGGCGTGGCCTAATACTATCTAAAGTACTTAGATAACTTTTCCCACATGGAATAACAAAGGCGGACTTATACAATCGCAGACCGTTTTTAGCATCTACATGATTTATGATGCCAGAACAGAGTCCTCATCCCGTCTGCGGATAGTGAAGGCATGGTTCAGCAGGCACATTTGGCGGTCTGATGAAAAAACATTCATTGGCCGCTTACAGAACCAGTGTATTGTAAAGAACCATAGGTCTAGATTAGAGTGGGTATCAGGTCAGTATTTTTCTTATTTGTCCACGAAAACATATGTTGTAGGTACTCATTAGAAGCGCCTCGACGAGGCGCTTCTAATGAGTACCCACAACATATGTTTTCGTGGTTAAATAAGAAAAATATCAATACTTTTGGAATGAAAAAAGCGCCTTAAGTAGAGGTATGAGAACTCATGTACAAAGATGGCGCAGTGTAGTCGAACTTCAATGGCCCAAACAATGGGACCATGACAGTTTATTCTAGATACGGGCGGAACTGTGATTTACCTTCAGTGGCTCGAACTAGGTCAGAAGAATTTGGTAAATTAGGGATGTCGTTTCGATCTTCTATAAAATAATGGTATTTGAGTGAATTCATTAGAATCGCCCCGATGATGCGATTTTGATAAGTACGCACATCATACATATTCATAATGAAATTAATAAAAATAAAATTCTTTAACTACCCCTAAAAATTCGTTTTCTTGAGCTATAGGAAGAAATTTCTAGACACTCAAAAGCAAGTTCGGATCAGCCAAGGTAATCAAGCAATCCATGTTCGAGTGATTGCCCAGCAAACACACAACGTCAGAAACAACGTCGATACAACGTCGCTGCAAAGTCGTGACGTTGCAGCGACGTTGTAACGACGTTCCTGCGACGTTGTATGTTTGCTGGGTGAAATTTTACTGTGCTTGGTTGATCGAATACGCAATAAGGCCGCTTTTCTTATGACACTGTTCATAGGGTCAGGGAGTGAAGATGAGCTGCCCTCCGCAGAACCTGGAATTCAAACATACATAATTTTGGCTACGTCAAGCGAAAAAGTGCCTTTCGAAAATACACAAAAAGCGCAGATTCAGATCATCCTGCGCATATGCAGCAAGTATCATGCGGACCCTTGTCTCCCTCCGTTCATACATTCTTTTAGCGGACACGGAAGGCGCTGGATAATACTGCGCGGATGCGCAGGCAGATCTTGGCCTTCGCTGTCCGCATATGCCCGAAGACACGTTTCGCATGGTGCAGCCCATTTATCCTGAATATTCGGACAGGAAGACCCAGAGCAAACTGCCCCAAAGGAGCAGTTTAATAAGGGTCTACACTGTTTGCCCTTCCGCAAGCATTCTTTAGACATCACCAGGCAGCCAAACTGATTTGATCACAATGTAGAATTTCGGTTAGGAGTCTTAATGTTAATGGTAATAATGATACACGGTCATCGGAGACCGGATTAAGCCTGTGTTCAGTATGACCAGTCTATGCTGTTTGCCTCTATGAATTTTAAGTCCATGCAGTATCTTTAAGAACCGTATAGATCTTGATGAAACTGTAGGGGTTGTTTGCGTTTACGCGGTTTCAGTCGTTACTAGTAAGCTGTTTTTTTTTTCTACATTAGAGCATAGCTCCAGTATAGAGTGAACATCAAAATAATACCTTTCTTATTTCTACATAAAGCATATACTATGGGTACTCATTAGAAGCGACTCGCCGAGCCGCTTCTAATGAGTACCCATAACATATGTTTTTCATTGAGAAATAAGAAAAATATAAAGCATTTATCAGTTGTATAAAGAGCATTATCTGGACCTATGTGGAAGATTAGCAAATGAAACATCAAGGAAATATCTCAGGGTTATTGTCCGACAAGAAGAACAAATGTGTACAAGATTCAATAAATCAATCAAAACAAGGATTCCGAAATCTGACGAACATTTTTCTTTTCTGATAAGCCAATGTTCTCTGTGAACAATATACTGAGGTAAAGAGTGTTAGATAGTGTTTGCTCATTTCTTTTGTTTATAGCTGCAGACTTTTCGTACCACAAAAGTAATTTTCCAAATGTATACAGTCAACCGTCTTTATATCGACATTGGATACAACGACAAATTAGCTATAATGGTAATTTGATTAACAGAAATCCTTCACACACGAGGTGATATTTCATAAGAAATTATGCAAAAAATATTGCATTTAATACTTCAAGAAGCATGTGTTTTGGATATTTGTTACAATCGCCTCAATGCGGCGATTCTAAGAAATATCCTCAATATGTGTTCTGGGCGGAAATGAGAATAAAGCAAGCTCTACATATTATTTTACTGCTTTTTAGGATGAATTTACATTAGCAGATTCATTTTAATGGCATCTTTGGGAACAAACGCTATCGCTGTAACGAGGGTCAATTCTACTCGTACATGACGGACAGGTATTCATATTCCATTAAGTAAAAATATAAAACATGTACCTGTATTCCCCAATATTATATAGTGAAAATATAGATATTCGTGGGTAAACTTTATTAGGCGGAATTTCAGAACTAGCAGCTTTTAAACGTTTTCATTTTGTTTCTAGTAACCTTTGAATTGCATAAATATGTATTTATGTGCTTAATAACCAAAGTATCCGTTATTTCCTATATTATATGGTGAAAATTTCATTTTAACCTACGTCTAGATAAGAGGGTTATCCAGATATTTTTCTTATTTCTCCACTCAACTTGCATTGTGGGTTAAATGCCTTAATGCCTACGCCCACGACCGTAGACAATATTAATGTTTGTCATTGTTCCGGAAGTATTTTATGAAAGGTCATGGACTGGTTCAATGCTATTTCCATGGACTGCTCATCGTCAGTATTAGTCTACTCTTGTGCAACAACTGTGTGCTAAGCAAACGTTTGCTAAGCGTAGACCGAGCTTTTTGTGAAAGCTAATACTTGTAATACAGCAAGGCTAAGAAGTGTATATTTTACATAATGTACTGTAGTATGACTCTTTCAAGGCTTAATGCTACAGACAGCAATAGATCAACTTATATTAAAAAGAATAATTGTCTGAGGCAATGATCAAAGTTGACCAAATGAGAAGAATTGCTAATCTTTAAGTTAAACTATGTGTTTAAGGAAAACTGGTAAGCTTTCAAGGAGACAACTCTGTCAAATTGCTTTTACTCCCTTCCGAAAGGGCTCTACTCTAAAATGACAGAATTTACTACTCCCCTTGAGAGTAAATTCTGTCAAGTTAGAGTAGACCCCTTTTCAGGAGGGAGATAACATGACAGGGCTGAATCTTTATTGCTTCTGTTACTGTTACTATTCAATGTGGTGGCGAAAACCACATACTCTTATCAGACGGTGCCGCACTCTCTGAGTCTGGTCTGGTTTACATGCCTATGTAATGTTGACCCCCTTAAACCCCACTTTTATATAGTAAAACGGGGGTTTACAGGGGTATACCTTATTTTTCTTATTTGTGCTCAAACACATAGATTGTGGGTACTCGTTCAGAGGCGGTTCTAACGAGTACCGACAATTTATGTTTTGAGCTGAAATATGAAAAAATGTCAGAGTTTTTTTTATCTGAAAAATTTCAGTTTTTTGAGCCGCTGAAATTGTCTATATATTTGAATAGGCGTGTTTTCGTAATGAAACAGGTCGAATTATAGGTCAGATATCCAGAATACTTTATATTAAAAACTGTAGGAATGTTAAAGATCATCACTCCGCAGTGAAAGCCAAAAAATTCTCTCAATTTATTGAAGCTTAGCCTTTCAGCTGATGACATTTTGAAACATGTTTTCTTTTTTATCCCATGAAATTAGCATTTTCATGCAAACTGTCTCTAAAGCAGTAGACAATTTCATGAAGTACATGCATCGACTCTATTTTCTGGGGAGAAAAACAAGAAAATTATTACAAATTTGTCGTCTGCTGCTTTCGCCTATAGTGTTTTAAAAGGTGATCGTGTGGATTGATTGAATATACATATTAAAGGTCTGATATACTTTGACCTTTAAAATCGTATCTGAAATCTCTATTTTACTCTTGTTTATGTTATAACTATTACAATATCAATAAAATCACTGTAAATATTTTTCCTTAACAGTAGTATGGTATAGGTATAACTATAACATTGTCCGGTGACCTGTGACTTCTGGTTTCAATTTTTTATATTACGTAATACAACAGGGAACTACAAGCCTCAGGTCACCGGACAAGGTTATATTTTCCCTAGAGTCAAGTCACATATCTTTTTAAATATTGTAGATAAAGATGAGACGGCCTGTGCGTTTTCGAATTCACAGTACGAAAACACGCCTATTCAAATATATTGAAAATTTTACAACCAAAAACGGGAATAATTCCAGATAAAAAATTCTGATATTTTTTTTTTCATATTTCTGCTCAAAACATAGATCGTGGGTACTCGTTAGAACCGCCTCGTCGAGGCGGTTCTGACGAGTACCCACAATCTTTGTTTTGAGCAAAAATAAGAAAAATAATGTATACCCCTGTAAACCCCATTTTTACTATATAAAAGTGGGGTTTCAGGGGGTCAAAATTATATAGGCCTGTTTTCGAATTCAAAGAGGAGTAGGCACGATCATTTTCAATTCTGTAAACTTTTACCACTCTATCGGCAAATTCAGTAGACGACAAACTGACAATATTTTTCTTATATGTCTCAAAAAAAAAAAAAAAAAAAAAGGGTTTGACGTTTCAAGCAAATTGTTTTCCCTAGGAAACAATTTGCATGGAATGTCAAATCCTATTTTCTGGGAACAATAATAAACGCTTTTATAAATGTCGTCTGCTGATATATATACATGTATTACCAGCAGGCTATGCGCTAAGCGACTCTCCTTCGGCCTGCAGATGTTGTGAGTAACGGTAACCTAATTAGTATTTTTTTATTTGGTTGTCTTCAACCTTATATCTCTGAGAAAGTAATCTGTAACATTACAGAAAAAGAACTTTGTCAGAAACCTGTGAACTTCATTAAAAAATAATCATGTTTAGAATTTCTGCTGAGTGATATTCAGGTTGGGAGCCGATACAACAGGTGTGAAAATTCCTTTAGTTTTTATACATGTTTACCAGCAATTTTATTTATTTTTGTCTAAATTGATGTTTTATAAAACTTACGCTTGATGCAGACAGTCGTTAGGTTGTCTTAAGCTGGAGTGGATTCAATCCAGTCAGGTGGGCTTTAGCAATACAACGTGAAAAATGAGCCTTAAGATCATGATATATACGTCCAGCGAAGACTCAGATCAGCCTGCGCGATTGCGCAGGCTGACCAGAGTCTTCGCTGGTCGCTCTGCGGATAGCCAAATACCCAATGCTTCTACACGAGGATAGTGGATACTCTGATCAGACTGTGCGGCTGCGCAACTAATCTGTGCCTTTCAAAGGCGCACGTGTCATTTTATTACGTTGTGGCCCTTGAAAGAATGCATTACGAAAACATGCCTATTCGTAATGCATTCTTTCAAGGGCCTATAACTGGCCTATTCTATTATACAGAATATTTCACCACTAAAAACTGAAATTTTTTCATATTAATATTCTGATATCTTTTATATTTCTGCTCAAAACAGTGATTGTGGGTACTCGTTAGAACCGCCTCGCTGAGGCGGTTCTAACCAGTACCACAATCTATGTATTGTGCAGAAATAAGAAAAATAACGTATACACCCTGTAAGCCCCAGTTTTACTATATAAAAGTGGGGTTTAAGGGGGCCAAAGTTATATAGGTATGTTTTCGTGATGACTGAACATTAATCCGTCTTCTGTGGACTCTTCTGACAGCAGAATCGGAAGAGTCCATTATATATTTGCCATGGCAAGTATAATACAGATCGCATCATATTGATAAGACAGCTCGCATTATGTTGCGTCGTAGCATTGTCAAAGGTACAATTGGCAGAGGCCCAATTTTCGGACCATTAGAATTAAAAGGTTAAACTCTTCATTCAGAGACATAACATAGTCTCCCACTCCCCATAACCCACAAAGAAACAAAATGTTTTCCTTACTAGTATGTGTAGCCTCTTTTCAGAAAGGACGCATCAAATCAAATTCCTTTCTGTTGCTGACCTCTATAGAAAAGAGATTCCAACCTAATCAACATTGTCAAACAGCAGGCATTATACGCTATGCAAAACATGATGAGCTGAGCCGGGGCGCAGCATTTCCTACAAGACTGCATGTTGCGCCAAGCGAAGACTCAGATCAGCCTGCGCATCCGCGCAGTCTGATCAGAGTCTTCGCAGGGCACCCTGTGGTTAGCCATGAATCCATAGCGTCTTCAGGCGGACATCGAGCAATGTGATCAACCTGTGCGGATGCGTAGGCTGATCTGAGTATTCGCTGATCGCACATGCAATCTTGTAGGAAATGCTGTATCCCGGCTTAACTGTTGACATCTCATATGAAAACCTTGCCTCAGCTTCAAACATGTTACCTCATATTTTTCAAAAGAAAACTTGGACTGACAATTTCAGCTGAACCAGTGTGTTGCAGTTCCAGCTCATCTTTTTAGATAAAAATACATTTTTGTAGGCGGCGGCTGAAATCGTTTTTTTTATGAAATATTAATGATATATTTTATCGTTGAAGCACAGATACCATAAAACTAGTGAGAGACGATGAGCTGATAAAATTTCAATTGAATGAATGCAAGTAATGTAGGAAAGAAAGTTACATAAAGGTCTCCTGCTGTTGCTATGTTAGCTTCCTCGTGGATTATGATAGCTTGATGCGAATTGAAAAGATAAATTTCTTCATAAATGATTAACATGTGAACTTTTTTTTATACCGACACCCACTGAATACCAGCATTATACAGCCGAAATATGGTCCACTAATTTCGCGATTAAGGTGACTTGATTAACTTTCCAGGGAGGTAACTCAATTGTTTTATCTCTGTTTTACTCTAAACGAAAAGAATTTGCCCCCCTTGACATCACGAAAACATGCCTATATAATTTTGACCCCCTTTAACCCCACTTTTATATAGTAAAACTGGGGTTTACAGGGGTATACATTATTTTTCTTATTTTTGCTCAAATCATAGATTGTGGGTACTCGTTAGAACCGCCTCGACGAGGTGGTTCTAACGAGTACCCACAATCTATGTTTTGAGCGAAAATATGAAAAATATCTGATCTTTTTATCTGATTTTTTTTTCAGTTTTTGAAGGTGAAATTTTCTATATATTTGAATAGGCGTGTTTTCGTAATGATTTGCTAATTCTTACCTCATGGTAGCAAATTCTTACATTTTTAGAAGTGACTTCGTGTGCTAGAAAGCAAATAGGAAATCATAAAAGTTGTTTCCGGTGTGAAACATGGCGGAAAATCTCCCAGAAAAGCAACCAGTGAACACAAACATTTTAAACAGATATAGCACACAATCACTGCAACAGCATCCTTTGAAAGACAACGAAGCAATGAGAGCATGTTGAGTCGATTGTCGCTGAGTGTAGGCTGGTCCAGAACTGGGACGTGATGGTTTCATTTAATCCTTAGCTTCCTGTAATTTAAGCAAACAGTGCCGACCCAGATCAGACGCCGCAGAACGCGGCGTCTGATCTGGGTCTGCACTGTTTGCCAATGTGCCAGTCCAGGTTTTACAGATAACCCCTATAACACTGCACTCTAACATCACAGTGACAAGAATATCGTGGCTTTAAATAACCGTTATCTGGACTTCGTCTAACGCGCTTTTTTATTTCATTGGTCAATGATAATCAAGTGGACAACTTTCTTGAGGAAAATTTGGCGTTTGTGTACCATGGCTCGTATGTAAACAATCGACCCCATAACTGGCTGTCGCGGAGATTTAATGTATAGTTATAATGTATGATAAAGGAAAACAGCATTTTGTAAAATCAGGCCCCGAGGTTATAAAACCTTTTTTTTTATGCTCAACTCAGCTGAGCATGAAATTTTCGCTGCTAATAAATTGAAAATGCCTACAAATGAATGGTTGGCATTTTAATATTTATTAGAAGAGAAATTTTCGTCCTCAGCTATGTTTAGAAAGAAAAAAATGCAACAATTAGTAATTTGAGATTTACATTGTACATGTATTAGTGGGCCAAGTTTCATGCTCAGCAGAGTTGACATTACGAAAACACGCCTATTCAAATATACTGAAAATTTTACCACCAAAACCTGAAATTTTTCAGACAAAAATTCTGATATTTTTTCATATTTCTGATCAAAACATAGATTGTGGGTACTCGTTAGAGCCGCCTCGTTGAGGCGGTTCTAACGAGTACCCACAATTTATGTTTTTTGAGCAGAAATAAGAAAAATAATGTATACCCCTGTAAACCCCAGTTTTACTATATAAAAGTGGGGTTTAAGGGGGTCAAAATTATATAGGCGTGTTTTCGTGATGCATAGATGGACATCGACGGAATGACTGTATCAACCCTAATAAAATAAAATAAATTAAAATGAAACGAATAATAAATAAACGCTTGTAATTTGAAACTATGAATTCGTAGATATGGCCGACAAAGAAAAATGTGTTCAAAGAAACAAAAAATATTAACCCTTAAAAGGCCAATCACAACTGCATCAGATGACATTTTGATTTTTTATTTTATTTTTTTTCGAAGAAAATAAGATTTGACATTTTACATGAATTCTCTGCTTGGCAGACGATTCGCATGAAATTCCAAGTCTTATTTTCTCTGAAAAAAAAAACAACAAAAAAACAAAAAAAAAAACAATGAAAAACAAAAAAACTAGAATGTCGTCTGCTGCAAGTTTTACTTGGCACTTTAAGGGTTAATATTTACTCCATGTAGTTTTGAACCCAGCATACTTTTAAGAAATGCAAGTCATAAGCTTTTCATACTGGCGCCATTACTACATGGTGTGATGGTCTAAAAAGTGAACTGAATTTATTAAACGAGAAAAATATGAACCGAGTCAGTCCTGTCTATCGGTCCTTAAGTTTGGGGGAAAAATTGAGATTTTCCTCCATATAGGGAAATCTTCCGCATAGCTGTCGGTCTTAGTCATATCCTTGATTTAATTTTTCTTTGACAGAAGAAATCTTCGCATATTAAAATGAGCTACGTCATATGAAAAGGTGTCTTCCGGTCATATGCGGACAGCGAAGGCCCAGATCAGACTGCGCGTCCGCGCAGTCTGATCGGGGCCTTTGCTGTCCGTTTGTAGGCTGATCTGGATCTTTACTGTTCGCCTATGCCCAGATAATTTTTTTTCGTGGTGCGCCTGGAATAAATGTACTATGTAAGAAGAAATTTCTCAGAGGTACACCATCAATCCTTTCTGTCCCACTGGCGCAATGATAGTTTTTTTTATAAACAGTGTAGATTCTGGCGAGAGAGCTCTTGATGAGCCATCTCATCAGGATCTACGATGTTATCTACATGTATTTGGTCACTGAATTTTCTGTATCAGAAAGTGTGTCATAAGGTACATTTTCTCACGTTGAGGTTTAATAAGTAAAGATAAGATAAATTTTAATCGCAAAGAGTCTGTCGGCCCATGAGCTACATTCAAGACAAGAATGGTACAATGTAGACATGACATGAAAGCGATATTCAAATAAACAAGACAAAATATTTAAGTACCGGCGCAAATTTTGTTCATGTTTACTTAGAAATATGGGACACGGGTGTACTTAAGTTTAACAATGTAATAGGTAAAAAAGAACAACAATGTGATTTTTTTTTATTAACCTTTATGAATTTTCTTGATCAAGCAATATGCGAATCCTAGTCAAATTGGGATCTCCACGTGATTTAGTTTGTACATTATTATTAAAAAAAACAAAAAAACAACAACAAAAAAAAAAAAAAAAAAAAAAAAAAAAAAACATGCCAAAACTTAAATAAGTTACTAGATCTTATCTAGAAGCTTATTTTAGCATGCGTCAGAATATGTTTGAACCTTTATGTATGGATCACAGGTCATAGTCAAACTTACCAAAGATGATTTGCAGGTCATATTCAAACTTACCAAACTGCACTCTGCGCTAATCGAACACTTCTCCATACGTAAAAATCCAAAGCTATATTAAGAGACCGGCGCGATTCGCGCGCCGGCCAATGGCAATCAGATATATATATATATATATCAACAGCACTAATGTAACATATGTTAGGGTTCGCATCGTCGTGCCATATAAACAGCAGAATATGAAACTTCATTCTGTACTTTAATCTAGTAATATCGGAATATCGGTAAAGCAACAGTAATATATATTTTTATCGAAAAGGAAGGGAAGTAACTGTTGCAAACGGAGGCAATAAACTGACCCCAACCACCCTTCGTAAAACTTGTCAGCTTCCCTTCTCATTCAGCGTTTTTACTGTCTGAATGTGAAAGATGACTTAAGCATTTCACTTATCTGTTTATAAGGCGTAGATGGTACAGACCATTAATTAACCTTTGTCACTCTCTGGAAAAATCCAGGAGGCGAAACCCAGTCAGCATTCTACGTAAATCTATATCGGGCCGTCATCGGCCCGTCAGGGTAGCTGACGGGCCGATGACGGCCCGATGTAGATTTACGTAGAATGCTAGCTGGGAACACTGACGGTATTGTTCTGACTTTCAGAAGACAGTTTTTTTTATGAAACGCACGGTCCCCTAAAGTACATGGTGAACAGACCAATAAGTAGAATTGAGAATTGAGAAGACCCACACATGCAATTAAGTGCTGTTGAACGAATCTTTAGGAAAGAAAATAATATACGTTAACCTTTACGTACACTCTGGGCTAATTCAGCTGAGGACAAGTTAATGATATTTTTCTTATCCCCCCCCCCACCCCCACCCCCTTAAAGTACACTCGCATTTCATGTAAATTGTCTTCTCATAAGACAGTTTGCTCGAAATGTCAAAGCCTATTTTCTGGGAAACCAAGAAAATGCCATCTGCTGAATATTTTATCCAGGGTGTTAAATGTTAATGTTGTTATACGAATGTGCTGAAAGCATAGTGTCCGTGCGTATGCATGTGTGTGTGTGTTCACCATATACATGTAGTTTTAACATAAAGTTCAGATTTTATGAATAACCATATCTACACTTAGTATTGGGACACCTTAACTCCTTGCCATACTTATTCCTAAACATCGAGCGACTCCAATTTACATGCTGATTTTTCTCATTACGAAAACACGCCTATTCAAATATATTGAAAATTTTATCACCAAAAAAAATAAAAAAAAAATCAGATAAAAATTCTGATAGTTTTCATATTTCTGCTCAAAACATAGATTATTGGTACTGGTTACAACCGCCTTAGGCGAGGCGGTTCTCACGAGTATCCACAATCTATGTTTTGAGCAGAAATAAAAAAACTAATGTATACCCCTGTAAACCCCAGTTTTACTATATAAAAGTGGGGTTTAAGGGGGTCAAAATTATATAGGCATGTTTTCATGATGTAAACTTTGCTGAACAAGTAGCAAACGGCGTCTGATTTTGGTCTAGCTGTTTGCTCAGGTCTGTTTGTCGGAATTCTTAGCGTGAAATTAACACGATATACTGTGTAATGTCACATGATTTTCTGAATCAGACAAATTCTGAATCAGGGGAAACTTATTTGAATTTCGCCTAAAAAGCAGTCTGTCTGACAAGAATGTGTCATTTGTCACAAGAGATATTAATATTTCATCTGCAGCTGGTGTCTGCCAAATTCTATAGTACCATTGTAGGGTACGACCATTGTATTTATCTTAATTATTCGGACAGACAGGCTTGTGCAAATAGTGTAAGCCCAGATCAGACGCCGCAGAACTCGGCGTTTGATCAGGATCTACACTGATTGCCACTCATCTGGCAGTTTTTGGACACACCTAAGAAGTAAAATGACTTCTTCAAAAGTATAAGATTGATCATGAAATAGGTTCTACAGTCATTTTCTCCCTTCCGCTGATTCAAGAAGGGCAGTTGTCAGTTTCTGGCGAAAGAATGTGCACAAGTACTCATTAACTGCTCAGAGCGCTAAACTGTCCTGGAAAAAGTTTGGTTCGGTAAACTGACCGCGCTCGATATTACCCTAATAGGTTGACTGGACAGTAAAACCTCAACGCAAACAGAAACAAAATCTTCAAAAGGTTTGATAAGTATGGTAAAAAAATTAAATTGTCTGAATATATACGATAAGTAAGGTTAGCCAATGTGAAGTGCTGAAGTGATTTAAATGGGAGCTTTCAACTGTACCTACCGTATATACCCGAAGTATTCGAACACCAGATCTCATAATTCGTGTTCATTTTAATAGCTCATGTGCTTAAGATGGCAGAATGAGTGCGAACAGTGTAGCCCCTGATCAGACGCCGCGTTCCGCGGTGTCAGATCAGGGGCTACACTGTTTGCTAAGACCCATCTATCCGAATACTTAAGGTAAATACGGCATTACCCGTTGAGTATGCACTCATCAAATATTCACATAATTTGCATATGTATGAGACAAAATTGACTATTTCAAGCATCACGATGTCTTAGGATGCTCGTACTAAAATTAAAAGCCTACACTAACCATATACAAGGAAAACTATAACATCTCCAATGTCAATTTCGTTTCATTTTTGGCCACAACGAGACGTTTAAATGTATTTCGTGTGAAGAAATCCTATTAAATGTCTGTAGACAATCTATTAATACCAAAGATTAGCTCGGCCAACACGTGTTCGGCCCTGACACTTTGGCAACCTATTCGTCCTCTTTTCAGGAGGAGGTTAAACAATTTTGTAGGAGTTGTCTCCCTAGAACATGTATAGATTCCCCTTAAAAGTCAAATTTAAAGACGGTGGGTCTGTACTGGAGGAAAAATTGGTTATAAATATGACTGTATTAACCCTTAAAGAACCAATCACAACTGCAGCAGACGACATTTTTATTTATTTATTTTTTTTAGAGACAACAAGTCTTTACATTACATGCCAAGCAGACAATTCACATGAAATATCAAGTACTATATTTCAGAAAAAAAAAGAAAAAAAAAAAAAAAAAAAAAAAAAAAAAAAGAAAAATAGAATGTCGTCTGTACAAATTCTACTGGCGCTTTAACGATTAACAACGATCCCTTTAGTCCTGTTTACTTGAAGTCTTAATTCCTGAACATTTGACAGCCAAGCCAAAGAAAAGGAGAGTGAGGGAAATGAAAACAAATAAATAAATAAATAAATAAACTTGGGCACTATATCTATACTTTGGAGTAATTGGTAGGAACAGAATACTTACATGGTATCTAGAAAAAAAAGTTCAATAAAGATTTGATCCGGAACGTGAGAAAACGTACCTTCAGACATGTGCGCCCAGCGAAAATTCGGAACAGTTGCACATCCGCGCAGTCTGATCAGAGACTTCATTGTCCGCATGAAGAATCTTTGCAGCCTTGGCTATCCAAAATGCGCCCAGTGAAGATTCAGATCAGCCTGCGCAAATGCGCAGGCTGATCTGAATCTTCCCTGGGCGCAGATGTCCGAATGTATGATTTCTGACTTTGACGTTCACTTTATATCAGAGATATAAGACCGATTAGAATCTTTAGGTACAGTGTAACAGCTGTAGTGAAATTTATAATACATATTATACTTGACGTTTCAAAGAATCATAAAGTATTGAAGGTTCACCGTTCTGCTGATCAGCGAACCAATAGTAAATATATGGGCTTCGTCACCCCCAAAAAGGGACCTTAATGCATATACTAAGAACAAAGGCCCGGCACATCCCTAGTTTCAGATCAGCGCCTTCACAGTTCACAAACTTAGAATCCGATCAGATTGCGAATCGCCGGTCAGATCTGCGACTGTTCTTCGCATATGCTTTGATGTCCCTTTTTGTGTGAGAAGGCTCATGTATACTGACAGCTGTTTGCACGCAAAACTCATCCTTTTCAAATTGAATGTAGTTCAGTAAATTAAGGCAGACACTGTAAGATAGAACTCACAATTCGAAGGGATTCGTTCCTTGTTGGAGTGTCTGAGAAGGAAAATCTAATCTATTCATTGTTGTTTTGTAAGCAGTTGGGTCGGGGCCATCTGCCATAGTAGCTTACGGATTGAGCCGCAGGGAAAGGGCGGGTAGGGAAGGGTGGGGGGGGGGGGGGAGGGGGGGGGGGGGGCTCGAAACTACAGAACAAAAGATAAAAAATAGCAGACCCTTGTTTAACTGGGTACGTTCATAAAGGATAATGAGAAAATAAAACTACCATATTTTACCAAAGAATAGGACATCTTAGCACCTTACTATATTGGTCCAAAAACTTGAATAAGTTCATTGTTGATCTGTTTAAAACTGATTGACTGTATGGCAAACAGTGTTTGATCAGGCCTGCCATCCCAATACTTAGGGTAATTACGGTACACTATCCTCACATTCCCTAGCAGCGCTTTAATCGTTACTCTATTTTCACATGTACATGTAGTGTATGTGCTCATCAGTCCAAAAGGGCCAAAAATTTTAATAATAGCATCACTATAAAGAAGTACAGGGTGGCGAGTACTTTAGTCAGTTTTATTTATTATCCTTTGTAGACCGCGACCACCTCAGTATTTGCTACGGGGAAGTAGCTTGATTTTACCATTAAATATAATTATGGTTTATATTAACTCTCAGTATGCTGGGAAAAATCAGCAGACGACATTTTGTAATAGTTTTCTTATTTTTCCTAGAAAACAGACTTTGACATTTCAGGCAAACTGTCTACTACGGAGACAATTTGCATGTAATGTCGAAGTCTATTTTCTGGGAAAAATAAAAAGAATGTCATCATTTTGTCGTCAGCTGAATGTACCCAGAGAGTGATAAAGTTTAAGCCGTAAATATTATGATAGTAGACCAACTTACTGTAATAATTTATTTTAATGTCCAATGTCAAATAAATGAATATGTTGATCAATAATCGATATCCAATTTGTTGGGGCTTATGGGATATTTTATATAAATTGAAATTAATCTGTCTACATACCTTTTGGATCGATTTTTACAATCGAGCCGAAGTATACATACACCAAAATTTCCTTAAGGTTGTTGTCCACGTGATTATCATTGACCAATTAAATCAGCGCGTTTATATGAAACCCTGGTAACGGTTATTTATAACCAAGCTATATTTATCGCTGTGACGTCAGAGTGCCGTTGAGAGAGGTTATTTGTAAAACCTGGATTGGGACATTGGCAAACAGTGCAGACCCAGATCAGACGCCACAGAACGCGTCGTCTGATCAGGGGCTGCACTGCTTAAATTACAGGAAGTTAAGGGTTAAACGAAACAGTCTTAAGATCCCGTTCAGGAACCATTATCTCAGCATACACTCACAGACAATCTACCCACCAGTGCTGTCAGTGCTTTGATTGCCACAGTAATAAACCATTGCTAGAATTCAGCATAAACAAAAAATTTAAAAGTTGCTATACATCATTAAAACTAATTAATAACGTGAACTTCTAGGTAATTTCTGACTCCCAACCCTCGCTCCCACTGACTCCCCATTTTACTATACAGTGGTAAATTTTGAATAGATGAAGCATTTCTTTTAATGGCTGTGTGCAAAACCTCAAAAATACTTACTAAACCGTTTATTTATAACTGCCTTCTGAAGAGGGGCAGAGCCAAACTCTGGGTAAGCACATTAGAATGGTGAAGCTTATGCGTTAATCTGCTGATTATAAATAGAAGCGGACAACATTTAGAAAACATTTCCTTTTCTTTTCACAGACAGTAAAAATATAAATGAAATTACCCAGGAAAGGTCAAAATCTGATGCATGGTCTTCGCTGGGCATCAAAAGACGATGAGACGAGAAAACCCCATTATGTGGGCCGCACCAAGCGAAAATGTGTCTTCGAGCATGCGCATAATGCACAGATTAATCCCACGCATGCATAAAGTCTCATCCGGGCATTTGCTCTCCACTGATGCGTTCTATAGTACCCAATGATTCTGTTAACGGACAGCGAAGGTCCTGATCAGACTGCGCGGACGCGCAGGCTGATCTGGGCCTTCGCTGTTCGCATATGCCCGAAGACACGTTTTCGCATGGAGCGGTCAGTGTACAAGCTACAACAGCACCGTTTTTTGCGGATATGCATTTCAATTTCTTGAGCCAATGAAAAAAAATAAATATATATATATATAATTAGCAAATTTGCCACTCCAAAAAATAATGATAATATTTCAAAGTGAGAGCATCGCTAAACTAGTTTTAAATGACATTTTCAACATCGCTTAACAGTTATTTTTTTAAAGAGAGCCACATCAAATCTAATTTGTGTAAATAACGGTTACGAATTATATTATAGCCAAAACATTTGAACGGCTCGGTTTTTTCAACCTGTTGATTGTTGGTCATTTGTTTCTAGTTGTCATACGGTATGATTTCAAGGAGAATATTTGCATAGATGATTTGTGTGTGTATTGTATTCCATAATCTTGTAAACATCTGTAGAAATGGGCCGCTAACCCTTTCAATCCTGAGTTTATGAAATGGACTTTTCCATCTTTGAAATTGGACATGACCGTTGTTGCAAATAGGGGTGTCAGTCAAAATTCATAACAGAATGGCAAACAGTGTAGATCCTGATGAGACGGCTCATTATGAGCCGTCTCATCAGGATCTATACTGTTTGCACATGCATCTGATTTTGGTCTGCAGGGGTGAACGGGTTGAAGTAACACATATACTTTGTTTTTCTATAGACGCTTGGTGTCATATTCCAACTAAAGCCGTTACATTTAATGAATAACAAAAAACAAAGGTCGATAGAAGTACAAATGAACCTCACTTCACTTATTCATGAACCATATTGAAAAACTCGTACGGGTACGTGTGTAAAGACTTTCTTGTGTACTTTTTGTACAACGCTATAATTCTACAAAACAAAGATCATTTTTGCGCATGCGTATGCGAGCGCCGATGGACCTGATGACGTTCAGGTGTAAACCCATGGAATCTTAATTCAAAAGAGAAATGCAATTTTTAAAAATATTGTATTTTAAAGAATGAAAGGTATTACCAGACCATACATTTTAATGCAAATTTGGTCAAAGTCGGACGAATAATCAGAAAGTTATCGGGTTTTAAAGATTTCAAAATTGATTTTATGTCATTACGCGAAAACACGCCTATTCAAATATATAGAAAATTTCACCTTCAAAAACTGAAAATTTTCAGATAAAAAACTCTGATAATTTTCATAATTCTGCTCAAAACATAGAGTGTGGGTACTCGTTAGAACCGCCTCGGCGAGGCGATTCTAACGAGTACCCACAATCTATATTTTGAGCAGAAATAAGAAAAATAATGTATACCCCCGTAAACCCCAGCTGTACTATATAAAGGTGGGGTTCAAGGGGGTCAACATTATATAGGTATGTTTTCGTGATGGTAGCCATTTTCAATATCTAATGAGACTTTATGACATCATAAAGCCCTAATTAGATATACAAAACTTAAAAAATAATATCTATCCAACAATATTTTACCACTCTATTTGTGTATATAGCTGCTTCTCTGGATGGTTATTGACTTTGCTTGAAAAATCCAATGTTTCCGGCTAGAAAGAAGATTTTATTTAATAGTCTAAAATTTAATCTCATTAAATATTCAAAATGGTGGCGCTTTTAGGAAAGAATATAAAATCCTTAAACATCACTTACTTCGTTTTGGTTTTTATCAGATCTTGATCATATTTGCATCAAAATGCATGGTTTGTCAAGATCTGTAATCTCAGATACACTCTTCCTCAACGCTGCACTTCCCTTTAACCCATTTATGCCAAAATAAATCTTCCACCTTAACTCTTTGGACCGGTCCATTTCCAATAAAAGGGATGCCTGATTAGTTTTATCAATACCATAACAGTATAGATCCTGATTAGACGCTGCGTTCTGCGGCGTCTGATCTGGGTCTACATTGTTTGCCAATGTCCCTTTTATAGGACGCTAGGCTTAAATGGGTTACGCTGAAACCATTTCTGTCCTGAAGACCAGAACAACTATTTCTGCAAACAGTATAGATCCAGATGACTCATGTACGAGCCGTCTCATCAGGATCAACAGTGTTTGCCATTTCGTTTCCAATTTTGTGCAGTCAGCCATATTTGCAAGACAAGACATTCCCAATTTCAATGACGGAAGAGTCCACTGAAGAAACTCAGAAGGGGAATGGGTTTAAAGCTTCTTTACTATTAGTCCAATATCAAGTTCAACAATCAGCGCAAGTTGATCAAGTTGTCAGTTTACAAAAGTTTTGATTTCTGTTTGCTCTTAGAAACGCCTTATTGACATAAGGGTACAAGACAGAAAATGACATTATCTGCATTCACTTATCAAAAATAGGATAACTAAAGTGCATAGTCATCATTCAAAATTGACAACTAGTTTAAAAAGTTGCCTAGTCAATATGAATTTTAATGTAAAATTCCTGTCTTTGTCTTTTTTTCCAAAATACATGTACAACTGTATACAACAGGCTTTTTCAGTACACAGATAAATACATAAAAAGGACTTTGTGACAGTAATGTTTTGATGCTGTTTTGAAGTCAGGGCCAACAAGTTCTTGAACTTGAAACTGGACTAGTGGGAAATGCAGTAGGCCTACAGGAAAAGAAATTTTGCAAATCGAAGACACGTGTAGTTTGTTGGACCACAGACGCAAAATTTCATCTTTTAAATGCACAGAATAACAGTTCCTTAAGTTGTTATAGGTGAGACAGAGGGCAAGCCCTCGGGTAACATTATATTACCTGCCTCGGGAGAACCAATCATCATATTACCCCCGCACAATGGCAATACGAGTACTTGTATATGTAGGGCAGTATGCTTTAGTATGCATTTTTTTCTTAAAATTAGAACAACTCCATTTTACTACTTTTTGATGAGTTGATGTGTCTAAAAATGCTGGGTGAGTGGCAAACAGTGTAGACCTGATCAGACACCACGTGCGACGTCGTCTGAGCTGGGTCTGCATTGCTTGCTCAGGTTGTCTATTCGAAGACCTTGGTATATAAAGTAATATTTCAATATTTGCACACTTTTTATGTTGTCATGTTGTATTTTTTTAACAGTTAACTGTTCATTACGAAAGCACGCCTATTCAAATATATTGAAATTTCCACCACCAAAAACTGAAAGTTTTTCAAATAAAAATTCTGATATTTTTCCTATTTCATCTTAAAACATAGATTGTGGGTGCTCGTTAGAACCGCCTCGCCGAGGCGGTTCTAACGAGCACCCACAATCTATGTTTTTGAGCAGAAATAAGAAAACTAATGTATACCCCTGTAAACCCCAGTTTTACTGTATAAAAGTGGGGTTGAAGGGGGTCAGAATTATATAGGTATGTTTTCGTGATGTGTTTGTCACTAGCATTGTCACTAGCATCAGTAGTCTCTCTCTCTCTCTCTCTCTCTCTCTCTCTCTCTCTCTCAA
>OZ024821.1:89394092-89396044 GCA_964016985.1 Anodontia alba
AGAAGAATTAAATCACCCTGCGCATCCGCGCAGTCTGATCAAAATCTTCGTTCTGCTGGCCGCAGAAAGAAATTTTGAATCCTTGGATATCAAAAATGCGCTCAGTGAAGATTCTGATCCAGAATCTTCGCTGGGTGCACATGTCCGAAGGTATGTTTTCAGACATGGCTTATATAAAATTCAAATTTAATTTATTAAATCATAAATGGAAAAAACTGCATTGCTGAAAAACATCAAGAGACATTTTTTCATACTCTGTTATTGTTACTACAACACAAGAGCAAGAGAGCATAAAAATAGCTCTACTATATTTAAACTAAATATTCAGACAACTCTCCATCATAAAATTCGAATAGTTCGATTCGTGGATTAGTCTAAGACTGCTGGATGGCGGGCAAACAGTGTAGATTCTGAGCAGACGCCACAGAACGTGGCATCTGCTCAGGATCCGCACTGTTTGCTGTGGACTACCTGTTCAAATAGTAAAGATAAATACGATCAAAGGAGTTATTACTTAATAGATGAATAATCGCAGTTTGCATCTGCATTATCAATAATGAATGCATGATCATAGTCAAGACCGTAAAGTGCGACGGTGTTTGTGTGTGGTGTAGTAGAATAGGCCCCACGCACAAAGTTTCCTTATTGCGTATACGTATATATAAGAATAGCGAAGGCAACTGGAGACAATTTGCAGGAAATGTCTAATCTTGTTTTCTGGAAAAAATAAGAAAAATGTTTCGGAATCTTGTCGGCTGAAATTTTTACCCAGAATGCTAAGCGTTAAACGAGCATGCTTTACTAACTACCTGGTAATATGCTAAGACGGAAGTACTGAAGTAATGGCAAGCAGTGTGTGCCCAGATAAGACAGCAAAACCAGGCAGTTTGATCAGTGTTTAAAGGGGATTGAACACTTCTGGTAGTTTCCTGCACTTTTGCAAAGGAGACAATCTTTTGCTTCCAGTTTGCTTTCTTACTCAACAATTCACTCTGAAAAGGGGTCTACTCTAAAAGGAAAGAATTTGTTCTTTTTTTTTTTTACTCCAAAGGGAGCAAAATATTTCATTTTAGAGCAGACCCCTTTCAGAAGTGAGACAATTTTGACAGCTTACCTGAATAGTATCAATTCCCCTTATGGTCATGATATTCTGCAATATCCAATGTTCCTGTAAGTGGAGAGTGAAGGCCCTGACCCGACTGTGCATGACCTTGACATTCGCTGTCCATATATGCTCCGAAGCATCACGAAAACACGCCTATTCAAATATATTGAAAATTTTACCACCAAAAAATGGCAATTTTCAAATAAAAAAAAATCTGATATTTTTCATATTTCTGCTCAAAACATAGTTTGTGGGTACTCGTTAGAACCGCCTCGTTGAGGCGGTTCTAACGAGTACCCAAAAGCTATGTTTTTGAGCAGAAATAACAAAAATAATGTATACCCCTGTAAACCCCAGTTTTACTATATAAAAGTGGGTTTAAGGGGGTCAAAATTATATAGGTATGTTTTCGTGATGGCACATTTTTTTTTTTTGCAAGGCGAAGCGCCATAATGATGCAAAAATCTTATATATATATATATATATATATATATATATATATATATATATATATATATATATATATATATATATATATACTCATATCTTCGCCTTAATACAATCGAACTTCGATGGCTCGAACATCTTTGGGACCATGGAAATGTGTTCGAGACATTGGTAGTTCGAGCCACTGAGGGTTAATTATGGTGCCAAGTCAGGAAGCAAATGGCGATATTTTAGGGACTTGTTTTCGATTTTCTACACAACAATTGTCTGTTGAGTGTACTCATTAGAATCGCATCGATGAGGCGATTCTAGTGAGTACACTCAACATACAATTTCACGATAAAATAAGAAAATTTCCCTGAATATTTATTTTCTTGAGCTATCAGAAGAACTTCGTAGG